>BJBW01001413.1:0-102640 GCA_004320125.1 Scolopax mira
GAACAGGCTGCCCAGGGAGGTGGTGGAGTCACCATCCCTGGCTGTGTTTAAGGGCTGTTTAGATACAGTGCTAAGGGACATGGTGTAGGGGATGACTTTGTAGAGTAGGGTAGATGGTTGGACTCGATGATCCCAAGGGTCTCTTCCAACCTAGACAATTCTATGATTCTATGATTCTATGACTCTAACTTCTATGGTTTACCATTTTTACCTTAAAGACTGAAAAGTGAGAGAACTATTGAGGATAAATCTTTCCCTTGGCACCGGGAGCAGGAGTGAGTAGCTACAGAGGGGCAGAGACCAAGCTTCATCACCTGGGATTAGGGCCATCTCTGCACTCAGGAGTACAGAACTTCTCACAACTTCTCCAGCCTGATAGTACACCAGCTTCAGGGGACTACTGATAGGCAAGTAGGTATTAAGCTACTACTCATTTTATCTAAAGCATTTTATCTAAAGTCCTGCAAGTGTCAGACCTCAGGGGCTGCTCTGTGAGGTTGTTGTGGCAATGAGGAATTGCTCACCTGAAACATGCTTGTTTTCTGAATGCAGCATCTGCCTTTAGCATAGACACTTCAGTTTGGTCAGAGATATCAAAAGATGGGTGGAAGAAGGGATGCCTGATCATCTGTTGACTACATCTGCCCTGCAGAAACCCCTGGTGTAGAGCCAGTAATACCAGCAATCTAACATTGCCCACTGGAGCTTATCTTAATTTATCTGTGGCAAGGCAGCCAGACCAGCTGTAAAACAAAGATGCCCTATGAGGGTACTGGTATTTCCCTGCTGGTGAAGGGTTCCTGATGCAAAAAGAGCTGAGCAACACAACCCTGTCCCTTCCACTAGTGGTACCAGCTCTCCTAGTGTCAGATCCCACCTTCCCACATGGAAAGCACAGAAAGGGCTTCCATGCTGTGTTTCCATTAAATGGAAAAGCTCAGGAGTAACTTGAACTGTCAGGATTTATTCTGAATCACCTTTGCCTATAATAAACAGAAGTCCAGTTCTCTCATGCTTAAACAAAATGAAATGCATTCAGTGGAAAAAAAAAAAGCTGTTGAGCCATTAGATGACTCATAATTATGTGCATAAATGTTCAGATTTTAATGGTAAAAGGTGTGAGTGTAAGTAATTAATATTAGATGTTGCCAGTA
This sequence comes from Scolopax mira, assembly GCA_004320125.1. NCBI lineage: Eukaryota > Metazoa > Chordata > Aves > Charadriiformes > Scolopacidae > Scolopax > Scolopax mira. Next base: position 1,155 of record BJBW01001413.1, read on the forward strand.
AAGATTAAGCTTAGTTATCAGAACACTGGTTGACCTCTTAAAACTCCAGATCATTGCAAATGAGATCCTTTTTTCATTACACAGTTAAGTGTTCACATACAGCTTCCTATTTCTGATGAATATAGCAGGCAGAAGGGGTATTTCTTAGTGATTTCCCTACAGGTTTGAGAAGCCTGGAGTAGGAAAGAAAGAATTTAAACAACTAGCTGCTGACAAGTTGGTTTATACCATAATTACAATCATAAATTATTTTTACCTGAATATTCTCCTCTGCTGTGAAAGGCTGAAGTTTGGTGTTTCTTTTTTTTTTTAATTGAACATTTGAACTACTTAACATATAATTTGCATATCAGGCATGTAATTCCTGGTCTAGTTTCCAATAGAAGTTCTGGAGAATTAGGGAGAAATACTTAATAGCTGTTCCCCAAGTGGCAATTTTTGGCTGCTGAGAATACAACCCACAGCAGCGACCACATGCAGACAGTCTCTGGGGAAAATGAGAAAGGTATCCTCTGCTTCAAACTGCTGCTAAGGCTAAAAGTAGCCACCATGATCTTCTCTTGCTTACTGTTTGCTTCTATTCCCAGCAGAAAGCAGTAGAACCATTTTACATAATTCAGCCCAGCTGCTGGTGGGTGGATGGCCATAGCCTTCCTTCCTTATCTTTTTAGTAAGATGATTTGCTCTGGAGCCTATCAGGTATATAAGGGAGGATCACCTGCTGACAGCCACACCACTGCATTTTGACTCTTCAGAGCCTCTGTGACAGTGACTGGAGCAGCTACAGGTTTTCCCTCTTTTATGCAGCCCATGGTATCAGTGGAGGAGTACCAACTGGCAAGAGGGCAAGGGCAGAAGGCCAGAAAAATCCAGTAAGAGTTACAGATGGCTCCGTCAGTGCACTAATACTTAGAACCACCCTGACCCCATGCTACATGCCATGCCTACATGACAGCAAAGAAGCAGATCCAAGCCCATGAAACACTGTAGTTCTGCTGCTTCTGCACAGGGACAGGTAAAGCAAGAGCAGGCTCTGCTTCCCCAGATGTTCTTATCTCACCATTACTTCCAGAACAAGCGCACCCAGACCTACCTACGACCTGTTTTTACATGGCACTGTCACCAATTTTTCTTCAGTTAAAGTCTATGGTGGTATGCAAAGTACTTACAAAGATGTAAGCTATGAAAGGCAATTCATTTACATTGGTTATTCAAACCTGACAGCTCTGCTTGAATATCCTGACTACTCAAGCCTCCCCACCACCCCATTTTGCTGCACCATTAGATCATCCTGAAGTGGGGGGGAATGGGATTCATTTCATGAAAACATGAATAAAAGTGATTTTTCTTTCACATACCAGAAAAAAATTTAAAGTGAAAGAGGAGAAAATTACATTAAACACACTCAACTATATTTGCTAAATTATTAATCTAACAAAAGCCAAATAAAGAACATACATTCTGGAAATACTGAATTTTTACTAATTAGCTGAAAAGAAAAAAGCCTCCTGGTAGCTTGCTCTAAGACTCACTATTGCTTAGGAATGAGGATTTCTAAATAAGAAAGATAAATTGCTTTAAAATTAGTGTAACTTGTAATTCATCATGTATGTGAACTAAAAGATAGTGATATCACTATTTCCACAAATACTGCTTGTAAAAGCCCACCCATTGTACATTACAGAAAGGAATCATGCTGGGCTTTATGCCACACAATAGCCCCCATGGCTGAAGTAGCTCCTGAGGTTCAGAAAATTTAGAGGTTATACTTGGGAACTCAATAGCTCCTCCTCACATCATAGCTTCGAAAGGCTGTTTCTGACTGTTCTTCCAAACTATTTGCCTCATAATAGTAAGTTTTATTTTGGCACTGTATTTATCTTTGGCTGTCTGAACAAGGCAATGGTTTTACTAGCCATGGGGCAGTCATTCAGCAAGCTGCACTGCACAGCCATCATCCACAGCCTCTGGCCTGGCTCAGGCTCCTGGGCTGGGCAGAAGACTTGGCTGTTCCTCTCCCCAGCTGTGATCTCCCCAGAGAATCTACACAGTGCGGGTAGGGAATACCTTTCCCAGGTGGTGAGGCAGTACTTCATCAGGATATATAACTGGGCCAAGAGTCTTCTTCCTGCTACAGACTTTCAAGTGAAAGAAAACATTAAACATGCCACAAAAAGTGGCAAGGCAATTTCCCTTTCCAGCATTTGCTCTGACTTCTACCATGAAGCTACAGATAGGAGCTAGGTTTATAAGTCTGTCCCATTCATGGTTAGCAAAGAGGTTTACTACAGTTTCTCAGGCTGCTTTTAGCAGCACTACTGGGTAGGAAGCTATTAAGAAAGGCAAAAACCCCTTTCCTATTCCCTCACAATTAAAATCCAGGTTCCAGAGTCCACCAGTCTTGAACACAGCTCAGTTTTGGTTTGTTTTTGTAGAATTTGGAAGAAGGTATGGTAAAAGCTTATTTAGTTTCTGTAATACATAGATATTTACCTACCATTATTCAAGTCCCTCTTGGACAGACATCAAGTTGGCCCTGCTTTGAGCTGGTCATTGGAGTAGCAGTGTAATATTTGCAGCATTACTTATGGAAACCATATTAAATGCATAGTGTGCCCTGCAATTCTTTTAGGAACACTCATCAGGTAACACTACAGTATTACCCATTCAGTTACTAGATATCAGTCTGAAAAAAACCCCACCATACATAGCCTTACTGAGATTAAAGGATTGGGTATCTATTTGTACACGGAAGCACTTAGTCAATAGACCACCTGATTCTCCTACAAGATTGAGCTTGCTGCAGAAGTTGTCTACTAGAAGTGTTGTGGGGGTTTTTTTGTTTGCCTTTTTTTTTGGTGGTGTGGTGGGTTTTGTTTGGGTTTTTTTGTTGTTGTTTGTTTTTGTTTGCTTCTTCACTTTTCCTTTTGTCATTAGCAAAACCTCTTCCAGCTCAAACGCATAAGTGGGACTTTTTGCTAGAGACACAGCTGCTGATGGCAGCACAGACATCTGGTACGGTTCATACCCAGCACACTCCCAGCAGACAGGCATGGCAGAAGGTTCACAGAACTTGGGACAAGCAGGCAGTAGCATTCCTACTGCAGTTGTTTCCCACTTGTGTGGAGAGCTGCAAAACAGATTGCCAGTGCCCACGTTAATACGCCACCATTCCACCCATCCGCTGGACAGGGGCAAGAGCTGATGCTACAACTCAAATGTTGGGCTGTATCACCTCTGCAGCATGCTGATGCAAGTCAGACCCATTCTTTCAATATCAACATTGCTGCACCAATGCTGCACCAATTTGTACTGGCCAGAGCTGGGCATTGCCTTCACTACCACAAAAATACTTTAGATAAATTATTTATTAAAAACTTTGCTGCCTGTGCTATATTAAATAACATTATATAATATAATATGCTTCTCCCTGACCAATACCTCTATAATGTATGTAAGTGGGGTTTTTTTCATCTAAAACACAAAATAAAGCAAGTACTAGCTGAAGACCAAACTACTCATTAACTAAAGAAGGGAGGGAGGGAAAAGGTAAATTTGACATTAGCTTTTAGAATTAATACCAGTTTTATTGTTAAGTGCCACTTAACAGGATGTAGCTTTCCTCCAAATTTATGGTTGGCTTCCCTTCTATAATTTTTATGTTCATAAGGATATAAGCTTAGATATTTTCAAGTTCAGACCTAGAAACTATCTGTCCAGTCTTTTTTTTTTTTTTGACCTTTATGGACATAGCTACATAAATGATATAATAGAAGTCTTTATTTTAAAAGCTTCTCTCATTAGTGTCTGCTCTCAGTTCTATAAATCACTGAGCTGTTCATGTGATTGTGCCCTGCCGTACAACTCCAAGTACAGAAGTAGACAAATTAAGCTGTTACCAACCAATACTATTTGACATTTTTAACCCATACATTTTGAGAACTTTTTAATTACATATTTACTATGATTTCTGATTAAACCAAAATTGCTTTTAATGGCATATAATAAATTATACCACAGAATTATTCACATTATTCCCCAATGTAATGAAATGATTTGTTTGCCACATTTGTGACTGAAGTCCATCTTCCATTATGAAAATAGTAAATTAAAATACTTGTAGCTACTCTGATATCTCCAGATCTTTCTGTGACTTGTTCTGCCAAATCTCCCTTCGCCTCCAAGGGAGGATTTCTACATCTTCCTTGGGTAAACAATGACTTAACAGCAGGTATGTGCACAGCATCGCCTGCCAGTGAAGGTGGCTGTATCTACTGCCTTATACTAGAGCCCCTCTACATCTAAAATGGTGGAGGTTTGTGGTTAACTTTCATCCTCATGAAAGTATTACCAAAAAAAATTTCAGAAATTATGCTGCTAAACAGTACAGATTTTCCACAGCCAAATACGTTAATGAGAAATAAGGTAATCAGTAATTATTTTCTTCACCTGTCTAGGCCTCTCTTCTGTAAGAGGCAACTTCAGACTTTTCTCGCTGTGTCTCAAGCCATACAGCTCTTATTTCCCCCTCATTTCCAATAAACACTTCAGTAAAGCTACAGCCAACTTCTAGAAATACCCAGACATGAAGAAAAATTGCTTGACTTCTGAGTCTTACGTAAAATCCAGAATTAATGACCACAATATTGAAAAATCTTTTTATACTGATTTAAAAGAAGTCTCGTTTGACCCTTTTATCATCTGAAATACACAAATACTTGTATTAAATATAGTTACAATCACTTTCGCTCTTATGGATCTGTATCCTTATATTTCATTGCAATGAAAAATATGGCCCTTGCCAGCTAAAGAATAGGAACTACTAATTCATGGTGAAAAAAGTCAACTTTTCTTTAGTGTTCTTTATATATGCAAGAGCTTTTTCTCTCTCTGGTGAAGCTGTCATAGCCATATCTCAGTACTTCAGAATATAATGCCACAACTGTTGTAACAATTATTCAAGACACAATCTAGAGCTCTTACTAGGAAGATGTTTTACTTACTGACTTATGGGACATCACAAGATGAACAATACAGACTAATAAAGGATAGAGTGGTGTGCTTGCTCCACATTAACTTATCCTCTAAAAGCCCTCTTCATACAAAACATTTGGGATTTTACTACCCCTGTGAAAAGCTAGTTAGTGTAACACTTTGGGATATAAGAAGACTGGGAAACTGTCACTGTAATTCTTTGAGTAACACAGGAAGAGACATCCACAATATAGAAAATATTAGGCTTACAGAGAATATTGCACATGAAATTACTAACAGTCCATTGCACAATGGGAGTAGCCACAACAAAGCTGAGCTACAGCATGCTGACTTGTTGAGGTGGAAGAATTTTCAGTGTTTATTAACATTTAACAAATGCTGCTGTTCACAAAACTGCTACCAGAGAAATGCTGTCTTCCTATATCCCAGGCTATACCCTTCAGCCAGCTGCGACAGCTAAGGATCCTGAGTTTATGGGTGAATTTTGGGGGATGAAAAGGAGCCATCAACAATTCAAACTCGTCTCCTCAAGTAAAACCAGAGTAAATTCCCTGGTTTGTTTACTCTTTATCTTGAGAGAAGGTCAGGTTTATCACTGCTTTCCCTTGACAAGTTGTCATTAGAAAATACAAAGCCATTAGCCAAAAAAGAAGGCAGTGGCATGTGCCTGCCTTGAAACTTCACAGGGCAGCTACACCTAGGTAACTACATCGAAGGCCAGTTCTCCAGAACTAGGTTTCTAAATTGATCATGCAAAACAGGTACTTTGAAAACCCAGAACACAGAACTTCTAAACTCTCCTGCTATTTTAACTGTTGGTTTCATGCCTTTCTAGGGGAATCACACCACAAAGGAATTTTAATTAGTCACTTCTCCTTTACTCCAAGCTGAATGGCAGGAAACAATCAATGCCTTGATGAATAAACTGTCAATCAAAACATATCCCTCCATTTGGTTACCATGATCTTCCTCAGCCAGAAGAGCACTATGAAAGAATACTGTTATTAACCCTATCTGCACTGCAGTGTCAGGAATGGGCCAATTAACCCATTTTCCATCTGCCCTTAACACCACTGATGAAATTGAGTCACACAACAGTAATCTTTTGTTTCTCCTATTTTAGTCCCTCCCTCTGCCACTTCAGAGGCCCTAACAAAAACATTTTTCAGATTATTCTTTTTCTACTGAGACATTTCTAGCATGTTAAGTACTAAACATACCAATCCATTTTGCAATATAAAAATATTCAATTAAGTGCACACAACATTAATGGTGATTACTAGAGATCAAATTTAAGGGCAGCCAGAAGTGACCTATCCATGCTCAAATCTGGTGACCCCTTCATCCCTTGCCAGAGAATGTGAAGGAACAGATTAATCAAACACAATGGCTGTATGTTTACAATTTTTTTTTTTGTAAGCAATCAGACATCTACACTAAGAAAAGCACTGACAAGTTGATGAGCAATTTTCTCGGCAGCCATGGCTCAAAAACTCTTGTTTGCAATCAAACTGCAGCGAATAGCTGTAACTCTCCCAGTCACCACAGCTTAAAGGAGGACACAAGCAGTGAGCAACTACTACTCCAAGGACTTATTCCCCTGCTGTTGGAAAACCTTTTGACTGAATCGCACTGGTTTAGGGTTGCTGGACTGAGTGGAAGAGAAAGCCAGATGTGTAAGACACATCAGAGAATGTCTTTAAGACCATCAACATCTGGCTTATATTTTCAAGTTAGTTGTAAGTGTAAGACATTCTTAATAAGACCTTTGACTGAAATACCTCTGCCATTTATAGTAATGTTTATGAACTCAAAATTATTTTTCCCTCCTTACAGGCTTCATTAAGCCTGGAGGAAATGGAAAAGAATAAACATGCTGACGAGAAGAAACATATCAGTGGGTTGACAGAGACAGTTTTGTGGATGACGATACAACTAAACTTATTTATTTTTAATCATAATGTATTAACCTATGGCAGAGAAAGCCAAAGTCAGCAATGCATTTAAGGAAGTCTTTAAATCAAAGCAGACAAACACTACTGGCTACTACCATCAGATCATTAAAATGCTTAGAATTAAGCACAGACTTAACACATTGTTGGATTGTGGCCTTAACATCACCAGAGCAGAAAAGTGGGGAATCCAGAATACACTTAACTCAATCCTTACACAGATATTCTATCACTACAGGATTCTGAACTGCTTGGAAAACTATGTTCCTGTATTCCTCTGGAGTGAAGGCTGTGGGTTTAAATTTAGGAAGTTCACTTGTAATGAATGACAGTTGAGTAGAATGGTCAGACAGTGTGGTTTACCGGAATACATCCCAGCCTGAATGGCTGCCATTGTGTCCCAGCAGACTATATAGAACAAAGATTTTGACCCAGTTCTGGCATGACCGTTGTTTAAAGCTCAACCGACAGCTGACTGGCTGTCCTGTTTTTACCTGTTTCCCTTTCCAATGCATATTTTTTTATTTTTTATTTTTAATAGGATTTTCTGTTCTAAGCATGCTACAAAGGACCCTTCCTGATGATGCATTTACCAGCATCTGGCACATTTTAAACCCTTCCAGATGGTGAAGAGACCATCTCTCTGCAAAGGCCATTATAGCAACAAAAGCAGTGTCCCCTCCCCCTTGGGAGGGGAAAGCAAGAGAGAAGATAGGTTAAATAGACCCAATTTTTCTAAGGGTCAGCTACTTACGCTACTAGAAATCTAGCATACTGTGCCATGCAGAGCATGCAGACTGGAAACCAGCAGGTAGACAAATAAGTGAGCCTATTCACAATCCTACTACTGAACTGTCAGAGGATTGCCTCAAAAGCCATATTACACAGGGACCCAAACAACAGGTGGGTTTGTGGAGCTTCAGGATTACCCACTTAATCTTCTTAAAGAATGAAATAGAACAGCCATAGAGGGGTCTTAGAGAGAAAGATCACAAAGTTCATCAGCTGAGATGTGATTATAAGAGAGCTAATCAGTTTAGCCACAAAGTAGATGATGCTATTTGTTCTTTGGAAAGCCCCTCTTGGGGCAATCTTCCTTGGAGATTCTCTCTTCTCCCCTTTCCCTGTCCTTGTCCCCTTTGTGTTTATTCCCTTTTGTCCATATACACAGACTAACATGTTAGGTTAAATATTTCGTTTTAACCAACAAAAAACAAGAACACATTAAAAATATTTCCTACATACCAGTGGCATTCCAATGCAGTACAATAAGAGCCATAAAAATCTAGGGAATGATCACTCAAAATTATAATTTCTATTTGTACTTCTCACACCTATTTGCATCTATGTTCACTGTGGTGGTGTACTCAGTTTTGAATGGAAACCAGCTCCAGGGTTTGCATAGCAGGCAGTGTCATGAAACTGCTGAATTGCCACACACCTGTATGGCTAGTCCCTCCAGAAATCTGTCAGAAAACACATTGTTTTATATTGTAGCAAGGTGAAGTACTGTTAACATGTCCTCTCCATGTCCAGAGTTCTCCAGAAACTTTGATCTCCTGCCAGGGAATATTTTCACATGTGCAGACACTTGTTTAAGTAAGACCTTTCAGACCATGCAGTAGCACGCTCCTCCACACAAAGTCAATCCTTTTGTCTTATTATGAACAATCCTTAACTACAAAGAGAAGCAGCACCTACTGGACAAATGAAAGTGGAGACCTTCTTGAGAGTGTGATCATTGCCCCTTATTTTTTGTTCCAACCTGAATCCTAAACTATAACTCCAGAGGACTTTCTTTTAAGATTACCAGAGCTCAAGTAGCAATAGCTGCAGGATTCATTACCCGAACACACATTTGTGGGGTTTAATTTAAAATCACACATTTGTTTCACTTACCAGTCAGTAAACAATCAGCTTTCTATAACTCCTCCAGGGTTCAGACTTCACAGCAACATCCAGAAGTTAAAACTACTTACACTGCCAGAAACTATACAACCCCCCAACTGTGTTTTTGGTTTTTTTACTTTTTCTTTCCTCACTTTTTTTGTTTGCTTGTACCTAAATCCTGTTCTTAAAATCTCTAACTTGGCAACATTGGCCATGAGGGTTCCCTGATATCACTTAGGAAATTACCTGACTGGCCACAGCAAAATCACTCCCATCTGCAGCTTGATAAGGATCAGGTGAGTCAATCACCTGCCAGACTTTGGGTCTTGTTTTGTCATCTCATAGGTTCAAGAGCCTTTACCACCTGGGATTATTCCCATGTCAGTGTATTTAACATACACTATGGCCCTACTTTGGTGAAAATACTAATAGTTAATTTTTGCCATATTCTTTTATTCTTTTCACAGAAAGACTGAATCAATATCATGATGATCCATAACAGCTGTAAAAATAATAGGATAGATTGCTAAATCTGTGTGAGTCAAAACTGTTTTTTCACAGTCTAACAGGAAACCTAAATTGATGTAACTTGCATAATAAAATTTCAGCTCCTATTTATTTTTATTTTATTTTTAGTTTGCGTTTGGTTTAAGGTTAAGGTTGCAGAAGGCTCCCCTGTTTGCTATGTTACAAAAGTCACATCGTATTAACTCTAAAATAGTTAATAACGTTTAACCGTTGGGACCAATTTAAATGAAACTACAGCAGTTTCCCGTGCAAGGGTAGCTAGTGTGAGTTACCTCCACGTGTAGCAGAGGCAGAGAAGTGCAGAAGTACCTTTGTCACCTGGTTCCAGGATCATGAATGACTGCCACAGTATGTGGGTGTGCTCTCTGGGAAATTGGATTTTGCACGTGCATTTACGCACCATATTGAGAAATTATGTGACAGAGGCCTCTAGTAACACTTCTATACACAAGAGAAGACTTATGTGGGAATTACCTCTTTAATAACTGAGAGATTTTTTAAAAAATGTAATATTTATGGCTATTCTTATCTTTAGAGAAGGATTCTGTAAACAGTATTTTATCTATGCCTTTCAGAGAATACTGATTCAAGACAAGTTAAATCAGTTCTCACTTTCATGGTCTTACTCTTTAGCTGGTACTATTTATTACAGGGATCTAGCAAGACCTTGACTCTGCAACAATTATGTCTGCCTTTTTTTTTTTTAGATTTCCTAATTTTTTCATTCCTAGGAAGACTTAAAAACTATACATTTTCTTAGATCTTACTTCAAGAAAGAACTTGCATGTGTTCTGCATCCCACTTCCTCTCAGGGAAGCATATAAACACAAGCACTGTGTTGAATGGTCTCCTAGAGATAATTCCTTGAGTCAGGACTTGAAGTTTCAATCATACATTTCTTATGCATACATTTCTTTGTGGCTGAGATGACATAACTCAACGTTAGCTCCCATGAACAAGCTGTTTACTTTGTCACCTCAGAGGAGGAGCATTAGCCTGTGAAAACTCGCAATATCAAACCATCCTCCTAAGGTCACTGGGAAATTCAAAGGAACTCTGAATATGAGAATATTGTTTATGTATCTATGTAGAGCATTCTACGTGCTGCATATTATTTCTGAGATTAAATTAAAACAATAAAAAAATTTGTCATGCATTCCTATAGTCTCTTCAGGTAGGGTTTTATGATCAACTCTGATGGCATTTTTTGTGCGTGTGTAATCTTGCCTAACTAGGCAGCCAGACTTAGGCAAAACCACAATTTTTACCAGTGATCTCTTAAATAAAAAGACATTAAAGAAACTGAATCTGTAGTCTTTATTGAAAAACAAACCCAGTACTTGTCTAAAAATGTTCGGTGTTACAGGAATTGTATGAAGGGAACCAAAATCTGAATCCAAAACTATTTCACTTTAATATACACCATACTCTAGATTGTCTGTCAGGCTGGGGAACACTGCAGATATGAATGCAGCCAGTGCATATGCTGGCTTTCTAAATAAAACCTGTCAGCTTCACATTCAAGGGTCTGTTTTCCATGTCTGTCTTCTCAAGCTAACCTCTCTCAGCGCTCTACTGTAAATTAAAAAGCAAAGTTCCCGGAGTGTGGCTGTTGCTCAAGAGCAGAGACAGCACTACAGATTTTTTATGACTTCCACTGTCTCAGGCATGAACTTAGGTGGGCTGTGAGGAAGAGCTGTGGGGATGTACCCCTCTCCACCGCTCCCAGGGCTGTGTGCTGGGGCGCTCCGCACCACTCCCCTCCATAAACCAGCTATTTCCATCTCAGCTATTTCAGCCCTGTCATCTGAGTTATTTCAGTCCCTGTTGCTGATCTCAAACTGTGTTTCTGGGATGGTCTCTACTATAAATTATCAGTCATGGCAGAAATTGCGGTGTCTTTGAAACCAATGACAAAAATATCAATGAATTTTCAAGATTTTTGCCATTTGGCTAGGAAGGGTCATTTTGTGTTTGGGAGTCATATTTCTCACCAAGTAATTGAAGAGTCTCTTTTCTCCTTCTGTATAGATTTGTAAAGGAAGGTCAAGTAGTTAGCTGCTACTAAAGTTGTAGGTTATTTATTTCAAAGTCCACTTGAGTTCCTACTGTTGCTGGACAGTAGGAATTAGTATGTTGCCTATATTAAATGGTTTCAGTATTTCTCTGAGCTCCTCCACCTAATTCCATTGCCTCCCATATAATTTTGTTTCAGAAATCACTTAGGACAGTGTTTGCCTTTCTGCTGCATGTCTACCTAACACAGCGGGTCCCCTTTGTGCCTGGAGCTCCAGGTACAGCAATAATTTGGCTCAGATCTAATATCGCTGAAAGTGAACAGTCCACAGGCCATTTCCAGCTCATGAGTGAGATCCATGAGCCCAGTGTCAATAAAGTGCCATCCTCTGCTGGTTGACGTGCTCTTGGTACAGAGCATTAGAGTGACAATCTCACAGGCGACTGCAGGCTCCGTAGAGAGGGCTTTGGATCTGAGGTAGAAAACATGAACTGGATCTCACTCGGTGGGAACCCAGGCAGCCAGCATAGCCAAGGTGATGTGTTGATGGTAATCTGCATTACTAAGCCGGTAAGTGGCTTGCAGCAGTTAGAGGGTTTTCACAGTATTTATCTTAAGACCTTCATGTAATGAATTGCAATGCTGAAAGTTAATAAGCTTATGTATGTGGATCCTGATTTCTAGACCTTTCTAAGAAAAGGGGTCTCAAATCTTCAATCTGATCAGTGGCAAACAGAAATAGGTGTGCTTTAAATACAGCGGTACGATATCAAGATAACCCTGCTGGATCTCTCCCTTCACAAAGATGCTGTGGAAATAAGGCCTCAATTCATACCTTGAGAAGCCAGACAGTTATATTACAGTATTATCTTCTTAAATGAAATACTTTGTTAAAGGAATAAGGAGGATACAATCAATTTTTTATTGCTCTATCATGCCTCTAAACTGATTGTGGCTGTAATAAAATTAGGGATCCCATTTCATTTAAAGCAAGGAAAGCAATTTTATTTACTTTTTTCAGTCACACCCCCACACAAGTACACTCACGCACAGAGCAATCAGCTGCTTCACTTGTTAGCTTGCTGATTAAATACTTTGTCACTTAACTCTGAACTAATTAAAGAGAATTGAAGCTGTCTGTGCGTCAGCCAACATGGCATTAACTCTAACTGAAATTTCTGTGCTTTACTCATTTCTCATCTGCAGAACTGGGGGAGGGAGATCCTTTTTGCTTCTTTTAGCTAGCAATTCTACTAACAGATCCATCCTCAGCTGCTGAGATTTCTTTGGTCAATAACATTTGATAGCTGCACTAAACCAATAACATTTCCCTGTATCTGCAGTCTTGTCAGCTTTGTGACCCATAAGTGCTCAGCGTGTGCATGGTGGAAGTGAAAGACGGGTAACAGTTCAGCACTGCAGTTTTAGCTGGTATCTGATACACACTAGTGATGTTGGAGGGCACGCAGACCCTGATTATCTAACTGCTGAAAATGTTTGTTTGTCAAAATAACTGCTAATTGATAGAACTTGCTCAAAGTCCCAACCCCAAGATGTCTAATAATTTGGGAAAATCAAAACTATGTTTTTAAGGGTGAGGTTTTTTTAATTTCATTTTCATTTTGAGCCACAAATCCTAAAGTCTCAAAGTCTAGGGAAAGTTTTACAAGTCTTGAAAAGTTGTGATTTCTAAACACCAATTTCAAATGTCACCAAAGTGGAATTATAACCCAGAGAAAGCATACAGCTTTCAGGAAAAGCTGTCTAATTCCAAAGTTAACTACCCTAAACATATGCATTTGTCCTCTACCCTCCAAATGAAATACTGACAAATGAAGTATAGATTGATTAGCTGCATAGGTATGTGTCTGTGTTTGTAGTTTATGGAGCAGATAAATTACTCTAGACTGACACTTTAGACTATACATGTTTCACCCTCACGTTTTTTGGAATATAGTTAAACAGATGGTGCATGAACATCACAATATATTATCAGGTTCCCAGAAGGAGTTAACAATTTTTTTTAGAATGGCAGCTCATGATGTATCATAACTAAGGTTGTGTCACCCTTTTCCCTCTAATCTGTGATTTTCAAGGGTTTATGATGTAACTATAAAAATTCATTCAAGCTAGAAAAAATAGCATGAAACCAAGAGCTCAGTTTTTGTTGAGAAATGTCAAGCAAGCCATCCTATCATTACAAAGTTTTCATTTTTAATTTTCCTCATAAATTCATACAGTTTGGGGGGGGAGAGGGGAGGAGTTTCTAGAGGTCCTAAAAATAAATGATTTTAAGGAAGTAAATACTTTTTATCTTTATGTCAAATTTTAAAAAGGTTTACTACATGCCAAACAGTTTTTTAAATACACCTGTGCATGTTATAAGCCAAAAAAAAGCTGGGAAGCTCAAAATAAAGAGCAATACTTTTTGTTGGCCAAAGCATGTTTTTTAGCATCTGAATTGGAGAGACTTTAGAGTCTAGAAATTAGGCTTTTTAAAATATCCATACAGATTGTACACCCCAAAGTTTTTTTTCTCCATGTCATCTGCCAGTTTCAAACACTTTAGTCTCTGCCCTAGGATATTTAAAAGCAGCATTAAAAAAAAAAAACAACCAGAATTCATTACTATTGTGTGTGGCCAGTGCTATCAGGCTGTAGAAGCATCATCTTGCTGCCGCTACAAGATGGGTTGATTCCACTTCTGTTTCATCTCCCCTTCACAGATGAAAACAGAAGCAGAATAAGGTTTGGAGAAGGAAAGTATTATCTTTCCTTGAGCTTTTAAATCTATGGTCACACTGGCAAAATTTCGTTTGGAATTTTATTCAGGATAGGTTCAGGTATGTACATACAGACAGAAGCACACTACTGTGATTTGTTTTAAATAAATCAAGCCTGCTCTACCAAGCGTCCCTTGTTGCCTGTCTCTGTGTAGGGCCATATCCCCCAAAACTTGCTCTCTTTAATTCCATGACTGCTTTACTTCTTTTTGAAAACACTGCAGGTTAGGTGGCAGAGGAGATGGGAGAGAAAACAAAACCATGAAGCAATTCAGAGCTGCCTCCCCTATCACTGCACTCTCTGCTGTCTCTCCAGTTTCCATCTCCCTCATGTTCCTTGTCATTTTTTCCTTCTGGTTGTGTTTTGGATTTTTTTTGTCTGAGTCTGTAGAATAGGGCTTCTCTGTAAAATTCCTCAGACATCCATATGAATTGTATAAATGCATATTGTTGAAATGGGGCTTTGGTAGAAAGACACATGATGACATGACTGTGCCAGCAACATAACGGTCCCTGGCAACCACAGTACCAGCAAACCCCCTGAAGATGCTCATGAACAGCACGGTGAGTGCCAGCCCTGGACAGCCAGCATGGCACAGGGGAGCCGAGGGAAATTACTAGGAGGGGCGGGCTAATAGTAGCGAATTCTTTTGACTGCAGAACAAAATTACCGAAGTGGGAGGCCTGGGACACATCACTAGCTCTGCTGAGACATGGCCCAGCACTGCCATTCAGGCTATGGATGAGTCACTTTGCTTTGCCTGGCTAAAATATGGACTTGTCCCAAACAGCCCTTCTTAGGATGCCATAGGAGTATACAGGCAGAACTGTCTGGCCCATAAATGGACAAAATGGAGGAAAAACAATCATCGCAGTCTTACACCCTTGACCTCCTGCTGTCCTAAGACCCCAGGAGGCCACAGGGCTAAATTAGTGCAGCAGAAACAAGCAACCAGCTGTGACCTGGATCCTGTATTACATACCCCGTGGCAGCCCCTGGTACGCAGCTGTCTGCTCTGCACACCCGGGCAACCCTCAGCTATTCCTTTATGGCAAGTTCTGGTTGGGCTGCACCAAAACAGAGGTCAAAATGAGCTTCAGAGGACATGGTTAATGCAAGATAATAGTTATATGCACAGAAGACTAGGAAAAAAAAAAAAAAAAGCTTGACATCTGTTGCAAAACAGCATTAATTAGGCATTACTTTAAATGATGAATCCTGGCCCATTCCCATGTGGACAATTGACAAATGCACTGCTACAATCAGGTTGGATTTGGGGGGTTAGAGGTGTTGGTCTTTTTTTGATCAAGATACTTTGTTATAATTACAGAATATTAAGACTTTTTTACTAGTTTATTAAGACTTATTCTATTGAACGTAAAGCAATGGCACTAGGGATAAAATACACTAATAAAGCCCTTTGAAAGTACAGGCTTAATTTGAGCTCTTTGTGATCATTTAAGTGATGAAAGACACTTGTCCACAGCATCTTGGCTTATTCAGATTTTTTTTTCAGGTTGATTGCTACATGATCACAATTTTTTTTTGTTTTCCTCACTCAGCATATGTTCCATGCCTTGTAAACTGCATACCTGTAAGAAGCATCCTATCTTGTTTAGTTAGAGGGATTCATACATCCTGTGCTCTTTTTCTGAACAGATTTGCCTGGAATGCTTTCAGGCTGACATTAACAAGATAAGGCAATATGCAATAGAGACATGCTATACTACTTAGAATCATCTTTGAGATTAATTGTGTGCAAGTCTGGGTTAGTTTTATTCATTTAATGCAGGGTCTCACCCATCCATGATGTTAGTGATGGTCAGTGATTTTTTATTAACAAATTTCAAACAAAGTTTTCCCCTGATCTTTTCCTCACCAGAGAAAGTGAAATCTGTTGCCTTGCCATGCTGGGGGAAACATTTGGTTCAACAATTCCTTAATTATAATATTGTAAAGATACTGCAGTTCTTGGTGGTCCCTTGTATGCACAGCTGTAGGATAGAATAAGACAATTTAGAGTTAAAGGCT
The DNA here is from genome assembly GCA_004320125.1 of Scolopax mira. Taxonomy (NCBI): domain Eukaryota; kingdom Metazoa; phylum Chordata; class Aves; order Charadriiformes; family Scolopacidae; genus Scolopax; species Scolopax mira. Next base: position 17,352 of record BJBW01001413.1, read on the forward strand.
TCCCAAAACTGATAAAAAATATTTCACTTTATACACTCAGTGCTTATCCAGTGCAATCAAGATAAACTATTTGCACAATTGGCAGTAGAATTTGTTCTTATTTATAATATTCCATTTTAAAAAATACTAAAAATCAGAGTAAAATTGGTTTTGAGGACAAATCCTTAGGGGCAAACACTGTCTTCTCACACAATACCCAAGACACACTGAACCCAAGTCATGACTCCAAATTTTAGGAACTGGCATAAAGAAAGGAATAACACAATGATGTCCATTATGCCTATTATGAGACATCCTGTGGAGTCTTTGCTGACACCTTGCATACGGACAACATATTTAGCTTGAACCCTTTAGAAGAGGTGAAACACCAAGATAACCTATTTCCACCAGCCTACTATGCACGTCATTTAATATTTTTAAGATCCTTACTTTGACAATTGCAATTTGTCACCGCATAAAATACAGAAAATGTCACTTATTTAAAAAGGGTATATTTAACACACACAGAAACTGCATTCAAATGTAGTTAAGGTTGTGACAAGCCATGAAATGTGTAAAATTACAAATAATGCAAAATCAGCTTCTTAGTCAGAGAAATTAAAGGTTTCAAAGTGCATGAAACCTTTGCCTCCTTCTCATATAGTGCAGCAGTGTAGAGCTGGTGGCAGCCTGAATAGCTGGTAGTTTGCTATGCCATGGGTAAAGAAAAAAATGTTTCTTTTTATTCTCTCTTTCTATGGAAAATTATATTCAATTTTATTTTAATGCAGCGCAAGTATCAGGTTTATTCTTAGCAGCATGCCTCTTCAGTCATGTTGTGAAAGTAATTATAACAAAGGGGATATGGAAAATATTACTAGTAAGAATAACATTTTACTTTTATGCAGATCATTTCATCCAGAAGGGTGCCTAGTCACTTTTGCAAACCATTGGCAGCATTCTGTTCTCAGACCCTCAAGGCAGCGTGCAGCCCCAACGTTCAGCTGTGGCTGCACATGAGGAGCTGCGGCAGAAGGCTCCTGGCAGCTCAGCACAGATGAAGAATTCATCCTGAGGAAAGTCACAGCCTCTCTGTGAATTTGAGATCTGAAATTTGCTTTTACCTCACCACTGCAAAATGTTTTACCTCTTGTCATATCCATCTCTCAATGCCTTCTGGGAAAATATAGAATCATAGAATTATAGAATGGTTAGAGTTGGAAGGGACCTCGAAGATCATTGATTTTCAAACCTCCTGCCCTGGGCGGGGACACCTCCCACTAGACCAGGTTGTTCAAAGCCTCATCCAGCCTAGCCTTGAATACTTCCAGGGATGGGGCATCTACAACTTTTCTAGGCAACCTGTTCCAGTATCTCACCACCCTTATAGTAAAGAACTTATTCATAATACCTAATCTAATTCTACCCTCTTCCTATGCTTACCTTGTCCTATCATTACACTCCTAGATAAAGTCCCTCCTTACCTTTCCTGTAGGCCCCCTTTAGGTACTAGAAAATCACTATATGGTGTCCCTGGAGAATCCTCTTCTCCAGGCTGAGCAACCCCAACTCTTACCCTTTCCTCATATGAGAAGTGTTGCTCCAGTCCTCTGATCACCTTCATGGCCCTCCTCTGGACTCAATCCAACAGGTCCATGAATTGAGGTCCCAGGTTCTTATGCTGGGAGCCCCAGAGCTGGATGCAGGGTTCCAGTGGGGTCTGCAGTACTCAAGTGGGGTCTTACATACTTCTTTTGATGCAGCCCAGGATATCATTGGCTTTCTGGTCTGCAAGCACAAATTGATGCATCATGTTGAGCTTGTCATCCACCAATATCACCAAGTCCTTCTCTTCAGGGCTGCTCTCAACCATTGGCCACTCAGCCTGTATTTCTGCTTGGTATTACCACAACCCAGGTGCAGGACCTAGAACTTAGCCTTGTTAAACTTCATGAGCTTTGCACAGGCCCACCTCTCAAACGCTGGGTATTTCTGCTGAAATCTTAGGTCTTCTTGTGGAACCGTGGCCATGATGCTTTCAGCCTCTGCAGGCTGTTAAACCTGCGAAAAGGACACTTGAATAAACGGCAAGATGGACAATTGTGTCAGGGAAAGCAAGCTTTCCAAGGACAGTTTGTACTCAAGTGTCATGGATCCTTTTCCTGATTTAAGAGTGAAATACATCTGGATCATCTGTTCTTTAAATAGCAGAGGAATTTGGGCACACTGCTGTGGCAATAGGACTCCTTCAGGAACATTATTTTAGGCTTTAACACTTCTTTTTTATGCAACTATTGTCCACCAAAGTACCTGCTTCTCACTGTGGTTGGCTGTGATAAGTGTATACCCTAATAAAATGTAATATTATGAGACAATTTAGCTTACATACCAAATATTATATCATGCTAAAATTCTTGCTGTGGTCACAAATGAAGCAGTGCAATTACCTGCTTATAATTTCTGAGAGGGAAAAATATAAATTAGTAAATCATATAATTAGAATGTTCCGTGTCTTCCAAACAATGGTACTTTCAGCAGGCTGGTTTAGTAGCAAGTTCTTATCAAAGGTGTTTTAATGTTGAGTGGAAAAGCCTGATCATTACCTTTCAAAAGTAGGACTTCAGATTTCAAAGCACACTGCCCTATACAGCAAAGTGCACCCTTCACTCTTGAAAAGAAATCAGACAATATACAGAAGGGCCAAGAACTAAGATGTAAAAGTGCCCACAGATGCAGGAGGACACAAGGGGTCATCAGATCAAACACAGACAAAATGTTCTGAACTGGCCAAGAGGATTCCCCTGAAGCAGAACAGAAAGGACAGAGAGAAACAGACTTTTGAGGAGCCAAAAAAAGAGAAATGAGCTAGAAGAGCAAAAATGTTAACAAATGGGTCCTAAGCTAATGGACACAACTGAAGAAAGCAAAGGAGTATGCATGTCGCCGAGTGCACCTGGGTGCTCAGGAGCACTCAAGCTCCTGTGCAGGCAACATGATGTTGGGGGAAATGCAAGACTTTGCACTGACAAAAACATGCATCTTCCTCCCTTTTGGCTTTTATCATTTATTCAGTTTTCTGGCTAGAAATAAACGGTTTGGCCACAATAAATTGTCAAGAGAAATAACATCTGTTATGGAAGGCAAATTGGCAAAGACTAGATTAAAGTGGGATTTGTATAATGGTTGTTTTCTTCAAAATCAAGACTATTTCCAATTTTTTTATAACTATGGATATAATTAATGAATTCATATAAAATCAGGCCACACGCTGTTTTTATTCCTGGGCTTGGACTTCATCTATAAACAGTTATATATGAACACACATTGTGATGAGAATTAGGCCTAAATTGCAGTCTCCAAAATTCTTCATCAAATTGGAGAAGACTCAATTAGGGCTTTATTTGCCTCAATTTTATACTTATTTGTCACATTAATAAATTCTATGGAGTTGTTTCAGATTTATCTTTATGTCCTTACAAAGAAAATCCTTGTACAAAATCTGGTCCCAGGTAGCAGCTTGCTATCTTGTTCTAAATTTACTTGTCACATTGACCTAGTATTCATAGTCCTATTTCTATTCATAATTTTCACCAGAAGTGTATCAGCAACAAATGTGATAGATACACGTGCATATGCTGTATTTCTATGTATTGTACCATGGAAAAGTACTTTATGCTGTAGTAAAAACAAGTGCACATATAGTATGAAGCATTAAAATGTTGCATCTGTCACTATATTTTGAAGAAATACTTCCTCTTTCAGCTTTTGTGAGCCTATACCAATTCTTATAACTACCACATCAGGAAAGTGATTCCAGTTATGTATATTCCTGATATCAACACCTTTCCTGGAACAATGCAGTGTAAACAACATAGGCAGCAATGTAAATTCTCTTTTCTATGCATTCTATTAATATATGGCAATGTTAAGTTTGCATTTAAACCAGACTCCTTTAAAAGAGTTGAGGGGACACAAGGAAAAATATATGCTCATCCCTGCACAAGTTTCTAATGCCTGCTCAGGATTCTAGTGAAAGCAGCAGCCCTGGCAGCGATGCTCAAGACTTTGGTTTCTGTTTACAAAATTCAAAAGATGAAATTACAGTCACAGCGTATGTGTATACTGGGGAAAATAATTTATGGGTACGTACTATAAAAGCTGCTCTTATCCTTCCCCTAGTTGTTCTCTTAGCATCCTCCTCTCCCCATTTTATAAACTCCAAACAATAAACTGACACAATGAATCTATGTGTTTTTTTCCTAAATTACAACTGTTTTGAATTTAGCTCCTTGTATGATTACCCAGGGGAACTGCCATCTTCCTCTCCCTTTACACTCCTTGAGTAAGATTTTTGCCCAAGGGAGCCCTACCACTTGCTAAAATGTAATTCAGATTTTTCATTGTAAGCGAGTCAGTTCTGCTTCTGGTAAGTCAAAGCACAGAAATGTCAGTCAGTGCATTCTGCAACTTTGCAAGAGGTTTTTCCCCACCATGATTTGTTGGTAAATTAGTAGGGAGCATTATAAAATGTATCAACTAACACATTTTGGCAATTAAAGAAATTCAAGGTTTCCCAGGTTCCCAGCAATTCTTCCCTGTGGGAAGATCAAATCTGGGTAGGGGGCACTGGGCAGTGGGCTCACACCTGAGGGCAGAGCCCAGGTCCCTCCAGCGCCGTCTGTGAGAGAAGTTGTTCACACTCCTAGTTTGGGTTTTCTGTTGCTACGCCACATCTTCAGAAGGAGCAGGCAGACTGCAGCTTCAGGTTTTGTACACTAGCACTTTCAACAGTATTTTAACATGATCTAACATTGTTACTTTAGTTCTTGTTCCAATTTCACGTCTTTTTGGCTGAAAGATCCTTCCTTTGGAAAATACAGCATTGTCAATACATTGTTTCTCTGCAGGAATAACTCAATTTTGTTTAAAGGCTTCCAGTCAGGACAACTGAAGAACAATTGCTTCAAAGTCACATTTCAAAATAGTTTTTATTTTAAATAAGAATTTGAAACAATGTTTTATTAAAAAAAATTTTGCTTGTTGATTCTAAATGGGAAATTTGATTTTAACATGTGAAATTGCATCTGACTGATGGAGCAGTCAGTGCCTCCTGCTTTTTCATTCCTGATATAAAACTTTTTGGAAGTTTTTTCTCTTGTGGAACTGTTGAAAATATCAACTTTCATTCTAATTCATTCTAATTTTGGTACCTGAGTTAGTACCAAATCATAACTATTCTCCCATGAAAGGATGAGCCGGTTTCAGAGAGGAATGGGAGCAGAGAGAGAACAGTAAATTACTGCCATGAGTAAGCACAGGAACTGCTCATGCTTTTCTCTTTTTTTTTTTTTGCTTTTTACCGCCATATACACTCCTCCATGTGTTTTACCTGAGCACACTGCCTTTTTAAATGAGAATCATGCACACAATTTATTCCAGTCCCAGACTAATGCAGGTTTTATACTCAGCATTTAAAGGCACAGATTTCCATTTTTCATCTAATTAGTTTGGGGCAATAAAGCGGAAGAGTCAGCAATGTCCTACAACGCCTGGGAGAAGACACTTGCCCAGCCTGGCTACGTACCCCGTCAGGTTGAAGGCCCATCCATCAGAGAGGCTCGGCAAGCACTGCCAGCGGCGCAAGGCTGGCAAACCAGGCGCAGAGCTCGCTGCGGTTCCCTGATTCACCAGGCAGAGGGGAGACCGTGCAAACAGCTCCTCAAAACTCTGCCACTGAGCCACCAGGAAAAAAACCAGCTTCTTCCAGGAACAGGGTCTGCCACAGCATTGCCGGTTCGTCAGAACGAGGCGGGAAGAGGTGGGCAGCTGGCGGCACTCCAGACGCCTTCTCCTTAACCTTCAGAAAGATGTAGGAAGAGGGAAGGTGGTAGTGATCAAACGGGGCCCTCCAAGGACTGATTCGTATGTACATTGCCTGCCCAGAGAGCAGTATAGTTTTTATAAAAGCAGAGCTGGCAACGGGGCCAGCAATGCGCAGGAGCTTCTGTGGGCATCTGTGCTGGGAGGTGGCTGCCCCGGCCACCTCCTGCCTCGCGCCATGTTTCAGCTCCAGTTCCTGATACTTTCCCTCAATAAAAAAGCCTGCGAGAGGAAGAGTCAGGGATGGAGATGAATCTTCCAGGAGCAACGCCAGTGCCTGTGCAGGGAGGGGGGCGGCTGTGCCACCAGGCAGCCCAGCTTCAGGGGGAAACACAAAGCCAAGGTCCCAGGGACTGTGATTGCTAAAGAGCCTGCGGCATTTTCTGCAAGTGTGGGAGTGTTAAACATAACAGTATCTGGGAGAAATTTCAATTTGGATAAACTAAATTACTGCTGGATTTACAGTTGGATGCAGAATTATTTCTTCTTTCTCTGCCAAATTGTTCTGTGGCATTTCTGAGCTTTTGTGGCCCAGACCAGAAGCAGGTGAAATGAATCCTGCCTCAGGATGAAAAGTGCCTTTTCATTCTCTCTCTCTTTTTTTTTTTTTTTTAAACTCACAGAGCAGCTAAAATTGAAATCTAGTACTTGTGATATGATACCTATTCAGTCTATTTTGTATACAATTAAAGCAATAATGTGTAGGACTGAAGTGCTGTTATGGTGTACTTTATTTCTTACAGTAATTGTGAGGGGGTGATCATCAGCTCAGCTCTGGGATGAGTAAAACCATTATATTCTAAAAGGAGACAGAGAGAGGTTATAGTCCAGCTGGAAACTTGTATCTCTCTTGTTCAAGAATTTTTGTCTTCATTACTGTTTCTTTTCTTGTAGAGTTGTCACTGTTACCCTTGGCATTCCATGGACCATATAGAGCAAGTAACCTAAACGTCAGGCTTCTATTTATTTTAAAAGATGGTAAGCTACTTCCTTGCTGTCCACATGGAATCGTTAGGTATTTTGTTAGTAAACACATTTATAATGTGTGTGCTTAATTTCTCTATGTGAATCAAGGCACATAAAAACATTAGAATTGGAAAATGCCTTTCAACAAGCTTCTGCTTGTGACCTGCAAAATACAGTGAGTTAGGTTTACTTGTGATTTTCTTTTAGGATATATAGGCAGCTATTAAATTGAATTAGGCATTTCAGATATATTTCGTGCCTTGGACCAAAGTCTGAGCATCTGAAAAAAAAAAAAAAGAAAAAAAATAAGGTGCTTCACTTGATATACCCATCAAACAGAATAATAAAAGGAAGCTAAAACTTAATTTAAATATTTCTAAAGGTGTGTGGTGTGTGAATTTGTCCTATGTACACCTCTATGGTAGAGAAAGAAAAAATATTTGATGCAGGAATACTAAATTACAAACCACTCTATTCTCTGATGGAAAGCAAGAGAGAGTGTGACTACCTGAGTTGTGCTTCTTACTGGCTCCTGTATCATTGATTCCTTTTGGCACTTTCCATCTAAAACACAATTAAGTTGTTCAATCTTCATCATCATGCTACCTGCCAAGCTTTGCACTGCCTGAATTGTGCTGCTTTGTTTGGAAAGAATTAAAAGTTATGTACTAGAAAGAGTGAAAGCGTTTGATACTCAGGTTTCAGAATGAGATGCTGTTCTCATAGTCATCTATCAGAATACCAAGAACACATTATTGTTGGGTGTGCTGTATATAAGAATTCATGAAACTTACGTGAGAGCCAAAACAACAAGTATAGATCATGATTTTTTGCTTTTAAAATCTGTGCTCATGGTTAGATAAAGCTTTCATGACCATGGCATCACCCATCTGATTCTTCTCATATAGCTCAAATTATTAAGGCAGAAGTTAGCGTATGGGAGATGGAGCAGTCCTAGCTCCTTTACTTCATAAAATCTTGCATATATCAAAGCCAACAGGAGATTGTAGCTATGAATCTTCTGAAAATTACTCAAAATTAGGTTACTTGCATTCCCAGCAGATGAAGTCATTGCTTGCCAATGGAGGTACATGGACAGTAACAGACTCCTCTAACAAAGGGCAGATTAGCTGGTGATATAAAACACTGGGTAGGAGTTACAGCATTTGCTGCTGCCCTGATCCTATTGCATGAGTTATGAGATGAGGAGTACTCTGCAATCCAATTTTAAGAAAAGAGCAGTATGCCTGAAAAATAACCAAGAAGAGCTGTGGACGGCCATAAATAGGAAATCTCTAAGCAACACACACTGTGAGCATGCCTCTGGCTAGAGGGGCCACCATCAGGACTTTATTCCCACAGATAATTACACAGAGGTGCAGTTTGAGGCAGCAAAAATGTGCTTTTAATTGGTCATAATTAGAGGGGGAATAACAGTGTAAATAACAATAGGCAAAGAAAGTGTGAGCATTGCATTGAAGAGGCAGTATTGTTGCAAGGCTGATAGAGAACTGAGACCAAAATTTGCCAGTGTTTTCCAACTAAAGCCCTATAAAAGACATTATCCTTCTAAAAACCTTGCTCATTTAAATCCTTAGAACATCAGCACTACAATAACAATACAATTAGGCTCTTACGTATACAGATACCAATATCCCCATCATAAAGGCTCGTATTGATAAGCAGATTGTTTAGGATATTACTGAATGTTTTTTGCATAGTATGATAGTCATATTATCAAGGAGGGGCATGACAGAAAGAAGAATTTCTCTAGCTCATTTACCATGAATAATGATCTATCTTTATGAATTATGATTTATGACCAGATGGGGAAAATGTTTAAGTTAGAGCTACAGCATCTACTTCTCATCCAGTACTATTTGATAACTATCAAATTCCTTCACTTATTCACAGTTAAAACTACAGGAACAGTACTTAAAATTGAGGTATTTGCTATTCAAAACCAGCCCAAGAAATGAAGGCAGCTTAAGATGTCCTCTGTAGACTGCACTTAGATTCCACTTCTCAATTTCTAACTACTTCCATAACCCCTAAAAGCCACAGCCAAAAGCCAAAATTCCCCATTTCAAAGATCCCTTTCTATGTTCCCCAAAACACAGATGGCAAAACCTAATCTGAGGACTGAGGTGTGTTTGAAGAGCATTGAGGAACAAACTTACCTGCTCCCAGGGAACTAGCTTTCACAAGGCAAAGTCATATTTTCCTCTGCTTTTCCCTCTCCCCCATCCTTTTTTTTTTTTTTTTTAAATAGTGAGAAGATAACTGAAATTGCTTGCACTCACTTTGCACAAGTTCAGCCTGCATTAAAGTAGCAGAGAATAAAAGCACTAAATCCCAATGCTATTGTTTGGCAAGAACTGCACTGAGAACAGGGAACTAAACAGCAGTGAATGACTTCCCAAATGCATCCCGGCTTCCCACTCCATGCCAGATCCACCTTCCCCACCCGGCAGGGCCCAGGACTTTTGGAAGGACAAAGAACACATTCAGCCCTGCTGGCAATTGGGAGCTTCTGCCAGCTGGGATTTAGGAACAGGGCTGGGCAAGGGAACCCATGCTTCTGCCGAGTCAGCGTTTGTCAGTGCAGTAGGTCACTCTGGCACAGAAGCCAGCAGTGACCATGGGCTGCAGAATTAGGATCAGGCAGAGGAAGAATGAGGGTCATTAAAACACTTGCAGCTAAAAAAAAATAAAAACTTTAGCCTGGCAAGCCTGGAAAACACTGTAGTCAGTAGAAATTTGTAAAATAAATCTTATTGTAAAATATATCTTTCTGGGGTTTTCTTTTTATAGCAAGCTTTATTTTTTGAAAATTGATATTCAGTCTTACGAGATATTTACAGCTCTTATGAGCACGATTCCTGCTTTCCTTTCGGTTTTGATGTTAGAACTTGATGAACACCTTCAGATGTGTTGATCTTTATTATCAACCACAGCTACGTTAAAAACTCAAAGAAAAAAGATGTTGGCTCACCTCTGTAAGAGCCATTCATTACAATATGCAGAGAGTTGGGCTGCACACAACCTCTAATCACAATAAGTAGGAAGCTAGAAATATTTGCCATTGCCAAAACAAAACAGAAAATCCCCAAATCAGGGATTCTCATTTTTATTATTTATTTATTTTAAAACAACTGAGGTGATTCTACTCTGCAGGCACGGAACTCTGTGCCCATGAAGCCAATTAGCATAGTCACTGTTTGTTCATTACTCAAACCTATGTCCTCCAATTTACACTACCCATATGCTGGGCTAATTTTGTATGGCATAAGATGCCAGAGGAAGTTGCCAGATCACTAATACATAAAAATTACAAATACTGCAGTGGCTCAGCTGACAGGCAGGACTGCTTCCAGGATGGAGCTCTAGACCAGTCTGTCACAAAATTCACCCTGCCCATACAAATCCTTTAAATCATTTTTTCCTAGGCTAAAATTGGATTTTAGCAATGTGAGGGGGCAGAAGGGGAAGAATTTTCCACAATAACTGATTTTGGTGGTGACTGTGCAGAATTGTATGGGAGGTATTGAAGAGATTAAAAGAGATGACTCTCTAACAGTCTGAAAGGGTGCGCATGTGTAAACATGCATTTATCACAGAAATAACTCTGATAAGACAGAAAATAGTTTTCCACATCAATCCTCTACTCTGTACCACAATCCTATCCTATGTAACAAAAGAGAACTGTATGACTAAGCCTATGCATCAAGGCATTGCAGAGATGCTGCTGAAGCAAGGTCTGACAAGGGAAGTCCAGGTTTCCCCTGAAGCTGACAGGGGAAAGCATCTCCATCTTTTAAGACCCTTTGATGCTGGTCATGATGCACAGGGGAACCTCACCATCATCAACAAGGACATGGAGATTTTCGTGGTTGATAGAAAAGGCAACAATGGGACTTTTTAGTGTCTGGAGGAAGGAAAGTGTCTTGGTGGCTTGCAGCAACTCTTGGCAAGAGAAGGGTTTGTGGGCAAGCACCTGCTGGATACTCATAGCGTGGCCCAGTCTGGATGAATGCCCAGCCTCAACCCTGCCAGCACACAGCCTGCTGCAAGGCAAAACAGCTCTTTAGGAGCCTCCTCTCTCTCCCCTATCCCAGGCGGATCTGAGGCTACGCCTGTTCTTTGCCCCTCTGACTTTCCAGCTGAGCTCTGCTCCCTCCCTCTCTCCTGCCACCCTACTGGCTACTTTCTGCACACGCTTGTATATAGACATGCCAATACAGTCTAAGGAAAAGCTTACTTCTCTCTACTACAGCAGAGAAATTCAGCAAAAATTCAAACTTTCAAGCTAAGCAGAATGTAGAGAGAAATTTCTGATGATGAAAGCCAAGTGGTTGTGCAGGTGTTTTTTTCCCCGTATTCCTACTAAGGAAGACAAAGTAATGGTGCAGTAGCTATGTGAACTTCTCACCATGCATTACAGTTCATTACAGAGCCCCATACTGCAGGGAACACCAATCGAACAGGCCATGTGAAAGGCAGAAGCACCATTAGCACCTGAATAACAACTAACAAGGGTGAGGCAGAGTCCTCTGCGAGGGCAAGAATTCAGGTGCGGAGCCTCCTTCATCTTCATTATCCCGCAACACGACTGCATAGAGTTGTAAAAGGAAGATCCTCCTGCCGAGACCGACCGCAGATGTAAACATAACTGTCTACAGAAATTAGCAAGGCAAATAGATCAGCAGAGTCTTATTGAGGCTTGTGACCGCTATTACATTTGGCTGCCGCAGCTTTCCTGCTGGATATCAAACCCTAAGTGCCGGGAAGAATAAAAAAATCTATTGCACCTTCCCTGTCAGTGAGCCATGTGCAATCCAGCCTGTAAATAGCTGAGCTAATTCGCAGCTGTCACATTTATAAATGCCACCAAAGTGCTGAACAGAATGCAGAAATCCGGATAGCCAGAAACAACGTTACCAACCCCTGCTCCTCTTCTGCCAAAGGCCGCTGGGCTAATATGGCTGATAAGTGTAATTCAGAAGGCCAACTGTCAAAGCAGATGAAATGCATGTTTTCTTCCCAGCCTTGTAATGCAAATGAGTACATCCTGTTGAAAAATGACAATATCAGGTTTTCTTCTTGTACTCAAATGTAAAAGGTGCCAGTTCTCAAGACTTGCAGAGTCATATTCTCTTTATGCACAGGCCAGGGAGGGCAGGCAGCTACACTATGAGCCCCGTAACACGCCCTGCCAATGTGCTTCACGCCACATCTCAAGCACAAGGGCAGAGGTTGCATCAGGCACAGCTTTGATGTACATGTGTGTCCACTAGGAACCGAACCAAAAGCACAAGGTCCCTACAGGAACATTGCCGAAATCCAGAGAAAAACGTAACACACCTGCTCGTTGCTACTTTAGAAAGTAATAAGACTCTACACAGGAGAAAAGAAACTTAATGTATTTTTGCATCTTGTAACTTCATCAAAAAAGCCAGTGTTGTCTACTTTAGTGCAAAAAATTTTGCTTATGTCTTGCCCCTGGTACAAGAATCTCATCACTTCAGAAAGCATATTTAACATTTTATGAGTTTAAGCCTCTGCTGAAACCTTTTAAAAACGTCACATACAGCTCTTCAAAACTCCAATCCCAGAGCCTTCCTGAGGATAATAGAGAAGTTAAATCAACTTTACTCTGGGATTACCTTGCCCCTCCAAGTTTCCCCTTGGTCAGAAGTAATTTATTAGAAGATTACCTGTATTCAAAACAATTCTTTATCCTCCTTGAAGTATTTCCTTCCAATGAGTAAAGAGCTTATGCTGGACTTTGAAAAGCTGGTTACTCAGATGGACATCTCAGTTAATTTCTCTGATGTTCTTTGCAAAATGCTGGCATCACAGACTGTCTGCTCAGGTGTGTGGCCAACCATCTTGTCCATTTTTCCTCTATTTATTACAGACAGAAATTCAGCCTCCACTAAAATTGTGCACACCATACTGCTTTTAATAACATCTCTGACATGAGAGTGGTAAGTGAGCTATCTCATTAACAGCAACTGCTTTCAGTCTGCGTACAAGTGATTTACAGTACAATGGCTGAAGCTTTCTTTGCATAGCTGTATAGGACAGTAAATAATACAACATAGGAAAGTCTTAATGAATTCGTAAAGTATCCTAGCAGACAGGGTCAATGACGTATTTATTATCTTAAAAAATAGATCAATCTGGCCTTGCTAGAGCAGGATAAAAGGTGGTTCTGCCAGTGAAACATGTGAAATCCCTGTTAGCCGATGATATAGAGTAAGCAAAAAGAGCTTAACTACCAAGTTCTCTGTGCCAAGAAAACTGTTTCAGAGAATGCATAATTCAGTCCTCTAAAAGGGTGGAGATATCCTTTTTATCTGCTTAAATTGCATCTGTTTCTTGCTCAAGAAAAATAAAATGTGAAAACAGCAGAGGCCTTGGCTTGAGGGGCACAAGCCAAGGAAATGGCTTGAAAAAGCCAGTCTTCCCTTGCACATTGTTAAGCACGTACGTGGTGGTTCTCTATTTCTAGGCACTCGGTACACTCCACTACTGCTCTGCACATCCTGCTCTCCAGGCTGCGCTGCCTCTGGCAGCTGGGGAGCAACCACTGCACATGGGCAGAAAGGGAGGACCTTGTACCTGGCAGGAGCAGGAGCAGACTCTCTGCCCAAACCCCACAGCTCCCCAACGAACCCTGACTCCATCGGGAACCCTGAGACAATAAGAAAATTGCATCAGGTAAAATGTGAATTGAAATACTTGGATGGTAAGCAGACTGGATTTTAGCTGCATTGCTTTAAAAAAAAAATTATCAGATACAAAAGGATCATACAAGTATAACTTCAGATTTCACACGCAGAAGTAGAGCTATGTTGCATCAACGATGCACTGACATAAGGAAGACTAGAATAGAGGCTTTCCTCTTTTCTGGCATGCCTTTTATTACTTGGTGGCATGAGCTGTATCAGCGAAGCATCTCTCTGGCATTTCAGATGCATGTTCTACCTGCCCTCCTCTCTCCCCACCCTCCCAATACCCTGTCATTTACAAAAGGAAGGATTTTGATTAATGAGTTCTTCCTGCCAAAAGGATAGCCTTGCAAGCAGCAGAATGAGAATAAGTTAGATTGTATGGAGCCCATAAACACAATCTTTCTGCACAAAAATATCCAATTAGTAGCTAGGCGTACTTGCTTATGAGTCATTAATGAATACTTCTATATGCTGAACATTTGTATCTTTCTGCTTGTGACACCGCCTCCAAGCTTGATCCCCTGTCATCACATCAAAAGGATCAAGGTTTTAAATGAGGTATTAGCGATTTCTTAAATAGCTTTTTTTAAACAGCGTGGAAAAACTATTGAACCATGACTGTTTGGTCATAGACAACTATTGAAATCCCAACACATCATCTCCTCAGTCCTTCAGCAACTGAAGGCGTGAATGCTGCATGTTTCACCATATATAGCATTCCTGTATAAGAGTGCAGGGTCATTTAGACCCTGGCCATGCAGTGAAGTCTTACTGGGCAGCTCTCCTACACTCACATGGAGGTTTGCAGACAAGGACAACAGACAGGTTTGGTACAACAGCATCAGGAGGAACTCCTCTGTGATTCGCTTTGACTTCCAAAAGGTTCCAAAAGGCATTTTGATTCCACCAGATACAAAGATCAGAGAGAAACTTAATTAGTATTTAATTAGCTCTTTTTACTAACCTTAAGACTGCCTTTTTAATAATGTAGAACTTACTCGGAATTTGGTAACTACCTCATTTTAAAGTGAGGTAATTACCAAATTTGGGCAAATCACACTTTTAAACTTATGATGGCTGATATCATTTGGTTCTCGGGCCACATCACGACCCACAATACCAGCAAGAATGACAAGTGAAGTAAACAAGGGGTCTGTTCTGCTCTCAGCCCTCTCTTGCACAGCCAGGATAAACCCCGAAGGCTGCACTACCAGCACTCTGCACCTGAGACATGGATCAAGCTATTGCTTGACATTGGGTAGGTTTAAAATCACTAAATTGCCATGGTATTAGCATGCTCCCAGGTTTGGCAAAGCAGGGCTGGACACGACATTATCCCCAGCTTTGTCCCCATGCTGGGCACAATTCCTGTCCCCTCCACAAAGCTTCCAGTTTTAAGTCCAACATGTCAGCAGCTCTGACACAGCTACGTGGCCCCTCCTGGGGACATGTGCCACTGCTCACCTTCCCCTCTGATGAATCAAAGGCTTTTGGTGCAATCTGCTTCACGCGAAAGCAAAGCAGCAAGATTCAGATACACTCAGCTGGCCTCGCTGCCTAATAAATGAATGCTGTCAAAAGAAATCCACTTCTTGTTATTTTGAGGCTTGCATAGGGTCATTGTATGATGATTGTTCCTTGGGGGGGGGAGAGGGGAAAGGCAATTTTTGTGGTAGATTGCTCCTTTTAGATATGAGAAGCCGTGTAAGGCAGAGGATGTTAAAAAAAAATGAAGAATGTGCAGAAGAGGCTCACATATCTTATTTTAGGCTGGAGGAAATACCTTACAGTGAGAGACCTGAAGAGCTCAATCTGTTTATCTTATCAAGAAGAAGATTGAGTGGTGAGTTGATTACAACAGATAAGCACCTCGTGGGGAGGAAATACCAGGCACTAAAGGGATCTTTAATCTAGCAGGAAAAAGCACAACAAGAGGCAAGGGCTGAAAGCTGAAGGAAAAATAATTAAAACTAAAAATTAAGAACATATTTTTAATTATGAATTCAGCAAGTTATTGAGCCTGATAGCAGACAGGGAGAAACTAAATGGTCTAAGAGAAAGAGAAGGTTTGACTGGCCAATCTCAAGCTCCTTCTGACCCTGCACCCACAATTCTGCTAAATCATTTATGTATTTTACTGCACATTTGTACTCCTAATGAAGTCACATCCAGGAAACATGTTAATAAGTACTGGGAAGTACAATTCTCTTCATATACTTTGTTGGAGAATATTCTTATCTACAAACATGTCTCATAGTAACAGAAGAATATAGCTGGATAGCGAGAACTGGAACCAGACAAAGGAAGGTTTTAAAGATTCACTACATGGGACATCAATGGGGCAAGGAGAGAGGCAGTGCCCACTTCTGAAAGAGGCTGAGATGCACCCCTTGGCCCCCTCCACATACTGCAGGGATCCAGCCCACATCATGCTGTGGACACACCACCTTGGCTGGGATGGACAGAGGGGTATCACACCACACAACATCACACAAACATGCCAAGGGGTCCTCACCTCAGCCTGGCTAATACAGCTGTAGCTTGGGGATCTCTTATATGCCTCACTGGCCATTTCTTGTTCAGGCGCTTGGATGAGAGCGCTCAGAAAGCATTTTGCTTATGTGAAATCAACTATTTTTGTGCACTTTCAGATCCAGATCACTATATCCACTGGAAAACCAGCATTGAAAAATAAAACCTTTCTAGAAATTGACTCCTTTCCTGTAGCATTCCCTGTTGTGCTATGGGGAACTATAAAGATAGCAATATTTACCTTGGGTTTTAGTCTTCTATTGACTGAAGATTTCAGTTCAAGCAATTGCTCCAGAAACTCTCATGCCAGTTGGTATGATCTCAATATATACTGTATTCTTTAAAGTTCTTTAAAATGCACACATGCTACAAAGAATACAAAAACTATCACGGGAACCACTACTTTTAATTAGAAATTGCATTTAACCAAACAGAATGTAATAAATTAAGTTCTGCTCAGTTTTAATAATATAATCCAATGAACATTAGTAGTATTACATTTGTACAAATGAGTATAGCATTTCACCCAATAAAGCACAAAATAGTCTTAATATTTACTGAAGAAACAAGGAACGGATCCACACTGTGATAATTCATCACTTCACCATCAAACAAAACAGATGCTTCAGATATTAACTGCAGCTTTGTCCAGTTGGACAACCCAGTGGGTGAAGAAGCTCAGTGCTTGGGAACAAAACACAGCAATCTTCCAACTCTGTATTAGGATTCCTGATCATTCTCAAGAAGGAAACTGCATACACCAAAAATACAGTTTGGGTCGCTACCCCAGGTGAAAGCCAGGAATCTTCAGGAATCACCAGAAAACATTTGATCAACACAGGAAATTGCTCAAAGGGAGAACTGAAATTATAATACTAGTACAACTACTTCAGAAAAAAAGACAAACAGCATAGATGCTGCATAACAGCTTACACAGTATGGAGATCTCTTAAGTGTTCAGGATTTTAATATCTATAGTAAATGCTCTTTACTAATCAGCTTAAATACTTCTTCCTGTGGAGAAGAAGTCCTTTGAGGTCACACAGAACCAGGGAGCCTGCACCGATGGGCTACCTCAACTGAAAGACACCCATAGGAAAAGACAAGAAGCTTCTACAACCCAAATGACACATCAAAAAATAATATGCAAAACAAGATTTCAAGTAAACAGGAAATCAGAGATTTAGGCCATTAAGCAGGTAGGGGATGAACAGGTGTTTGGCTAAACAGAAGTCCTGTGTGTTGGTGAAGCTGCGGAAGAATACTGGGTGTGCAGATTAGCAAGAGTAAGCTAAAGTAGAGCAGCCCATTCCCATGGCCACTGTGTTATGGGAGCAAAAAGCATATACTGAAGACAGCTTAACTTGTCTGCAACATTATCTCATGCATTTAATATAAAAACCATGAGATAGTTAAGGAAAGTCCAACGCTGCAGAGTGGTGCTGCAGGCGTGGGATCACCGGCAGAGAAGCCAGCAGGTCTCACTACAGCATGAGGCAGAGAAGTATAGGACGTTTCTATTCTACAAATTTGGTCTCAGTTGATAAGATAGGGGAAAAGGTGAGATAAGAAAAGGTTGCACCAATGATAAATTATCCACAGAAAAATCATTAGCAGCTTTCAGATATGCAAAACATAGGTACAAATCTGGAATAACGAAATTGAGGATTACTCAGTTTAATTCCATCTGTAGTTTTGCCTGTCATCTGATTTCCGTAGGATAGAAAATATCAGAGAAAATAGAGCAAAAACAGCAGAAAAAAAATGCCTTTGCCTTATGAAGAGCAACTGCAGGAAGCAAATGGCCACAGCCTGGAAGGAGGAAGCACCCAGGGACCTGAGCACTGTTCAGAAATGCTTTTCAAGGTAACAGCTGACATAAAAGATGGGGATTAATCATGGTCTCAGGAAGCAGCATGACAAAAGATTTTGAAGCTACAAAATGAGAGTTTTAGCAGTGAAAGCAGTGGTTTTTGCAGTGAAAGCAGTTGTGCAGTGTGGGTTCTGCCCTCAGCCTGGCGGCAGAGGAATTGTGAGGGTAGGAGGGCACCCAGGGAGCCCACAGGAGGGAGGTCGCAGCTGGGGACCCGGGCAGCCTTTCGCAGCCCTACCTGCTGTGATTTATTACTTCTGCCAGAGCACAGTGGCTCCCAGGGAGTAGAGGTAAAGCAACCCACAAGCAGGCTGGTGCCAAAGTTCTCCTCTAATTATTCTCTTAACCATCACTTAGGTGACGTCCTAATCACCACATAAGCAGCTATTTCTTATCAGACTACTATTTTGAACAGGGTTTTTCTCTTCTTCCTCTCAACTTTAATTTCATCTGGAAACAAGTAATGCTGAAGGCTTAATAGTCATTGCAAGAACAGTTGCTCTTTGCACATCTATACTTTTAATACCTAACTGATGAGTAAGGCTGAGTCAGATTTACAATTACGATATTTTATCATGCAATTAATGATGAAATTATCTGATGCATGTGTCAGTAGTGCAACGTGGGTCCTATGGTGGCTAACAGGAATTCTACTTTTGACTTCAATGGCAGCAGAGCCAGCCTAACGGTGAGCAATTTAGAATTTTTTTACCTTCAAGCTTTTTTAATGCCATGAATAGCATACTGTATCCTTGGTAGCATATCTTTGAGGCTATCTGTTGGCATGGCTTAATTATCCAGTATCAGTTTTCAATTACGAGCATATGGATTGTGACATGGCTGTTAGAAGTCTAACAGCTCTTTACCCAAAATGTGGTGTCCTTAGGCACAATTTTTCTTCTCCATCACAGGAAAATGTGACCTCTTTACTGGCTTTAGCAGTGACATTGTAGTTCATAAACTATCCCTAGTCGGGGTTGAAAAGCATTGTAATGATGTGAAATATTTCCCTGGAAAAAAATAGATTCTGCTTGCTGAGGCACTGCCTGACAGCTTCAACACTAGAGAATCCGAATGCTAAAGATATTTTAAGTCAAAGAAAGCTTATGATAATAAAGTACAGTCTGGTATACACAGGGAGAAGTCATTGTCTTAAGAGTGAAAATAGAAGAGGACTCTAACTTAGACTACACTTTCTCTTATCATGCATCTTATTACATTTTCCCTGCAACTACAGTGACAGCAAAACTGGTTTAGAGCAAGTCTTCTCCCTGACTGCAGTCCCAGAGTTCATAGCAAGTCCCAGTGTTCCCAAAGCCAACGCCCTCCCCTGCTTAATTACACTGAGAAAAGTGGAATTGGTATGAGCAGGCTATTGAGAAAATTGTTCTTCTGGAGAAAAGCTTCCTAATTCTATTATGATTTTCATTATGTTTCCATTTTAAAATGTCCAAATGATAAACTCATCAAAATACATAATGAAAATAGTCAGACCATTACACTACAGTCAAATGCAATACCACTGTAATAAAACTTGCAGGTGCTCCTAAAATCAGTAAAGCAACACAATTCAGATTAAACAAGGAAAAGGGGATACTTTGGAATCTTTTACTCCTACTTCCAAATATTTAGAAAATACCATTTTAATGCTGCAAATTATGTTTCTTTATGTTGTTATTTTCCTGAACTGGATGCTTTGACAGCAGTCTGCATTTTATAAGGCACAGTTTCCAACCAGCAAAATCTATTCTCAACAGGAAATATACTCCATTTAGTCCAAATGTTCTCAGGACATCAAACATAGTTGTATAAACATGCTGTATCATAATTGAGACTTGCTAGTACTCAGGATTTAGACAGCACTTTAGAGCTTCAAGGTGCTGTACAAGCATTTAACACATTTATTAATTAAATTTTCTAACTAGGGACATAACCTAGATTTAGTTATAAAAAGGCTGTGGATGAAAGGAGGTTGGATAAACAGGTTTATCATGTTTATGTTAAAGACTATACCAAGTCCTCTCAGAAGATCTTCCTTACCAAAATAAAAAACACCTCAAAAGACATTCCATTCCCCAAATCACTGTGTGACCCTTACTTGAGCTTTACTGTATTCTCCTCCTTGAATAGGCTCTCTGCTTCTCCAGTGTTGACTCGAGCTGACTTGACCCACAGCCATTTCAGTGCAACGTTATCACAACAGGCTGGAGGAACTAAACAAACGCTGGAAACTGGCTGGTTCCCTGATAAAAACGCAGAGTCCTGTCTAGGCATGGGTTTGTATGAATTCCTAGCAGCAATAATAGTTAGGGCTTGGGATCAGAGAACTGTTTATGCTAAAAAATATATTTACAGTCAATGGTTGATGTATGAGCTGGGTAAGAGGAAGCCACAGTTAAAAGATAGTTAAAGGAACAACTAAAGGAGCAGTTACTCTGGAAACTAAGATTTAGGGCTAAGAATCAGTCTAATCACTGATCTCCAGCACTGATCAACAGCAGGTGCTTTGTGAAGAAAAGATGAACATGTAATGGTGCTTTCCAAAATATATTCCCACAGCCACTAACAAATGCAAGATCGGAGCTCCCAGGGACCTGCAACTTCCCACAGGGATGGCAGAAAGCAGCTGTGTATCAGGGATCCCCCAAGCCAGCCCAGCACCCCAGTGAATTACCCAAGCACTGCCCCTGTATCTTCGGAGACTCTCATAGCTGGTGAGAAACAAGAGCTGCACTTTTGCCAGAAGGTTTTCCAAGCTGAATGCCCACCTGAATTCTCCTCAGTGACCAAAACAAAACTTCCATCAGCTTTGATGGAAGTTAAACTGAGCCTCTGAACCCTGAGAAGCTTCTAATCCCTGGTGGGCAAACCAAAACGCAACTGAACAACAGGCCAGCTTGGGTTCCTTATGTATTTGTCACTGGTCTCCCAAGGTTCTCCCAGAAAAGCAAATTTGCTTTCCATCAGATTTAGTGGAACCTGGAAGAATATTTTAAAAAATTTCTTCCTGTCACTCAGCCACGTCCTTCCCTACTCTATAAACTAGAACACTGCAAACCAGCAGCCTCAGAACTCCTGCTCTGGCTTCTGGTTTTTATTACCACACCAGGGGATATTTTCAAAGACTCAGTTAGGAGTTATGACCTAGATATACAAAAATATTCAGATCTGTAATTCCTATTAGCTGCTTAACATTCAGTGACATCAACAGCCTCATTGCCCATTTCCAGCAGGGTTTTCTGGTAAGAACCATTTACTTCACAACTGAATTTTGCCCAAAAATTGAACTCCAAAATTGCTCCAAGCCGAACACAGTATAGCTAAAATCATCTGTCCCATATTGGTTTATGTTCTGACAGCACAGGAGAGTGAAAATCTCTCATCTGATATAGGAGTGTCTCTGCAACTTATTACTCTTTCATTGGCATATAGTAAATTGAGCTCTGGCAATAGCAATACTACTGGGAAATAAAGATAATTAAGAAACATAAAGCATGTCACTCTTCTTGAACCCAGTTGGAATCTTGGGTTTGTGTGTCTCTCTTGTTGTAGGATTATGAGCCTAGTTTTAAGTCTGTATTCTCATAATTTTACATAATTGACCATTTGCAATCTTCTATAATCTAAAATGTCTAATAACTATGCACAGAAAGTGAGCCCTTTCCATAATATTTATAAATATTTCATATGAACTGGAGTTAATACAATTTATTTATAATGCATGGGAGTCTGCAGTGGGTTTATAAAAATAATGGGTGTTAACATACAGTCATGATTTAATAATCAGAAACTAATTTCTAAAATACATATGGAAAATGGCTGGTTCCAGTAATTGGTAATAGGATTGAGAGGTGCAGATATAGACAGATGACTGAGGTATGGTTAACATACCATGCAGGGTGGAGTAAAGACGGCATTAACAAGGACCCCAGCCTACTGGTACCCTTAGTCTTTCCAGTATCTGCTAGGACAAAACTAAAGTAGCTTCTCCAGAAATCCCCAGGCTTCTGGATTAATTCCACCTTCCTGCTGACAACCACTGTGGTAGAGAATGATATCACATATATTATGTCACTGTGGTGCAGTAACACCATCCAAGGATTAACACCTTCTCAGGAAGCTGCCAAGGAGCCATCAAGTTACATGAAACAGTAACCTTCTATTAACTACTTCATTCAAAACTGTTAAAAGGGAAAAAAAAAAGTTCTTTATCTGTTCCATCGTAACTGTCTCTCTTACCTGATACACCAATGTTGTTTAAGCAATTCCCACAACACTTACACTTTAGAGATCTAAGATCTACATGGCAGATGGAAGCAAAGCAGCCTATCTGCAGAAGAAAACAGATGAAGTTATTGGATCGACTGGAGAACATGCATACAGCTGAAAAGGACCTTCTGGTTTTCATTTGCTGTGAATAAAAGGACACAAGTGGGTACACCTGACGGTGATAATAAGACCACAGCTGCAGTGAGACAACTGTGCACAAGAGAGCATAGCAGCAAGGGGATAGACTTCCCATGTTAATATCACTTCTGACACACATTTCAATTCACTTCCCATACCCTTTTAGCAGCCTGTGTATGGAAATACAATTGAACAGCAATTGTTTGTGCTGCCAAATGATCATTTCTGCACTCAGGGGAGAGAAGAGGGCCTTAACATCCCTAACTGGCCCACAAGACCACTACTGCAGTCACGCATGTTCTTCCTCCCTTCAGTTCCAGCCACATATTTTTTGTTATTCATTATGAGACTAATCACACTTTCTATAATGGTCCTGTGACAAAATGACTCTAGATGCATTTCTCCATAATTTTTTCACTACTCAGCATCAGTAAACTATGAAATATATTAGAAAACAATGCTTCTAATGGTTTTATTTTAAAATACATTTCAGATTATTCATGTTGAGAAATGCTTATCTTTTGAACCCCCTGGCTGTTGGGCTGTTGAGCAAAGCAGAGCCTTTAAAAAAAAAACAAAACTAGTTCAGATCCCAACTAATAGATTTTTTTTTATAAGAATCTGAAGCAGCTATTTCAGGACAGATGGACCAAGCTTCTCAGAAGTCAATGGGTATTCAGGCAACAACTTGTGACTCCAAATATTGCAATTCCTTATTGTAAAAGACTTTGTGTTTTCTGTTTGGTAAGATATCACACATATTTATTTATAAGAGAGTGCAATTACAGACAAAAGAATCCTTAAGAACTAATATAAAATTATTCCCCTAAGTAGAGTTACCTATAAGCTTTAGCATCTGCAGTTATAAGTTTTACTGCCTTTACTCTCATAGGAATATTTACCATCTTTATGTTGGCTTCCCTGCTCCATTTTGCCTGTTGGTGGTGCCCATTATGGATTGTTCCAGACTGGTCACTTCAGTTTCCAATCAGAGCAGCATGTTTTTATTTCCTATAAAAATATGGTTTAGATTCACGCCACTAAATATCTACAAATGTGAAATGATATATTTATGACTCTATAAATAATACATTTTTTAAATGTTGCAATATATAGTAGTCAAGCACACAATGTTTCTCATTTTGGATATAATCTGTGATGTCAGCCATCAGGTGAAGAATATGAAAAATAAGAACAAGTATTTTAGTTTATGTTCTTACATATGTTGGCTATGCTCTTTGTGTTCTACCACTTCAGTGTCCAATCGTATGTTCCTCATATAATTTTAATTGATATTTTTCTATTTAGGAAAAAATAGAGAGGGGCACTTTACACTGGACAGTCAGAATGATACACATGGCCAATGCTTAAAGTTACAGCTTTAGCTGATGTTGATTCTGATCTGCATGAAATCCTGGACAGGACTAAAAGCCAGTAGCCCAATTCTCCTCTGTGGCAGATGCTCATGTCAAAACATGCTCTCCCAGTTCCCAGTCCTTTTGAACCCAGCCCCGGATCTGTAATCAAAGCTGCCGAAATTGAACAGCCAAAGAAGGTAGAAAGCCCAAAGGACACTGTCATGTTTTCAGCTGGGATGGAGTTAGCTTTTTTGCTAGCAGCTGGTGTGGTGTTATGTTTTGGATTTGGGATGAGAAATGCTGTTGATAGCACACTGGTGTTTTCATTTTGTTGCTGAGCAATCAAGGCCTTTTCTGCTCCTCACACCCAGGAAGCAGGCTGGGATAGCACAAAAAAAGTCAGGAGGGGACACACTCAGGACATCTGAGCCCAACTAACCAAAGGGGCATAGTCCATACCATATGACTTTATGCTCAGTATATAAACCTGGTGGAAGGAGGCAGCAAGGGATGTTCAGGGTGATGGCATTCATCTTCCCAAGTAACCATTATGTGTGATGGAGCCCTGCTTTCCTGGAGATGGCTGAACACCTGCCCGCTGCTGGGAGGCAGTGAATTAATTCCTTGTTTTGTTTTGTTTGTGTGAGCAGCTTTTACTTTACTTATTAAACTGTCTTTATCTCAATGCACATGTTTTTTTGCTTTTACTTTTCCACTTCTCCCCCCAGTTCTAACTGTTCTAACTGGGGGGAGTGCTGGGGGGAGTGAGTGAGTGAGTGGCTGTGTGGTCCTATCTGCCTGCTGGGGTTAAACCATGACAGACACATTGCAGCCATCTTTGAAAAACCCAAATATGAGCCATGCATCTGTTGAAAGCAGTTGTAGCTTTAGCAACAATTGCAGATGCATATAACTTGGCATTTAACTTCTGATTCAGAAACACTTCCTTCTAATCCTTTTTCTGTGTTTGTGCAGGTCTGGAAAAAAAATTAATTCTGCTAAACTAGTTACCTTTGGAGATCCTTTGTACTTTCTCTTTTACCAGCAGACTGTGTCCTTGCCTAGCTTTTTACTCTTAACAAACGCCAGGTTCAGCTTGATCCAGTTTGGCTTTTCTGGAATTACTTGTCTATTGTAAGCAGTTCCTTTCAAGCTCTATTTATAAGATAAATCTCCAGGTTCACATCTTTTGTTCTCTGCACATGCCTTTTTGGAGCATGGTACAGTGAGTACCCATCCTCTCAGGTCCTGAAACCGGTCCTTGGACCCCTCAAAAACTCCAAACTCAGAGAAGGGGAGGGCATACATGTATCCTTCCCCGGCGGCATCAAGGTCACCTCTTTGTATGATGTCCAACATAATGGCTTTTCAGAGAATGTGTCAAGAAAAGGAGGAACGAGGGATCAGGAAAAGAAACACCTACCCACAGAAACCTAACTCTTAAAAGCCACAGAGAAACATAGATCTCTGAAAACAAACAAAAAATCTCCAGAGATGCACCGCCCTGCGGTCCGAGCTCACAAACCTGACATGAGTCAATGTTCTAGATGGGTCTGACTTCCTCCTGCCTTCCCTCTCCTCCAGCTCTCATTCATGCCAACAGCCAAACTCACAGTCTTTGCTCCTTGGCCGTCTCTGATGCACTGTTCTTCCTCAGAAACACAGCCCTGTCCTGAGGGAGGAGGCACTGCTGATAGCCCCAGGCCACTCTCACTCCCTCTGCAGCCACGGCCATCTAGGACATGGCAGCACCATCCGCAGCCAGGGACAGCCCCATCAGCTCTCCTCAGCCTGCTGTCACACACAACACACACCGCTGCTAGTGAACTGATGCACCTCTAAGGTTGTCATGGTTTGAGGAATCCTCAACAATTTATTGTCCTTTAGACAATTATTCTCTTACCCAATGACCCCTCCCCACTCGCAAAGGGAAATCGGGGAAAAAACAAGGAAACCCAAGGATTGAAATATAAACAGATTTAAGAAAACAAGACTAGATAATTAACATTAATAACACTAAAGAAACAGTATTGATCCTGATATCAATATAAGATATTCAAGGATTATACTCAGTCCATTATATCAGTAGGAAGCTGTGCACTCCCAGCAAATGGCGGACATTGCGAGCACAAGGGAAGGCCTCAGGAACCCACCAGGGCAAGAAGTTCTCAGGATAGTAGTCACCAAAGAAGAAAAATAATTCCTCAGCAAACTTTCTAATTTATATTGGATGTGACGCTCATGGTATGAAATAATCCTGTTGGCCAACTTGGGTCAAGCGCCTGAGTCTCGCTTCTCATCCCTGCCCCTGCCAAGGCTCAAAAATACTGAGACCTTGAAACCTATATACCATAGCTGGTTATGAAGTAAATATTTTCACAAATTCAGACACTAGAGTCTTCTAAAAGTGCAGTTTTACCAAGACTGAAAAGAGACTTTATTGAAAAATAAAACTACCAAAAGAGAAATAAGTTGCTTAACCCAGGACCTTGGTATATTTGGTGCATTTAGATCTTGGCGAAACATTTTCCATCCTGCTCTTTTTTTTTTTTTTTCCCCTCCTGTTTTTAAGATGGAAAGAAGAGCTCTTCTTCCATCTTTGTCTTCCATCTGCAGTCTGTGCAACTGCAGCAGCTTGGGTGAGCAGTGTACAGGCAGAAATGCCAGGGCCCTGCTCAGGTAAGGTAGCATACTTGTAATACAAGAGGATACAATAATAATGATATATATGACAATAAATTTGAAAATATTACTGATCAAACTTCAAATCGATAGATGTTTTACATATCAGAGTAAACACATAAACTTCAGTGCCAGCTTAAACTCTTAATCATTTAATTCATTTGTTGATTCATTTGTCTTTTCTATAATCTGATCTATTGGTCTGGTTCTCCAACATAAAAAAATATTATTGAAGCAAATGTCGCCATTTTAATTTGTAACCAATGTCCCAGACAAATACCATAAAATATTATTTTAATCCCTTAAAAGGAGAAACAGAATTTTTCATTAATTAATTGGACAGTCTTGCATATTAAGTATAGTAATAAATGTCTTGCAATGCAGGTGAAATTTAAAATATAAATAAATGTTGTTGACTATAGGAATGTGAAAATCTTGATATTTATGTTTAGTTAGCACACAAGTTTGCTAGAGAAAGAAAACAACTCAAGTCATCTTGGCCCTGACAACTTCCCTCCACTCTACTGCCAGGCTGAAGGAATCACATGTCTGTGTGAAAGAGAGAAAATAAAACCTGCACCTCACTCAAAAGTGGTTCATCAGAGCCATCCCTGGCTGTAGAGATGGTGCCCAGGGCCTTGCCCATCTAAAGCTTACCTCTAAGCCTTAAAGCTCCCACTTGTGTCCTCTCTGTAATTAATCATCCCAAATTTAGGCAAGAATTCAGGACATGGAAGAGAACTCTCTCATCCTCTTGCACTAAGGAGCCAAGGTAACTCACGTGGACCAAATGGCTACTTTTCTATGAAGTGCCACAGATGCCATTTCTACTCTGTTTTCCACCAAAGATTTCTGTAAAGACATCTTTAAAAAAACCCAAACAAACCAACACTGAAGCATTCACATCATACAAAATATTGCAAGTACACAGTAAGTGGCACAATCTGAATTCACATTAGTACTTCAAATACTCAGAGCAGATAAAACAACCACAAAAATAATTCCAGATAAAGCAAGAAGTTCTGTTAACTCTAGCATCCATTTAAAACTTTCCTCAGAAACTTGGTTCTTGCTCAAAGTGGAGGTATACATGATGGTTACTTGTACATATACCACACTCCAAAAGTTCTGAAATTAAAGGAGACACTTTTGGATTAATAAGCAAGGGCTTGACTGACTGCTGGGCTTTACACTAATCTTTATCATGTGTCTAAAAAGCTAACGGGCAGTGTACCACCCAAAGGGTCGGCGGGAGTCACTCTACTCAGAACTGCTCCTGGAGACCCCAGACACATTTCTCTATCTCTCTTCAGCCCCGGGGACCACCCTGTGTCTGGGCCACCCCATGGCAGGCTGGCTGGGCAGCCGGAGGCTACGGCAGGCGGCGTGGATGTGAAGGAGACAGTAAGGCTGAATGCGCGCTCACTTGCATTTATGAGCTGAGTCAAGACATGTTCTCTTTAGCACTCCAATACTCCTAGTATTAGCATAATTATTTTATCTGTAAAAAGGAACAATGATGCAAATTAATATTGTTGGTAACTATTCGA
Source organism: Scolopax mira (assembly GCA_004320125.1). NCBI lineage: Eukaryota > Metazoa > Chordata > Aves > Charadriiformes > Scolopacidae > Scolopax > Scolopax mira. Next base: position 45,319 of record BJBW01001413.1, read on the forward strand.
ATATACGTGGAGAGACCTTACTCTACTATAAAATTCAGTGAAGATCTTTATTTTCAGGTTATTCATGTAATCATCTAACAGGACTGATTTATCTGTTTTTCACAGCCATGACTGATGTATAGCTTGCTTTTTTTTTTTTTTCAAGTAAATAGATGAACTATTGTTTGCATTAACTTAAAGTATAATGTAGCTTCCTATGGAAAGTTAAGATATTACACTTTGGGGGTTAAAAAATGATCGTTAAAGTAATTTTTAAATGTGCATATGGGCATATGACGCTTAAAATGAAACTAAATAGTAGAGCACTTTTCAATTTATTCCCTCTTAAACTCCATAGTAAATAAGATAGTATGTTGAAAGCATTTGTATAAGTTTACAATTAAATTTTCAGACATGAGGAAAACAAAAAATTGCCAATAAGAGTTCTTTCCAATATTCTGCTACATTGAGTATAAATATGAGTTTATCAGACATACAAATCATTATTTCCTACTAAAAAAAAGCTGAAGGAAACTTCAGAAATAAATGAACTAGTCTTATCTACCAATATGTGTAGAAATGCATACCTCCAGTGTTTTGAACTACAAAAATATCTATATTATTGTTTACATATTTCTGATATGAATCATAATTCAACCTGCTAAAATCTGTTTTAATGTGTAGATCCTATGCCATAATCTAATAAAGTAATTGGACTGACCATACTCTTAGCAAGAAATTCATCTTTTCAATAAATGAAATGTTCTTTCCTAAAATCCAGTACAAGTAAGCTGTTAATTTGTAGCTGCAGAATTTCGCTGATGATTACAGAATGCTCTTGAAGTTACTGTTCTGCAGTAATATAGCAATGCAACCAAATTCACAGGAAATCCAGTCAAACAATTGTTTACATAATTTTAAACTTGAAAACTTAATTAGTGATCTTTCTAGTTATGTAAAACCATTGGTTAGTGCTGCCCTTCACTGGTTCGTAATGGTATACCACAAATCAAAACTAATGGTTACCTGACAAAGAACAGTTCAGGCACATGAAAAATAACTGAGTTTTCCCTACTTCTCTCTCCAGGAGTTCCACACTCCTATCAAAGGAACAACCAAAAATGCCTCTTCATCCAGGTTTTCAAGTAGTAAATGCTTTTATATACTTATTTCTCCTTTTCACTGTGAGGGATAAAATAATTTCAAATACTATCTTCTGCCCATTGTTCTTGTGTTTTATCCCCTGTCAGAATGCTACTGTAATTCACTTCCGAATGTTAAATTATGCTTTTTCTTCATGAAAGAAATTCACCAACAATAGAACAATGAAAATCATCCCTGGAGTGTTTCTATTCAATATTAAAATATTGGGCTGATTAAAATTGGTACTAAGGAATGTCCATATTTGTGTAGGAACTCATGTGGGATTTGGTAAATAGCCAGTAGTTCTCAATATGTGCCTTTTGCCCTGCTGAAGGAACAGAATATAGCTGGTTCTTTAACACAGCAAATGTATTCGTCATTGTACCTGAACATTGAGCTCAATTTGGGAACCAAATTCTGAGTGGATGGTTGTTTTAGCTAGCTATCACGTACACACTATGAGAGCTACACGTCTTTAAAGAGCTATTTTTGACAAGGAAAGTCATTTAGGATAGTATTACCAGTTAGAAGGTATCTGATGGCAGATGATGAATTACTGTTAATTACTGTAAGTATTATATGTTGGATTATATGCATCCAACCTTAGATGCATAACTCAGATGAGAGCAGTGCTAGGTTCTGTACACAAATGTAAGAAGCAGTCCCTGACTCTAAGACTGGACAAGTCTATCTGCTAAAAAAAGACAAGCTCATAAAATATTTTCAAAATATAGAATTAAAAAATGGAACCTCCATTTACAAAACAGATACTATGTTTTTGGACAAATAATCTATTCCTTTTTATAATGCATTATGCTTACTGTGATGTTTGAAAAAATGGCTGAAGCTTGCATTGGTCATTTCTATAAAACATTTCATTCTTAAAAGCCTTTTTGCAAATGCAAAAAAAAAAAACCCCTTACTGTGCACATTTCTGATCAATTGTATTGACAGCTGTACCCTATGGTTACCCATGTGGGTAAGCAGGCTTCCTCAGGACTCGGCTCAGTTACAGAGACATGAGCTTCCGTGAATCTCTACATGCCTGGGGGTTTCCAGCAGAAGATGAACTGAGCAGAGGGAAATTCAGAAAAAGGGGAATTTAGAAAATTTTCCTCCAAAGCACCTTGGACAGTACCAGCCAGGGAGTTTGTCACTGTAAAAATGGCTGTCTCAGCCCAGTTACTCTGAATCCACCCTATTTTCAGTTGATTAATAAGTGTTGGCCCATGAATAGCAATTGGACTTTTATGATCTTTGTCTTCTACAGAATGCGTAATGGTAGCATGAAAATGTTTCAGATAAATCTTTCATCTCCTCTCTTATTTCATGCTAGAATATTTTATGGAAGGTTTGGCCAATTTCACATCATCCACACTACTAACCACAACCAGCAAACTGAACAGTTAAACCATCAAAGATGAGCGTTTATCTAAATTTTTGATCAGTTGGTTGGAATAGTATAACTAAAAGCAGAACAAAGAGGAAAAACTATGAAATCTTTACAAAACAGACTAATAAAACATCTTGTATTTTTTTAGTGCTCTGGTGTTAGCATATCACTACCTTTCCCCAAAAGCCAGCTCAGCCTCCTCTGGATATCTGTATAACATAGGTGGTTTCACTGAAGATGAGACAAACTATATTCCATCTTGTACCAGAAAGCAGTGTTAAAATACAATCCCGTTTGTTACGGGGAGCTGATGAGCACAACTACAGCTCTCAGCCCGGTGGCTGCTGCTGGCTGTGCTAACACAGCAAGGAAGAGCAGTCACACCGTAACCAAGAGCAGCCATGCTGACGGCCACCAGGTGGGATAGCCATTAAGAGCAATACAACCCAAAGGCTTTGTCAGGAGGTTTCTCAGCTACTGCTGGTTTCTAGGAAACCCGAAAATACTGGGCTCTGAAGGAAGGAATCAATAGGGGAGAGAATCATAGAATCATCTGGGCCGGAAGGGACCTTCAAAGGTCATCTAGTCCGACCCCCCTGCAGTCACGGGGACACCCCCAACTAGACCAGGTTGCCCAGGGTCTCGTCGAGCCTCACCTTGAATGAGAAGGGTGTACCTAGGTCTGCTACCCTGCACCACTCTGGTATCTTGTAGAGTCATTCCCTATCCAACCACGGGAGCAACTTTGTCCACCAAGGAGGTTATTTTCTTCTCTCTGATGCAGAGATGAGGACTGACCCTCTCATATCTCATGTTCCCTTCCCTCTGTTGCTGGGATTTTCCACATTCCTGTCTATCTTTTGCTTTGGATACAGCTGCAAAGATTTTGATATTAGCCACTTCCGCTTTTTTCACAATTACCAACTATTTTTCTTTTGAAAAAATGTGTGAAGTATTTGTTATTTTCAAAGGAAAAAATTTAGTTTAATGACATATCTGTTCACAAAACAAATCACCAGTGATTGAAAATAGAACGTGTGCTAACACTTTGTCATTTACAAAGTCATTTACAGCACAGAAAGACCACTTTGGCAGACACATTTATGTCTATACAAGATTAGATTTTGCATTTATTATGGGCATGTGGCATATTATTAATTATTAACACCCAAAATAAATGTTTATGTTTGCAGAAAAACAAGCTGCTAAATTCTGAAAAAATATTGTCAAGGATTTACACATTGTGTCATGTGTGTTATGTAAATGGAAACAGCAGAGATTCAGTATTTATTATTAGAACAAAGCATTTTTCATCCTGTGAGCAGAAATCCAGGCTGTAATTCACGTGCAACTCTGAATCAACAAGTCTGATACTTCAGAATAGCCCTTTTTATATCAAATAACTGACTCTGCCTTCTCATCGAGGGCACACCTCCTGGAACTCCTTCGCCCACATTCCCTGGGGAACTGTATAGGAATTACACAAGTGCTTTTCCCAGGAGACCTGAAATGGTTCATTTTCTATCCTAGACCCCAGGAATGAGCAATGGGGTCCCACGCCCCACCAGTGGGAAACAATCCCAGTCAAATGAGAAACTGCTGATAAGGTAGTCTCTCTCCCACATTTTCTACATACCCAATTTCAAGATTTCAGACCAAGATGTCCTGTTCAGAGAACCTTTCAACCCTGAAACAGGATTGGGAAAGATCTCCTTACCCTCTAAGGACAAAAAGTCATTATCAAGCCGTATGGAAATGGAGTAGGATGTCAGACTCGCATATCTCTTTATGTAGTGTGCATCAGTGCAACATCATACTCCCAGCTGGCCCCCCAGATTACCTTACTCGGGGGCTGGAGGGCTTTTGAGAGTACTGCATGCCTTCACCAGCCTTTACCATTAAAACTTCCCAGTGCTGCTAGCAGGGGCTGCTCTGGGCAGAGCACTATGATGGAAGCCCTGGTCTAGACAAGGCACTTGCAGCTGCCAGCATTTTTCTGTTCTGCCATCCATCCCGCTCAGGGAAAACCTCTTGAAAACCGTACTGTGATGGAGATTTCAGAGCAAGGGGCGACCTATTTCCAGTAGCCTCTGTGTCCCCTGCCTTTGAGCTGTGCTGAAGCTCAAGCAGTGGGGATGTCCGTGGTTTTGCTGCTTCGCTGAACAGAGTCAGGATTTGTCCCCCTGCCTGCACAAATGTAGAAGCCTTTTTCTTCTGTCATTTATCTCAATACAGTTTTCCAATCACTCTGCTGGAAATGACACTGCTAGAGGCAGTAAAGGTGCAAACCCAGACCCAACATTCAAATCCTCACCAACCAATTGACTTTACAGGAGGTTAAACTACTGTGGGCAAAGCAGCAATAAAGTGGACAGAGAAGCTCTGCCTCTGGGGGAGTTTAGCATTTCTTGGCTGTTTCTATCCCTGTCTCGGCTCAGCAGAGGGAGGCGGGGGCAAACTCGCACTCCTCCCGCTCTCTCTCCCGCACCTTTTGCCTGCTGCTTCGCAAAACCTCCTTCAGCTGGTGGCAAAAGGGGTCAGGAAAGCGTATGCAGCGCGCCGGAGGAGCAGAGCAGCATGTGGAGCAGGCAGCGGCCCCGCAGCGCGGAGATGCGGAGCGGCACCAAGCTGCCCCCCGCACAGCCAAACCTTCCCCGCCGCCGCCTGCTCCCGGCACCGGCCCTGCCGCCAGCAGCCGCTTTCTTCTGAGGTCAGGGCTCAGCCGCCACATCACGTCCCATCTGCATCTTTCACTCCAGGCCTCAGACACCAATTACGCTGAAACGCTGGGTGTCGGGGAGGGAAGGTCCCCGTGTCTCCGGACACGTCTCCAGGGACACCTGGAGCTTCATGGCAAAGCCAGAGACTCTGCTGCTGCCGCCCGGTGCGGCGGCCCTGCTGCGGGGACAGGCATTAATAAAAGTATTCTGCTGTATCATTAGAGGTCAACTCGGACTACAGCAGGTGATAAAAGATTCATAATGGCACATGAGGGGATGCACTAAATATCCAAGCCACAGCTTGAAATCATGCAAAGCTTGATTAGGTTCAGGACTTGGTTAAAAACTCGCAGTTCAGCTGGCGATTCACAGAAAAGTTTGAGATCAGCGATACCCCTTCTGTGCCAGCAATTTATGCTGCTTCCAGTAGAAATTATGCCTTATAGCAGGGAGTAGCCTCACAGGCATAGGTGCTCCCATGCTCAGGCCAGTAATCAAAATTTAATTCCCCGATTCCGTTAGGAGCCAATACCAGCTATTACTGAGAAGACATAAGAAATACTGCTGGAAGCACTTTCAAGATAACACATTCCCAGTGTTGTGACTTTCCATCCTCCAGTATTTAGCAATTGGCTAAATCTCCATTTCAGCCGATTTCCAACCGAGTAACACCGGTAGTGATACCTGGAGTAGCCTGTACATTTTTAAATATTCCATGCAAACTTTAGTTAATCTAAATATCAAATCTGCTTTAGTAATCCAGCCTCAAGGTGCTGTGGCAGTGAGTTCCCCAGTCCATTTATATGTGAACCATTGTTTCTTGCTACTAAAGGGGATGATAGAAATTCAATACAGGCATTTGAGCAATATTTTCCTTGTGATTATAAAGGCATCATCCTTTCCCATCTTACTCCAGCTTATGACTCTAACAAGAATAAAAACAACACAGACAAGTCTCCTCTAGCTGGCGAATTCCATCTGCTTTTTCATCCTTGCAACAGCCTTTGACAAAGAATTGAAATCAGATCCATTTTTTCTGATAATCTTAACATTTGGCTGTGAAGTTTGGCCACATTCTCAGAGTGGATTTGATTTTTGGCCATCATTTTTACCAGTACAGCACATCTAATCTCAGACTTGGTGGCACTGCACTTGAACCAGCTGCTCCAGCTTTGATACAGAGAAGGCTAATATCATTAGCAGAAGAATTTAATGAGGTTTGACATATCAAATGACTTGGTCCTGCCTTTAATCTTTGTGGCCAGCCAGTCCCACCAGCCAAGTGATGGTGTCAGCAGACAAGCCAAAGACTCTGCGGGGAGGATGGAAAACTTCCCGCAGAGCCCCGTAGGCGAGGTTTAGGGCACCTGAGCAGCACACGGTGCAGAGCAGACACGTACAACTCGCTCAGCTCTGCTCTCTACCAACCAGCTCTCTCCTTTACAGAAGACCTTATGGAGCCTCGAGGTCAGACACGCTTCCAGTTCAAGTGGAAAGAGAAAATCACTCATTTTCATCTTCTAGCTTTTTTTTCGCATCAGCTCAGGGAAAAATCTCCCTGTGTCAGGAGACTGAAAACAGAGCAAGAACTGTTTTGGGGTTTGAAAAACCCTGAAGCTGAGTTTTTCCACCCCTTTGCTCATTCCTGGCTTTCCCACACAAATGGCTTTCCATGTATACAGGTACCTGCACTTACACAGCCTCAGAGATGCCGGAGAAGGCATGGGAAGAGCAAAGCAACACCACTACCCATACAGGGAAACAAAAGCCGGGCAGAACTAGGTGGCTTCTTTTCCCCTATGCTGGTTTAGCTGGCCATAGGGGAAAGTAGTAAAATGTCCTTCCTAATGGCTCCTGCCAGCTATTTACACAGCCTGCCAAATTCCAGAGCCCAAATAGAGAACAGGTCTCTTATTCTACCAGAAATCGATTGCCTCAATTCATCTGGTTACCTCCTGGCCTTGCAAAAACGCCAAACCATGTCAACCCAATACAACAGCCCTGCTGCCTACATAAACGCATTTAACACCTCTTAACATGCAAAACACACAAACGAACAACAATCGCAGCTCCTGAGCCCTCCCAATACAGCCAGTGCCCGACCGCCCACAGCTGGCGCCTGAAGTTGGTCAAATTCCCTGATCAGGTACTCGCCAGGAGTAAGCACAATTCCTACACGGGACTCGGTAATTATTAGTAGTTTTAGATGCTGTTTTATAGACAGCCTGCAGAATTCTGAAGGGGGATCTGTGTACGGCTGCCATTAAGACAAGAGACGCGGAGCGGGTGGCGGAGGGCCCTGGGCGGGCAGGGGAGAACGCGGGGCCAGCGCTGCTGTATCGCTCTGGAGCCCAGGAGGACGGGGATGGGGCGGGCGGTGGCAGCAGGACCGCACCAGAACAAGTCACGCTTCCTCTCCGTTTCGGCGGCACTTTGGTGCTGTGGGCTGAGGAAGGACCCGCGCTTTCCACGCACGTCCAGCCCTGCGCGGAGGGACCCCCCCGTCCCCGCTGGGGTCAGCCCGCCCGGGGCCCGGGCTCGGACGGCACAAGCACTTAGGGCAACCTCCGTGTGCACGTTACCGGGCTGAAGCCCAAATAAATTATAAAAATTTTAAAAAAATAAAGGAAAAATCAAGCTGCTCCAGCGAGAAGGGGGCAGCCGCAGCCCTGCCAGACCCGCCGCTACCGGGCTGGGCGGCTCCCGCCCCCCGCCGGGGCTGCGGGCGGGAGGGCGGCGGGTTCCCCTCCGTGGGGCAGGCGGTGCCGGCAGTGCCCCCTCCCCACCCCCAACCCCGCTCCGCGCGGCGGGGGCGACGGGGCGGGGAGCGCGGCGGCGGCGGCGGCGGGGGGGGGCGGGCGCAGCGGCGGCGCTAGGGCCGCGCGTGGCGCGGGCCCGGAGGTGGGGTAGCTGCCGCCGCCCCGCTCGCCGGCAGTCGCGGGGAGGGCGCTCCGAAGTGAGGAGCCGTCGCCGCCGCCCGAAGTTTGCCCGCGCCGCCCGGAGACCGCTCCGCGCCCGCCGCCCCGCGCCTCACGCCGCCCGCGCTCCGCATGGGGACGCCCCCGCCCTGAGCGGCGGTGGCGGGCGGGGAGCCCCCGGCGGGCAGCACCCGCCTCCGCGGCGATGATCTGCGCGCCCGCGCACCGACCGCCGCCCCGCCGAGCACCGGAGGAGAGCGGCAGCCGGCCCGCCCAGCCGCTCGCCCGCCCAGCCGCCGCCGCGCACCGCCCGCCGCCCGCGCACCGCCAAACTTCGACGCCGACAAGTGCCTAGGGCCGGTGGCGGCCCCCGCAGAGCCCCCGCGGCCCGCCGGCAACTTTCCTGGGGGGAAACACCGCCCCGCCCGCCCCGCGGCCCCTCATGCCGCCGCCGAGGGAGCTTCAGCGCGTCCCGGCACCGCGGCGGCTCCACGCCGCCCCGCGGTAGGCGAAGGCGAGCCCGAGCGGTGAGTACCGCCCGCCCGCCCGCAAACTCGCGCGCACCGGGGCGGGATGGGACGGGACGGGGATACGCGGCGCGGGGTCTGTGCGGTGCCGGTATGTACGCGCTGTCGCCCCGCCGCACCCCCCCTCCAACGCCCCGCGGAGGCTCGGGCCGCGGACCGCGGGCGGATCTGCGCGGGCCGCGCGCCCCCTGCCGCCCGTGCGGAGCGGAACGCGGCCGGGCCGGGGCGGGGCGGTACCTGCGCGGCGCTGCCTCCTCCGCGGAACTCGGGCCGGGCCCGCCGGGCGCCGCGCTGGGCTTTGAAGGGGCGCGCAGGCGGAGGGAGAAGCCCCGAGGGGGAGCCCCGAGGGAGGGGCCCGCGCCCGACCCTCCCGCCCCTCAGCGCGGATTTTCCCGCGCGGGGGAAGGAGCTGTGGGGGGCGCGGAAGATGAAAAGCCCCGTTTGACAGAGGGCGGGGGCGGAGGGAACAGCGGACGGGTCGCTGGTACTCAACCTGGAAACAGTTCCCTCCCTCGCATCGGAAATTGCAGGCGGCTTTTCCAACCGTTCCCCCCCCTTTACACCCCTAAAGAAACCCCACATGGCGGTGAGCAGCGCAGATCGGCAGAGCCCGATAAGACAGATGCTTTTGTACTCACAAAGTTGGTGCATGTGCATTTTGGGCCTCAGCTGAATGTACTTTTTTATTGTTCTGCAATCAACTTTTTGATATTCCGGATCTGATGTGCTCGGAGCCAGCTGTACTTCTGCGGAGATGTTGGCAGAGACAGTGAGTGAAACAAACGGTGGAGATGCTTTTAAAGAGGGAATAAATCACTGTCTTGCCTGAGGACAATGCGGTTGAGGATGAGACGCTGTGGTCTGGGCAGCCAGTTGAAGGGAAGAAAAACACAGTAGAACTTTCCCCGGCTTGGGTTTGCTTTCTTTTTTTTTTTTTTTTTTTTTTTGGTGCGTGTGTGGGTTGTTTTGGTTTGGTTTGATTTTTATTCGGAAAAAAAAAAATAAAGGCTGATTTCTAGCATATATTTGGAGTTTTAAAGGATTTTTACCAGAGAGTTTCCAGCAGCTAGCAGCAATGTTCTCACGGAGTCCTGGACTTTGCCGCCAACCCTCAATCCTGTGACAGAGATAAGAAGTGGCACCAACTTTCTAGCTACGTATGTAAAACCTGGCAATAGCACGGAACAAATTCTGGATTCATTAGGCTTTCATTTTCATTCAGATTTGAGGCTAAGAACTTACAGTTAGAAACTCATAAGCTCACACTGTGACTTGAAAGCCTCATACCCCGGATACACTGCCTGAGGAGCATGCCTTATTGAGGCATTATCACCTTATTGAGGGTGAAAAATAACGACAAAAAAAAAACCCCTGCAACCACCCCAAATGCTGACTTAAATTCTGAGAGGAGAAACTTGCAGAACAGATTGATGCTAGGTACAGAGATATTTAAGGCAATAAGCCACAATTATAAAGATTCTAGAGGAAAAACTTAAAGCAGCTACGTATGCAGCCTTTAAAATTTAAATAGCTGAAGTGCTTTTTCTCCATATGCTGACAGCTGATGATACCCGGCAAGTAATGGCAGCGGTAGTGTGAGGTGTCACTCAGCAAAGAAAATGGGGATGTGGGAAAACCAGAAATATTTTAAGTGTACAGCCGAATCTCAGTTTTTTGGTAGCAGAATGTTGTGTTATATTTTATTTTCTTCAGCCAATAGGTATTGACATTTTAAATTCCTCCCGAGGCAAAGAAATCTTTTTCTGCTAAATAGTTAAATAAGCTGGATAGAAATAGAACCTAAACTTTGCTTGGCATTTGAGTCTGAAGGCACCAGAGCAGTTGTTTGGAATATGCTGTATTTGATGCAAGTATGGTGGAAAGCGTGCATTACAGCGTTCAATGCAGGGTCCCTTCTTGTTTGCATAGATTAATAATTTTGCATTTATAAAAGAGGTTGAGGAGGGATTTTTTATAAATATTGGAGCTTTCTATTGTGAAAAACCGGAATGTATAAGTACCAAGTTCTTAAGTTGTCCAGGTGAAGCAAGGTATAAAACACTTGGGGTTTATTAAATGTAAGTTGCAGGTACGAGAGTCAGTTCTGTTTTACGCATAATTTCATATGTTCTAAACTGTCCTTAAATAATTAATAACTGGAGTGGACACAAAGGATCTTTGTACCTGGGCTTGATTAGATACATCCATCTGCTGAAGCTGTTAGGGATACAAACTTAAAACATGTTTCCTTTGGATAAAACTCTTCTGCGGGTGCGGGTGCTGGAGGTGCCAGCCAGCGCTCCTCACCTCCCGTCCTGGGTTTGGCCGGTTCTGCTGCGGCCGCCGAGCGTTACCCGTAGCCGGGTTTGGCCCGTTCTCCCTGGTGCTCGGTGGCGGTGCACACTTCATCCAACGTGCAGCCTGTGCGAGAGCCCGTCGCACGGTGTTTTACTACCTCCTTTCTGAACCTGCTCTTTGCCAAAGAGGGAGGCCAGGAGCCCACCCCTGCGGTTTGCACAGCGACTTCCCGGCAGGGAGCTGGTGCGGGGCGTCCAGCCGACGTGGTTTGTGCGGGGGGAGTTATTTGGGGAAGGGGGTGGATGTTCACAGTGGTGGAAGGAGGAAGGAGGAGTGTTTGCTAACGACCCCTGAGGAGATCTGAAGTTCTTTCCCGGCACCGATTCCGCTGAGAAGCTTTTTAGCTGGTTTGTGAAGGGGGTGTTTGCTCAAGCTGCAGAATTAAGATGCTGCGTGAGGTGTGACTTACCCACCTGGAAAAGGACGTGTGTGCTCAGAGCCACCTTCACAGCTGATGTTAGTCTGGGGGTCAGCGTTCTTCTCAAACGGGGCCTGAACTTTGCAGGTGGAGTGGGGCTCTGGGGGAAAGCAGAGACAGCAGAAGTGGCCTCCAGCACTGCTGCCCCTCAGGTGCCTCCCCACGTTTTCCATATTGCAGAGGCTGTGGCACATGGGAAGGTTCAAGGCCTGAAACGTCCCGCAGTTGCAGTTGGTACCACCATTACCCCGCAAAGGAGATCTCCAGGAGCAGTGTCCTCCGGAGGCTTTGCATGCATTAGCTAACGTCCTTCCAGCAGTTTCCCTTTCCCTCACTCTCACTCAGGAAGGATGTTGCTCCCTTTTTGTCACCCCCAACACCCAGGGTGTGCAACGAGCAGAGCACCATGGGGTGCAGAGGATCACAGCATCAGACACTAGTTATTTCTGATTTGTTTGATTGCTTTTCTGTAAGGTCAAATGCACAGACATTATGGGGGCAAAACCCCATTGCTTTGTGTTGCCCACAGCCAGAGGCTTAGTGCCACACAGCTGGCACAGCTGTAAACTTGAGAAATGTTATTCTAGACGTTGTTTTTTTTACAGAATAATTCAAATAGGTCTGTCCTTAGCAATAGAGCACTGAAATATAGAATGCATATAATGAGCAATTCTGCAGAAATAAATATAAGCAAGACAAATCATATAAGCTCCATCAGAAAAACCCCAGCAGGGCTCAGCACATGATCCTTAATGTGCTTTGGTCAATATCTTTCTCTGTATCAATGGAAGCTCATTAAAAGAAGATATTGCAGACTAACTGAGCCATGCTGTATTAGTTCTTGCCAAAGCTTGACATTTTTAATACATTAATAATATGTCTGTAATGTAATGGAAAACTATTAATCAGAACTGGTTATATGCCAGAAATTTAAGCTATAATTGGCTGCTTCTTGTCAGGAATGTCTGTCGTACACTGCTACAGCTGCCTAATGCTCAGATGTCTTGCACTCCTCTGCACTTTTTCCTTGTCAGTGCACTAAATTCGATCGATGTTATAGTCTATAATTCTGTGTAACGACCATCATTATGACTCTGGCTTACTTTAATGAGAATTCGTTATATGGGAAGCATTTTAGCACAGTGTGTTAAGGTAGTGGCTTGCTTCACATTATTTTAGACCTATCCAGTCCTGTTTATTAGTTGATCTGAGTCTCAGCAGTTATAAAAGGTTACGGGTAAGTGAAGAGCTAGCAAAGAAAATATTAAACGAATCTATTTTTGCCTGAATTGACGGGCTTGTAGTCTAAGGGTAATTAAATCAGTAACTTCTTATTTCTACACAGAAACATGATAACCAGATACTGTTTATTCCAGCTATGACCAAGCCTTGTCCAATAGAGATTATGTTTTGATTTGTCACAATTTTTAAATTAATTTGGTTCCTTTTTGAGAAGAGTAGCTGTTTTCCTTTTACATAATTACTGTTCTAAGCTGTTTTTTTCCCCCTGCAAAATAGTAAAATACATTGAAAAGGACTAGAGGGAAAAAGTATGAGATGTCTTTAGAATGACGTGGAAAGTGTTCTCTCAATTAATGAATTCCAAGATAGTAAGTAAACATTCTCACTGAAAACAAAAAAGAATGTAAGATTGCTACAAAACCAGTGGTACTATACAGTATGTTGCTTAGAAAGATTTAATTTTGATTTGGTCTTAGATATTTTTGCTTTTGTGTCAATTCCAGATTTGAAGCGTAAATATATTTGAACTGATTGAGAATTGTTATTGCATGAAAATTCAGATATTCTCTGCATATTCTGATAAAATATACGCGACTTGTATGGTAACACTTGATAAAATGAATATAATGGAAAATTGCATTTACGTCCATACGGCAATTATTGTAAATTACTTTGCTATGGAAACACAATTCAACCATCTGTTGGCATTTCATAGTGTCTGTAGTTTAGCTCAGTTTAAGATGAAGCATTATTTAAATATAAGGAGGCCATTTGCGAATAGCTTTGAAGATAAGTTTTGAAAACATGTATTACCAAAGTGACATGCTGAGGAGCTCACCAGGTCACGTACCACTTGCCGTGGTTTTGGGGTATAGGAGGCTTCATGACACTGGGCATAATTTAAAACTGGGAACCAGCAAAGCAGGCTGCAGAACATGGTGGCTTATGGTTGTTTCTTAACATCTGCCTGGCGGGTTTGCTTAGATTTTAGCATCCATGCAAAAAGAGTGCAGAGGTGCTGCGGCAGCTGGCTGAAATCCTTCTCCTGCAGAACACCCAGCGCCCAGGCTCCCCATCCTAAGCTGGCACGGACTGGCATCAGGCACAGGCTGAGAGAAAGGAGCCCTAGTTTCCCTTGTCCATGTTTAGGGTGCTCACTCTGTCTTTGTAATTTCCCTCATACATAACTTCTATTTTTACCCGTGTTTTTGTAGCAAAGGTAGGTTTTAAGTTGTTGTAATAACGTGTTAGGATTTTGTACCTATAATAATGTGATTGAGGTGACAGAGAGAGAGGGAATTTCTACTTGCTTTCTGAAGAGGGGAAAGAGGATATATCTGCTATGAAATAAATTGAGTACACAGGTGGCCCCACACCCAGACCTAGGAAAATTAGATTGCCATCACAGGGAGAAAGCATCCTTATAGTAAGATACAAACAATTATCTTTATTTTTATAGTTTATCATCATTGTGATCAGTAAATCACAGTTCAAAGAGAAAAAAAAAAGGAATAAAAGGAACAAAGCTCTTTAATGCTAACAAGAAATTTTGAGAAAAGGAAAGCGTGTTTGCAATATGTTTGTTACTGTTAAAAAAATAATAAAAATAATAATAAAAAAATTTAAGAAGTGTATAAGACTTTTGTAGCTCACTGAGATCCTCTTGCCAAGAGACTATCAGTACCCGGTAGCCCTGATAGCCACCTCAGTGTCGCTTAAATAAAAGATTCTGCCTGCTGCTCCCCCGCGGTGCTGGGCTGCCTGCTCCCCTGCCTCCCCCTGCCTGGCCCTGCCTGCACAATCTGGGCAATAGTTGAGTTCGGTAGTTTGCTCTCTGATTTTTTTCTAGGGTAAAAATACAGGTTTGGAAGCAGGAACCCTTAACTCACCTGGAATGTTATAAATCTGTCTTTGTTAGAGAAGAGTTAAATCCTTCATGTCAAAATACTTTTCACTGTGAATGATCTTGGTAGTTTGTTCATTCTAGCGCAGCACCCACGGTAAAGGTTATCCATATTATACCAATTTGCTTTATATTGCATCAAACCTCCAAAATGTCAACATATCATATATTTTGTAATGCATTGATTCTTGGACAATAACTCTAACTCTTATTGTTTCTAAAAGGGTGCTGGTGCCAGAAGAAAAGAATGATTGATGGGAAAGAGACACCAGCCTGTAGACACTCATCCTTTTGCTTCGGATACTGATTTATCAGTGCGTCTGGGCATCCTCTGTGAGCCCCGAAGACGGAGGATCACTCAGGGTTATCAACAGTGTAGCTGAAGACCTGCAACTTCACAAATTATTATCTGCTATTGGACATCTTTTACAAGAAGCCCTGACAGATAAGTTATAAGACAAAGGACAAGAGCTGCGTTGCTGTGAAAGGCTGTCATCGGGGTCTGCGTGGCTTCTACCAAAGTCTTCAATTTAGTGAAATGAATACCCTATCCTAATGCTTCACGTTTGAGTTGGAACCTATTTTATAAAATACATACATGTACGTATATGTATAACCTATAGACTGCACGTACGCCAGTACTGAGCATCCTTACAAAGGTGACATAAAAGGATTTAGAAATGTATTTGTCAAGATTCCTGTCACTTCATGCCCTCTGGGTTACCGTATCCTCTGTGATGCAGCACTACCCTTCCGTGTGGGGACACTATGACGTGTGTAAGACTCAGATTTACACAGAAGAAGGAAAAGTATGGGATTACATGGCCTGCCAGCCAGAAGCCAGAGACATGATCAAATATGTAAAAGTGACTCTGGATCCTCCAGACATAACATGTGGAGACCCTCCTGAGACTTTCTGTGCAATGGTAAGGCAAGCTTTTAATTTTGCATAATTAGTGGGTATATATTTGTGATAGATGACTTCAAAATGGAAGCCCTAGAGCACACATGTAATTATCAAGAAAATCTGCATCATATTCTGAATGTGAAAGGTTCTGCTGAACAAAATGCAGAGCAGTACATTAAGCTGGAAAATGAGATGTTCTACTTATGGGGACCTAACTTGACTTTGACTGAATTTGGTGTCTCTCTGGGTCAGCTTTTAACAACCTAAAAGAAAGCAGTGTAAAACTCCGGGTGCACTAACCTGTGACGGCATTTGTCCGGATCATGAAAGACTTAAGTAAATTGTTTCCAATGTGATCACCTGAAAGCATCATAGCATGTTATAATTCAGCATCATTTCTGAATGTGAGACCCTTGTTAGAAACTCAGGCTGCAGAAGCTTAAAAAGTAGTGGTGGGAGCTGTGCTGGTGGAGTTTGTCCGACAAGACCGTGGGCAGCATTGTCACAGCCTTGCTGCCAGTACCTGCAGGTCCATACCTACACCTATGGACAGTGCTGCAAGAAATGCTTTTAGGTGAGGGCCGGCTCTACCAACTGCTGACAACTTTTCTTATTTAACTGAAACTGCAGGCATTCAAGCCAACTAAAAGAGACCAAAGTTAAGCTCCTTCATTTAGATGCTTGTGAAATTAGAGACTAGTTTTGGAAACATTGGGCTTGGTAAATAATTGTACAGGTATGAGAAACCAGGTAGACTCTATATGTATCCACCTTTTTCAGCTGTGCTGCTCCCAAGCATTGGATAGATCGTACTCTAAGAAGTCATTTGAGTTAAAAGGCATCTTTAACTCCTCACAAACAGAGAATTAATTTTCCTTGCTACTGAGTATTTCTGTTAAATATTGAGTGGAAAATACAGTATTCCTTGACTAGAAAATGTGAGTTTGAGATACAAAACATATGTACTTACATCTATTAATAAAGCAGTGGAAACATACATCACATTACCTACATAAAATTAGATTTGAAAAGCCAATGAGCGAGATTATCATAACTGAGAAAAGCCTACAAGATATTTATTTGCCTATGTACTAATCATCATTGCTGTGTGACAGCATCCCCACAGGAAGGAAGTTTGCTTTTAAATGCCTTATGGTATCATTTTCAACCACTACTGTTCTGTAAGGAGTTCAGGTCCAACCACACATACATTTAGGGCATTATGTGCACACATGAAGCGGGTTCCCACGTACATTATGGTAATAGCCACGTGATAAATTGCTGAGCTATGTGAATAAATTACATTCACTGTAAACCTTTGACTGCACCACTTGCTCTCTGCCCACTAATCCATCTCTGCTGACATGGCTCTGACACTCGAAACCTCTGAACAGCTTCAAGCAGCCGCAGTTTAAAAAGAAATAAAAGCAATGTACCCCGTGTAATACTGTCTTTTTGTTTATCTTGAAGTGTATTTTCTGCTTCTGAATAGTAAGAGCTGTGATTTAGCCCTCAATCAGTGACCTTCAGTAATTCATCATGTAGTGAATGAGAAATGTTGTTCTTTTAATGCAAAAGAAATTGACCGGCAAAACTTGTTTTTTCCTTCTAGTCCGGATAGTGCAGGAGCTGCTATAATGTTTAAGTAATTATTTAAGTTTCTGAATGTCTTGTTATCAGTCCACTCTCTAGTTAGAATAATGATTTTAAAAAAAAAAAAAAAAACCATTACCAAATAAACAGAAAAAAAGACATATTGATTAAATCTGAGTTTTCGAAATGGTGCCAGAACTCCCCCTGAAAACATTTGACCTAGCAAAGTCCTTGATGCTGTGATGAGGGATGAAAGTTTACTTGGGAATATCCTGAGGTTACAGCTGCAGCTTGCTTGCTGCTTAAGCCCTTGAGATGCAGAAGGCCACCAGAATCCTGACATGAGAAGTAAAGAGGGAGAACTGGGGAAAGGAAGAGAGAACATGCACAATACAAGGGTGTGTATTTAGTGATGTGAGTTTAGACGGACTGACTCCTACACAACAAACCATTGTATTTGCTTTCCGTATAGATGTATATTGTACATATATACTATACAAAGATACGCAGTGGTAATGGCTTGACTTACTTAAAACATTAGGGAAATGCCAGAAATATTTGATGTTCCTGGGGCACTGCACAGCAGCAGAGCATTCTCATCCCTAAAAATGCTTCGGGTCTATCTGTACTATAGCTGCATGTAGAAATGACACATTTCCTTCAAAACAAGGTTATATATATTTGTAGGGCTGAGCCTCTGACATTTCCCAATGAGGAGATTTTTTTATTTTTGCATTGATTTTTAGTTTTAGAAGACGAGTTAAAAAGCTGGCACTGGCATCCTTGGAGAAGGTAGGCAGTGGAAAACAGCGCATTCCTGTTAGGCATGTTCTTGCACTAAAAAAATCCCAAATTCAAAATGACGGAGATGGAAAGGTTTCTTTTCAGCATGGTAAAGCGCTGAGTTGACTTATGGAAATGCTTGGGTTTGTTGTTATGAGTATTGGATATTCGCGTGCTAAACCTGCGTACCAGTGTTTTGTTCCTGAAATCAGAGTAACACTGCCTTGGAGGAGATGGGAGTCCTTTCAGATATCCTAACAACAAGGAGGGGTACCAAACAGCACAGCTTGCTTCTGCGGGATGAGAAGGAGGTTGAAGCGGCCTCCTGTTTTGTTTCCATATCAGTTCTCCAATCAGGCTTAGAAATTTTTTGTTCACTACAGACTATATGGATTAAGGTACTAGCTGTTGAGTCTGTGACAGGTGCAAGTGTAGTATAGACTATATCCCTGAAACAACCAGATTGAGAGGTTCATCCAGGTCCTGCTGGGAAATTATGGAAAAATCTAAGGCGGTCTGCAGTAACACACAGCACATTCGTGCATTGCAATGCACACAAGCATACAGAGATGAGCAGTTAATGGTAAAATGCATACAGAGATGAGCAGTTAATGGTAAAATTTCCCTCCTACTTATTTCTGCGTATTCCCCATGGAATTAAGTGTTTTACGAGGCCATTATTAATTTTTGCTCGGTAAGCTTCTTTAGTTGACAGACCGAGTAACAAGATTTTGCCACATAGATCTGCTGCAAAATGCAGCCCTCCTGTAGTTGGTAGCCTCAACCCAGTGCCTGGCAGCTCGATGCTTGTAAGTACCTTTGGCTCGTCCCTCTGGGACAGTGTCCGCAGGTATTACGGGGAACATGCAGCGGGAAAACTATCCCATAATTGCTTTTATGCAATCTATTCTGAGAATAACATTACAGTTTCTCGTGACATTCAATATTGAAAACTTGTGAGATTATTCTGAAACCTCAAACCCCTGGAGTCCTATGATTATATGAGATTCTCAGCTTTCATTTAAAACATCATCTTTATTTTCTTAATCTTTCTGGTTGCAGAGAAAAGTTTGAAAATGAAACTGAGAAGCTCAAAAAGCAAAAACAAAATAAATAGTCCTCCAAAATGTTATTATTCGTTTCAAATCATCATTTTTAAAGTTGCTTAGGATTTTTAGGGCTTGGGAAAGGATTTTTCTTGAGAGGAGAGATGCATGAAAGAAACGTGTAAATGAATTAATGGCTTAGAGCAGGGAACGCTCATGGTTTCTGGCCATAGAGTTACTTGTGTCTCTAAGGAGGATGTGACAGCACCCTTCCCTAACAGGTAGTACTCCTTCTGCCTATGCCATAATCAGTCCCCTATGGAGAGAGTTGACTGGTCTCCTCTGGCTTTCCTGTATGTTTTAAAGCAACCTCTAGCTGCTTAGACTGAGGCACGCGTGCTGGCAGGCGATTCACCTCTGCTTTCTGTGGCATTCCTTCAAGGAAATTTGGCCATCCTTAGTCAGGCACAGCATTTAAGCCAGTGTGACCATTCCCTCATAAACTTTGAGCATTTAGTATTGGTAAGAGGGTGTCCAGCACCATCATGCACTTAGGCTTCATTGGCCTGGGAGGAGAAGGAAGGGAAAGGAGAAGACATCAGAGAGAGAAGCTACTTTACATTCTCCAAGCTGCAGGATTCACTTTGCAGAGATACTTTAAGAAAATTTTTAAGTACCTGGGGATGCTGGTTCTTGTGAGCTGCAGCATCTCAGTTTACAGAACAAATCTGCTTTAACAGTGAAATCTTCTACTTCCCTCTTTTTAAGCACTTGTTACAATTTCACAAAACTCTGGCCAGTTTTAAAGAGAAGCAAATCCGAATTTTCATGACCATCACCATCTCTTGACCTACAATAACAGTGCGTACGTGGCTTCTGACTTCCTTATTGCTAAAACAAATGCTGGCTGTGCCCTCGGTACGGGCCCCAGGAGTCCCCATGTTGCTGCTGACGGGTCCCTTCACCTCAGAATCACACCTGCCCCTCGCCTGAAATCCAGCCTTTAGCATCGGGTTTACACTCAAATCTTTGCCAGGATTGCTGTGTAAATTCATCATTAACTTAACCAGGAGACTCCTAGTGGCTATTCCTGTAACTTGCAAATTGGAGGCAAATTTACATTACCAATCTGTGTTTGCAGCCAAAAAGGCAACGTTAAAATACAATTTTCTGCTTATGTTTAGACTTAGCTATCATAATGCTATCCCACATCCCGGTGGCTAAAAAGTGATGAAATTATCATGGCCTGCAGCTAATTTTCTTCATAGGTTAAACAGAAACTTGAAAAGAAGCCTACAGACAGGAGTCCTGTGCATTTGTACAATTTATAGAGCAGAAATGCTGATGACAGTAGAAATTTGAGCCCTTGAGTGCTACTCTGTATTTCATAGCCAATCAAAACTAAATTAAGAAACAAAGATTATTAAAAACTCTTCTGTGCATGTAATTTTGGCATAATATTATGAGGTGAATGTTAAATTTTTCCCTCTGAGACTTTCACTGTCATTAATATAGCATTCCTTTAATTATAAGTAGGCTCATATTCCTTAAAAAAGGGGAAATACTGTGTAGCGTAGTTAGTGATACCATTATTATGTTTACTGAAATAATTAAACGAACAGATATTCTTTTGAGTGACATGTAAGTCAAAATGTGAAATAAAAATGTAAATTTTGGAAGCATTTTGGCATGCATACATGCATTCTGCAGTAGGACATTTTAAAACAGTGTGGAACAAAGAGATGCCGATAAGAAAAAAGCTTTTTTCTTTTATGGGCTCAATAAGGACATACAATCCTTCATTTTAGTTTCACCTGTGCAATCTTATGAGAGTAGAATGGGAACAGGGAGTTAAAGATTACACTATAGTTACTGTTTAATGTGGATTTTCATAGTTGTATACTGTAAAAATATGTACAGCTCAAAGTTATTCCAGACCTTGTTTAAAATACCTGCATTCATCTATTTTGAACTCTTTTGAGCACATTTAATTAATACAAGTGTTTCTTTCTCATTGTTGTAAATAACCTTATCCTCTGGGGAACAGAGGTTTTATTCTGGTGTTTCCTCTTAAGTCACTGGATATATAATTTCATTTAATTTCTAATACTCCAAGACCTCTGTGGTGAGCTACGCCCCCCCCACCTTCCCATCCCTTCTCCTCTGCCCTGCATCATCTCTGCCACCCCACTGATGCGGCTCTTCCCATCAAAGCACCACTTTGTTCCTTACATTTCCAAACTCAGACCAGAGAAGATAGCAGGATGAGAGGCAATTGAGAAGCACACAACATGCCCTTTGCTTTTTCCATGTGTTCCCCAAACTGCCTCCCACTGGTCAGCGTGGAGGCAACAGCCTACCTGTGCCTTTCTTCTGTAGCAGCCTGCCCACAGACATTTCAAAGGTGCCTTGATCCTCGGACCTCTTGGTAAATGAGTTCTTGGTTTCATAAAAGAGAAAAAATGGATATAGTTAATGATAGCAGGAATGAAAAAAAAATGAAACAAACCGAGGTTTGGTAAAATCTCTGTTTTCTTCTAACTAGAAGCAATCTAAAAATTAATAATTTCTCATAAGTCAAAACTGAGGATTGCCAGAAACCCACTTTTGCATTATATCCATTATCAGACGTCAAGATTTCTCAGTAAATCATTAATGAAACTCTATTCAGTTGCTTTTTTTCTTTTTCTCCTCAGTTACACTTTGGATACTGGAATGTGTTCTAATCCTAAAGAAAGCCCCCCAAAAATGCCCACAAGTACTTAAGTTCTTAAAAGTAGTTGGGTATAAAACAGGGTTCCTAAAAAAAGTCAAGGGCTTTTACTTATTTTCAGTTGCAGAGTTTTAAGGCACATATCGCTACCATGTGTAAAAGTCTATTCTTTTAACAAAATATAAATACACTTCATAGAAGCTGCTAAACTGCTGCTTTTAACACTGCCAAGTACCATTGGTACTTGCTCTCCTGGTTTGGTTTTTTTTTTCCCTGAAGTTAACTGGAAATATTAGACATTTGTAGGTAACATAGCGATCAATTTATTGTAATACTAATTGATCTTAGAAAGCAAGGGATTGCTGGGGGCGAATGTGACTGTGCAGATGAGGTTTTTGCAAATACCTGAGCTGGCGTCCCCCCTCCTGCCCTCAGCACCCTAGGCCCCCCAAAATGCCTTCCCCCACCAGCTGAAGGGTGTATCTGGGGCAAGCTGCCCAAGTACTCTGCAGGAACTTGGGCTTTTTGTCTTGATCGGGTGTAGAAACAGCAAGAGAAATTTTATAAAGAAATAAACAGCTTCCACTATAAAATGGATACCCTGACATCTACGGGGAAATCTGAATGTGCAGCTGGACCACAAACGTCCCCTCAGCAGCACCTTTAGTGCTGCCTGCTGCAATATAACAATACTACTTTAAAAATAAAATCTTTACTAGCAACATATTGTAATGTGAACCTGTTCTGGTGAGGCAGAGGTGATCTTGAGCCTGCGGCTCGCTGCGGGGAGACTCTCCTAACAAGA
Source organism: Scolopax mira (assembly GCA_004320125.1). Lineage (NCBI taxonomy): Eukaryota > Metazoa > Chordata > Aves > Charadriiformes > Scolopacidae > Scolopax > Scolopax mira. Next base: position 67,767 of record BJBW01001413.1, read on the forward strand.
TTTACTGGGGAACAGAGAGACAAGGGAGTAAAGCAGCATCCCAACCGGTGCTCCCTGCCCAGGGTAGGACAGTGCACCTCCCTCAGTGGGCTGAAGGGAGGTGGCAGCAGGTGACGCCACTCTTTCTCTGCTAGAAACCCTGAACTAAGATCTTTTGTTTTTTTCCCCAGGGTGAGTAAATCTGCCTTTCAGCAGAGTGTCCTTTGTTTTCTAAGGGGCTGGTGTCAGGCAGGCAGTCTGGAGGAGCAGTGGTGCAGGATCAGCCCCTCACAGGGAGCAGTGGGTTCGCTTTCGCACGTTTCGGTTACAGGCGCGAAGCCCCACGGTCCCCAGTGAGCTGTGCAGCATGAGGCTTTCCAGGCTGCTGTCTCATTTTGAGGACAGTGTACAAGGAGTGTGATAGTATATTTCCTCCTGCCGTGATGGACAAGTTCTCAGAGTGTGAATTTTGGATTTACTTGGCAGAACTGGGCAGAACTATTTTTTTTGCTGCTTAGGTTCGTTCAAATTATCTGGACAAACATATATTTCCTTCTACATTTACTACCTGTATGTCTCTAAACCCCAGAGTTTTGTGTTTCTTTCTTGCATGGCTTGTACTTTGTAACAGCTAAGAATCACTGGAAAAAAAATGTAGGTTCCTCAGGCATTTCCATATATTAAAATTTCCGTTTACAAGCATCTTAGTTGAAATAAAGCCCAGTGAACTAGGCTGAGAGTTCTACAAACCCTGGTACATCAGGACAACCGTTCTGGTTAGTGAGCTCCCCTGGAGTCCTTCAAGAAGGCTGAAGTTGATAAGCTGACTCACAAATAATGATTTTAACATTTAGACATTTAAGTTACTTATGAAGCAGCCAAGTCCTATTTATAGACCAAGTCACCCCATGCAAACATTTAAGCCCACAGTATTCCGCCAGAGCATTCAAGAAAAAAAAGTTAAAAACAATATACAGACTGAGACAATAATCAAGCTCTTTCATCCCTTCTGCTCTGTGCTGTGGAGCAGAGGGGGAGAAAACCAGACAAGCATTAGCAGTCCTTGTTGACAAAGTATGGAAATTACCCACCTACTAATGCAAGGATGAAAACTTGCCATTTGTTTTTATCCACAGAGTTTAGAAAGGGCTGAATTTTAGTATGAGTACCACTGCTGCTTTTTTTTTTTTTTTTTTAAATAATACTGATACTGTTTTGCCAAAGCGGAAATTTCCACTTAAGAGTAGCTAAAACCAGGTAAGAGATCTGCTAAAGCAAATATTTCTTGACTTGTTTTCAAAGCCTATACCTACTAGCTAGATCTGAAAAGCAAAAAATAATCCCAGATATTATTAAGGTCGTTGACTGATGAGACACACATCCCTGTGTACTCAGGGATGCTAATCTCACTAGCTGAAAAGTAGGAAGTAGTTTTGTACCTAATTTACTTGTAGAAACAATGACTGTAGAAACAATACACATTTTAGATATGGAAGTTTTTTTTCACAGGTCACTTGCAGTGAAACCATCTTGATCTACAAGCACAAATATAGATAGGGAGGTGAAAATCCTTGGCATTGAGCTGGCTTGGCAACGTGCATAAGTGATTTCACATAGCTTTGATGTTTGCTGTATTATATTTTCTGTAAAATGATTTTATTCATTATCTCCTGGTTCTTTAGGCAGATTGTTTATATGGCATTTAGGAATAAAAAAAAAAAAAGAGAGGAAAGTAAAGGGCGCAAATGAATTTTAATTATATTTATTATAAGCAAGAAATTGTACTATATCAGAGATATTTTATGTCAGGCTTCAGCCCAGAGAAAATTATTATAGTTACGGAGCTGTAAAACCTGTAAAGGAGGACACCATTATGATGAGAGGAGCATTTTCCTACACGTACATACTGTGTCTTTCCAGCATCCTGCTACATTTTAGGTTTTATCTGTGAAACTGTCAGGAGCCATCATTTTAACTCATCAATTTGATTTTTACCATCTACACCTGCTCATAAGGCGCTTTCCTCCAGTGAAAACTAGAAACAGAGCTGCTTGTGAGTGACATTTACAAATGACTGGGTGGGGGGAAAAGGGAAAAAAAAAAAAAAAAAGGAATAACAAACAACTACAGAAAAGCCTTCATCTTTTAAAACAAAGAGTGTGCAGCATAGCTATAGAAAAAAAGTGCAAAATATAATTTTCTGACTGCTAAACCAACTCTTTCTAGATTTCTAGATGTGCTATTTCCCCCATCTATTTTTATCTCAGCCTTCCAGACTACGACATGCCTCTTGGCTTCCTTGACCATATGGATCTGCCAAGCAGTATGAATTCTGTAGGGATAGCCTGCAGAAATATCCTAGCAAGGTGTCTCACTTTGCAGGTTTGCTCAGAGTTCCATAAACATTAAATAATGGGGTTAATGGGTTTAAGGGGTTCAATGAGCATTGTAGTGTTCCTTATTAGAATTTGGGGGGTAAATTTCTGCCAGTAGTTTGCACCTGGAATACTTTTTTCCTGAAATAGAAGTGGGAGAAGCTTTTGAAAATAAAAGGCTAAGAATATACAAGCTTTTTGTTACCTGAAGCACTGGCTTTGATTTTTTTAAAAAGGTATCCTTCAATAACTAAAAAGCAGGTAGAGGTGAATCATGATGTGGATTTCACGCCTAAGAGTCAGTGTTTGACTTTCTCTAAACAGGAATTAAAGTATGAACTTCCATCAAAATTAATGTGTCCTGTATAAGTCATACAGGAGGACTTGTACTCACAGCAGCGGGTCCTGCCCAAATACCACTTCCTTAGTATCAGGATCATTTAGGTTGGAAAAGACCCTTGGGATCATTGAGTCCAACCATCAACCCTCTGTACTGTACCAGTTTGAAACTCTCAACTGAAACTTAAAAACCATCTTAAATAAAAGCAAAATTAACAATATGCCTTCATCTTTTCTTCTTGTCAGAAGTAATTTCACTAAAGTTACTTTATTTCCAGCCTTTACAGATTTAGTCATTATACTGGTGCTTGGTCTGGAATCACTGCACCCCTGTGAGCTTTAGTGCAAGGCTGATTGCAATAGTGACAGGACAGAATTTGGTTAACTGGTTACATTTTTTTCTTGGGTGCAGATTTGGCAATCTGGGGGCATGCAAGAATGCACCAACAGCCTGGTTTAGACCTTCTAGCTGGGAAGCGCCAGCTAGAATACATGTAGAGAGTACATAACAGGGTTTGCATATTAAAATATATTATTTTAGCTTTATGCATCTCATCGCTTATATTTAAATAATTAAAAAGGACAGAACACTATTTATTGAATAATCTTCCAATAGTCCTCCATAATTGCACCATCATCAGTTGCAGCATTCAACATTAGTTAAGCATCATCATTTATGAACTTAGGTTTTATAGGTTTAAAAGCAAGTCTCCGAACAGGAGTTCAACAGTTCCCTTCTTTTCCTAATCAGAAAAGACAGGGCGTTCTGCATAACGTTTTGGGAAACTTTAAACTGAAGCTGTAATAGAGACTATGCCGGTTTTTAAATGTTATACAATAGACAAATGGCTGATGTCTGAAATTTGCAGGGGGGTTGATTGTTTTTTGAAGCCATACACACATTTGTTTCCTCTCCTTCTACAAGTGGTTTGCCCTCAGCTGGTGTAAATTGGGGTATGTGCATTGAATGGGTTGATGCAACCACCATGGAGAAGGTAGCTCCTGGACATCTGCCACTTGTGCTGTCCCCACACCCTTCCCTAGGGCCAGTCCCTCTCTCCAGCCTCACTGAGACGGACACTCTTGAAATTGGTGGACAGTAGGAAAGCTGAAGAAAGAAACAGGGATGTACTCCAAAGAACACAAGAGCCTGCCTTCCTCCTGGCTGGATCCCTGTCTCATCACACCTTAAGGGCTCTGCAACTTGAGAAGCCACCAGAGCTCATGGTTTTGTTCTAACTTACACTTCTGTTACCCTTTTTTGGGCAAGTATGTTTTAAAGTGGTACAGAACCAGTTGTGGACCTTAGACAGGTACAGGTGAAATGTTTTCAAAATCCATTTGAAGTCTTAAGGTTGAGAAGTTCAGCAATAGGATGGGAGAAGCGTGTGCTGAAACGTGGACTGGTTTTTGAGGACCCCATTGTCATGCTGCTTTTCCTACGCGCAGTCTCCAAGAGAGTAAATCCATTGCAGGAGTGCAGAGAAAGTGGGCACAGCCATTTTACAGGCAGCGTTCAACTCTCCCAATCAATAATAATCTGACTAAGAATTTGGAGTAAATGTCATTCTGGTGATTGTGTCTCATCAAGGTCAAGTGATGCGTTTGGAATGATAAAATTCTGTATAAAATCAGAAACAAAATCAGACAGCACAAGGGTCCCACTGAATTTAAAAAAAAAACCCTGAGGCTAACCCCTTGAGTTCCCATCCTCAAGGTCATTGCATCTGTGATAATGCATCTGTCAGCATCCTCCTCCTGCCAAGCCAGTTCCTTCTGATACCCCAAAAGAAGACGTACAGTAGCTGACCAAGAAAAATAATGCTTTTCACAAATTAATTACAGAGATGAATGGCACCTATGATGACCTGTTTTAACACTTTTTTTTTTTTTTTTTTTTAATGACACCACCTTACATGAGCTTCTCTAAACTCCTGTCCTGTAAGCCGGTCACGGTTTATTTTGGCTGTCATCCTAGCCAATGTCCAAGGCCTCAGAAAGCAGAGGTAAGGGTGATGCTGAGCAAGCCTTTGCTGTCACTGCCTTTACTCTGGGTTAGTAATTGCTTTGTTTATAATTATGAGCTGTATAAAGCCTTGCAGGAAGAGCAGAACATGTTCACCTTTATAATGATCAAATAAATCATAAATTGGAAACACCTTTGGAATTCAAAAATGTCTTAACCAGGGATATCAGACCCATAGAGTTTTCCTGGGAAATCCACGTGAAGATCAGCAGTGCAGTTATAGCAAAGGGCTGCTGCTGAAGAACAGGGCAATAAACCTCCTCACTTGAGCTAGTAATGGCAGTCTACAAGATAATGCTGGTCTTGGTGACAGACCCTGCCCTGTGTCCCAGGGGATGTTGCAGCCCCTAAGTAACCCGTGCACGTGGAGAGAAGAGTGTGGCAAATCACATCTCAGAAGACGACAGATTTCTGTGCAGATCTTGGAAGATTCTTGTATAACTTATTTGCAGAAGAAATCAGCTTTTCTCCACGTAAGAAATGCTTATGAGATTTCAATAGTATTGTCAACACAGACTTTGTTAAAAGACATTATCTGGCTCAAAAACACATGAAGCAGAAAAACTTATAATTGAGCCCACAGCACTGCTGTATCTGACGATACTTATGTCTGCTTCAGCCTTGCACTTTGTAGATCTCCACATGCCAGGTAGTTGGGTTCGGTTATTGATGGATTTAATAATTTATAGTTTTCTGACCCAGGATTCTTAATGCTTTATGAAGAGAAGCAATGCAGAAAGTAAACTTACAGCACAAAAAATGGGCACGTTTTACAGGTAATTTACAGAGCCTTAAGCTAATGGGAAACGAGAGTTGTCTTCTACAGTATCTGTGGCTCAACATCTTATTCTGCAATCAGTGAACATCAGATCTGCAGCCACAGAAGAGGGAATGTTTTTAGCTTTCCTCAGTTTAAGTCAGGTTCCAAATATTATTTTTTTTATAATTTTTGTTTTGTTAATCATATGTATAAAGGTCACAGAATTAAAGTTGCAAAAAAAAAAAAAAAAATCTAATTTTAACCTGCAGTTGATTTATGAAATGATACTCAATTCCTTGAGTTTGTGAAAATAACATATACCACTAATAATCTCTTGGAACTGATTTAACGCCATATTCTATTGCAGTGCTAGGAAGAAGCCAAGGACTTGTAACAATCAGTCATTTGCAGTGACATTTTTATTACTCTTTCAGAAATGCTGTGCTTTAATTGTCTCCCTGCTTCAAATCAACTGCTTCGTTTGCTTTAACAGTAGTTTTTTCTCTATAGTTATCATTGCCCTTGCTATAAGAAACCTAAACTCTCTGTGTATTCCTGGCATGATAACTGCTAACAGGAGCAGAGAAACAATCCATGTCACTCTAATTTAAGAGGGTGAAAATGCTATATTGATTGCAAGTCGCATTTTATGGAGTTCACACCAAATTCCTTATAGACCTACATCCCAGGCAATTCCCCCTTAATTCACTAGGATTGAGCTAAGAGAAAATCCATCCAAAATAATATACCTTTTTTTGCTGTTATGAAGTTGGCACCAAACTGCCCAATAGAGGAACATCGTTGCTTTCAACTATTAAAAAGAAACTGTAAGCTCTTTATTTAGTAGCAATGTCGCTAGTGCTTTAGCATCTTCTGCAGTGTGCCTCCAACTGATGAACCAAAGCGCAGCTATAAATAGCAACATCTTTCTCAGATTGTGAGAGAAAGAGGTCAGTTTTTCCCCCCCCACACATTTCCTGAAAGGCCACATAGTAAGATACATCTAATTTCTTCTTTTGTTTAGTACGTAGATTTATCTGTCTGATGGGTTACTGAATCAAAAAAACTGATCTGCTGCCTGCTGGTTCACAACGTAGCTCAGTGAACAACACGAACACAGCCCTGAGGTTGTGTCATACATGATTGGCATCCCAAAAGTGTAGTGATTGCATTAAGCTCTCTGCTTTACAATTCAGGACTTTGAGGTGCCCTTCCCTTTTCACGTGAGAGGTGATTTCCCTCCACCCCCAAAATGTGCTTGCCTGAACCACCACCTGGCTGAATTGCATACTCAGACCTGTAGTCCCTGTGTATCCCCTGAGCATCCCAGTGAGGAGGGATCCCTCCCTCCACCCCGGCACCAAATCTTTGGGAGATCCCTTTTACAGTTGGGCTACTCCTTCACTGCTCTGTGTCTGATAACTAAGAAGTTGTGACAGGAGCAAATGGCTTGTTAGATAGCATCTACCTGCTCTCTATTTTAAGAGAGTACCTACAGAAAAAAATTAAGTTTTACAAATCCCCAGTTTGAGGACCTGATGCAATGACAAAAAGGAGGGACTCGATGACAGCTGTGGCAGCGCGGCTGGTCTGTGTGCTAAGAGGTTTTAATGGAGCAGTTGAAATCTGTCCTGGATTCAGGCAAAATAAAGACTGAAGGGGGAATAAAAGAGTTAACTTTCAGGGCTTGCATGCCTTCAGGTTTGTTTGCTCAAGAATATATATTTGGAGGGTAATGCTTGATGCTAAGGGAAAGTTACAGCGAGGCTTGTGACTAATGGATAAGATGCAATGCGCTCTGTGATGCTGCAAGAAAAATGCTGATGCATTTAACTGATACTAGAGAGATAAAATAGCAAAAAAAAAATAGAAAAAAAAAACCGAAAAACAAACAAAAAAAACCCCAAGAAAACACCCAAAACCAAACACGAAAGATTGCATAAAGTTTTTAAGATCCCACCCTGGTATCGTTTTAGAGGATGTTTCTAACTATCAGCCGTACAAATTATTGCAGATTACAACGTCGTACAACTCCATTAACTAGGTGAAGGAAAAATAGCAACATTTTCATTTTAATGAGATGTCTGCTCTCTCCTTCTCTGTACGGTGCATCTTAATGTACCTTGCTGTCTGCACTGACTTGGGGCTCCAAGGCTTTGTCATTTCTTGGCAATTCCATTCTCTAATTTCTTCTGACACATGGTGTTTAAATCCACAAGAAATGTGAGGTGAGGCAGAGAGGATTCCTGCAGACTGCTGCACCATAAGAGGAGCACTCATTTGCATTATTCATTAGATAAAGGCACTGATTTGCATCTCATTTTGGTCATCTCCATTTCCAGGCAGAGAATATAGAGAATTCACAGAATCGTTGAATTTTTATGTTATTAATAGTGTTCATTTGGGAGTAAGTCTCCATTGTCTGCTGCCCCATATTTTGTCCCATGCTTATCTTCAATACCTATAGAAATGAAATTATTTTGTTCTTTTTATAATGAACTGTAGCTATTTACTGTATAGTAAAAGGGTGCTAATTTGTTTATCATTGCAATTTTTAAAGTATTTTTTTATCAAAGCAGTAATTCAATACTTGGTCGTTATTTATAATTAGATTATGATCTTTTTCCCCAGTTGTTCTGAGGTTACGGTTCAAAAGCAAAAGCTTGTAAAGCAGATGCAATGATTATGTGTGATCTGAGAGTATCTAGAATTTTTTTTTTTGCTGTTCAGTATTCTCAAGCAGTAAGCTTTTAAGAACTGTATGCATTCTGTTAAGTAACACGTTACCACAATAAAGTTGAGAAATAGAATAGCCCTAGATAACTTTCAACACTGCTTTGTTCTTTTCTAAGCTTTATGAACCAATTTACATGATGCTTAATGTTATTATTTAGTTCAGAAATCTGCACTGTAAATAGAATATCAGTATTTTTTCTGTAGAGCACTGGGAATTTTTTCTGTAGTGCTTGGTTTTGGTGTGGGGGAATTATCACTCTTGAGTTTTTTCATCCTGTTACTAAATACAGGAAATTGTCTGGTGAAATCAGGAGTTCTAGAAGACATCAATGAGTATCATTATTTCATAGATGATTTTTGAGAAAATACACACAATAAACACCCTAGAAAACACTGCTGAAACCCATAGCTGTTTCCTGACCTCCTAGGAGGCTATTTACCTCCTTGGACAGCAAATGACTAAAACAAATGATGGCTTATTCTGACTCTCAAAGCCCTCAGTTAAGCTTGGTGCTTCGCTATGCTGTACAAAAATAAGGGAGGGCATTGTCCCTGTTTTAAATAACTTACAGTATAATTGAAACACAAATGTAAAGTGTTAATAAAAAAAGTTGGGATCTGAAGACTGACTTTAGCAAGATGAGGTGCTGAGGCTGATGATTATGCATTATTTCTGGATTTTATTGTTATAATGGCATGGGTCTATGGCTGGTGCTATAGTCATCCAATTTCTTGGAGGTGCCACATTACACAAACTCAAATCAGGCTTGGATTTTGAGGCGGTAAAGGCCACGGCCCTAAACAGCGGTTGCTCAAGACAGTTCATCTTGTTATGGCAAAAAATACAATCACAAAGTGCATGTGAAAATCAAACTGGCTTACACTAGGACCCTGCCTAATACACAACTTAATTATAATTTAGTTTGCCACAAGTTAGTGACACAGCTGAATCTAAACAAATCACCGAGGTAATGCACTGATTGCACTAACAGCAGTTGTTGTCAGGGGCGGAAGATGCCATATGGCTCCTCTTCTCTACCCAGGTCAAAACATTGTTAGGAAGAAGCTTAAATACATTGACACAAATGAAGAATTAGCCAATCTGGCTTTCCTCCAGCCTGCAGCATGCATGCATATCCTGGTGTCTGGCCTTTCTCAGGAAAAATCGGGGGTCTACCCAAATTTTTCCACCACATACTGGGTGGAGCAGTATCATCGTACTTGATGACAAACAAAGGCATCTGGCACTTGGACGCATTGCTCGGGCACAGCTTAGCTCGGATCATGTTTGGGCAGTTCATGAAAGGAAAAGAAAGTGTAAGTGACACCAAATGCAGGCCCGGGAGGAGACGTAAGGGCCAAATGAAATAGGAGCCAGTCCCGCACAAGGCAGGGCCAGGTTCAGCCCCAGGGAGGCCTTTTTGTCTGATTGGGGACACGAGTCAAACTCCTACTAATTGCAGTGAATTTAGTGCAAGTCTACTCAAGTTTGTACAGCCTCTTGATTTTCTTGTTTTGGGGACAAAACGATGGTATAAATTTCACAGTGCCATGGCCAAAATGTTACCCCTCACATTCCCTTGCCATTTCAGAATCTTGTCCATACATAAATATCAAATGCTAAAACCAGTCACTAACAACATCATAGCAGCTATCCAGTAGTATCACTGCTTTTAAAAGATCTTTTAGCATTTCTATTCTATATCATCTATATATATCATCTATATCATCTGTGTGATGCTTTTCTAGGTTGCATCAGGCTGAAGCACAGCAGAAGTGGACTTTATGCTATGTTAAATTGTTATTAACTACAAAATGTCATCCAAAGTATAGCCTTCTGCTGGTTTGAGTACATACTTTTATTATGCTTTTTGCTCTGAAAAATACACATTTAAATTTTTTAAGCGTGCCAAGTAGGCCAGATGCTGCCCTTCAGAAATAAAAGTTGCTGTAACTGATTCTGTGATGATTTGGGTTGTAGAAGAGCCGTAAAATTTCTGCCAGACTTAAAATATCTTTCCTTGAACACCGGTCCCACTGTGCTGATCTTGCTGTCAGCAAGGGTTTGCAGATCCTCGGTTATGAAACACCTTGTCACCACTCACCCAGCAGCTTGCTCCCACTCCACTGTGAAGTTTGTTAAAGTACTTTGTTCATATTTTGAAATATAGAGTGGGTTTCCTAACAATTTTCTTAGGGAAAGGGTTGTGGATGGTCCTTGATACAACTCAGGGTAGCTATTCTGAAGTGTGTTACAGAAGCAGCGGATAATCCAAAGGCTTCTGCACGTTGGATTATTCTAAAGAATATTGAGTCTTAAAAATGTCCTTGTCTAGTGCAAAGTGAGGAGAGCAGCTGTTCAACATTTATTTTTATCTTCACTCTTCAATGGATATTAGACCTCTGCCTCTTTTGGGGCTCGGCACAGTATTCCTGATGAATTTACTTCACAATTCTGTCTCATTCATTACAATCCACCTATGTTGCCTGCCATGGGCTTCTCTGCACCTTCAGCTGCACCTGGGAGAGCTTGGAGCACGTCCACTGAAGTCTCTGTGGAAGTGCCTATACCCTGGTTTGGATGCTCCATGCTACCTTGGCCATACAAAGCAGCCAAAAAACAGGCTTGAGGATGGAGCAGAGGATTTTTACCGGCACAGAAAAACTTGTCCAGTGGCAGAAGACTGGCAAAACCAGCTCAGTGACATCTGCTTTTTGATCCTCTTTCTATTTCCAAAACACATTCAGGAAACAGACTGTGCCAGCAGCTGGATGATGTGGAGCAGACCTGAGAAAAACCCTTCTGGACAGTCAGTGCAGCTGGTACCCTGGGACTTGTGTAACCAACACGAGCTGGAGCAGCCTTCGGGATGCTCTGAATTATGCCTAGAGTTCTTCCAAGTCTTAATCAGCATGAAATGCTTTTTAGGATTTTCTCCCTCTTCATTTTGTGATGAGCATGAACTGGTAACTGAAATATGTGAATTTGCTCCACACAATGGGTAACAATTTCTACAATATATTCATAAACTAAAAATATGAAGCTGTTTCACATGAGCTTGAAGAATGACAGGATCACAGAATTCACAGAATCACATGGGGTTGGAAGGGACCTCTGGAGATCATCTAGTCCAACCCCCCTGCCAAAGCAGGTCCACAGGAATGTGTCCAGGCAGGTTTTGAATGTCTCCAGAGAGAGACTCCACCACCTTCCTGGACAGCCTGTTTATCCTGCTTTGAAATAAAACTGAACAAATTTTGTGTTCTTTAATTGTACGTTTTAGCTAAGCCTCCTCTAACTCTCTGAAATTAACATCAAATTGTGGAGCAAACTGCTCATTCTCAGAATAAGACCAGAATGGTGTGCAGAGAGGCCTTTGCTTATACTTATTGCTGTAACAACCAAGGTCAGCCAATTTTCGTTATTTGCCCCTTAGAGGATTGGAAACAGAAAAGCGTAGAGGGGTCACACCTGTGGGGAGGAAAGGACAGGACAGGTGACCCAAAACTGACCAACTGGGGTATTCCATCCCATCTGCCCCATGCTCAGTATAAAAGCTGAGGGATCAAAGGGTCAACTCTTTTCTCGCTATGGCCAGCATCCAAAGAGGACCCTGTCCGTTCATCTGTTTTTGATCCCAATCCATGTGTTCCTTACTCCAGAGCTGGAACCCAGTTCCCATCTTATCACAGCCCAGTCTGGGACATTCCCAGTGCCTGCTGTTGACTGTCATCCTGGGAGCTTGATACGGTTTTCTCTATATTATATCTATTTCATTCTTTTTTATTTTTTAAAAAATACTAATTCTTCATTGAAGTATTTTAGTTCATTCTAAACTCTGAATCTCTCCTTATCTTTTCCTCTTCCCTTTTTATTTTTTTGGTGGGGCAGGGGAAAGGGAGAGGGCCATCTGTCAGTCCAGTTAGATTTCAGCTGAAACCAAGATATTGTTCCAGTGCTCTGCCACCCTTAAAGTAAAGAAATTCCTCCTCATGTTTAGATGGAACTTCTTATGTTCAAGTTTTTGCCCATTTCTTCTTGTCCCGTCTCTGGGCACCACTGAAAAAAGACTGGCCCCATCCTTTTAACACCTACCCCTTAAGTATTTATAAGCATTGATCAGATCACCCCTAGAGTCTTCTCTTCTCCTAAAGACTAAAAAGACCCAAGTCCCTCAGCCTCTTCTCATAAGAGAGATGCTCTGGACCCTTAATCATCTTTGTAGCCCTTTGCTGTACCCTTCCAGCAGTTCCTGATCCTTCTTGAACTGGGGAGTCCAGAACTGGACACAGTACTCCAGATGGGGCCTCTCCAGGGCAGAGTAAGGGGGGAGGATAACCTCTCTCAAACTGCTGTCACACTCTTCCTGATGCACCCCAGGATGCCATTGGCCCCAGGATGACAACTGAAATAAAACTGTTAGTCTAGTGGGTCATGCCAAGAGCAGATTTTAGGTGCTTCTTGGCACTCTGAAAGCAGTCGTTTGCTGCACAGATGACCTTACAGGATCCAGCCCTTCTAACATTCCTCACTAATTACACAAAGCTGATCCTCACATGTTTATCCCTCGTGCAAAATTCTGAAAGCTGAATCAAATAAAGTTCCAAATATATTTTCAGTTTGTGTAGAGAGATACCACTATTTCAGCGAGTCCGAGCGAAAAGGAATATTGCTTTCCTTCAAGCAGTACAAACAACACTTCAAGGAGATTACATCTGTTACAAGAGGAAAATTCTATCTTTATGCCTGTTTGTAAAGCAGCCAATGGACAGGAAGTCTTTCAGAAAGTTTTGCAAATCCACATGATGTTCCTGAGTACCGGAGCATGCATTCAAATCGCAGATTTAACAGAGAAGAAAAGCAGGGGGATTCATGCAGCCAGAGAGCTCGCTATTGACTATGTATCTGAGCAGGATCAAACCCACAAGTTTTACCATCTAAGAATAGCATTATCTTAAAGTTTAAAATACTCCCTTCTGATGTTCCTTTTCAGTTCATAGCATGTAAACCAGTGCTGCTTCCTGCCCTTCAGAGCAGACCAAAGCATTTGTAGGTGTTCTGCTGTGATAGATGTGGAGATCTGCAAGTGCATGGAATCAGTCCTTTCTCCAGAGCAATGACTCATGTATAACTGGGGAGGCTGACAGAAATCCTATAGACGCACGAACCAATCTAAATTACAAGGGCCAAAAATTAAGACACACAGAACAAAGTCGGAAGGCTGCTTCTGAGAAATGCAGATATGCAGTACCTGATGACTTTCATTACCCTTAATACTTGTATAGTAAATTACATGTATGATGGGGTACTCCATAAAACTTGAATACTCAAATGACATGATTTATACCTTGATCTTTCAGTTCATCTGAAGTGCCTGTGACAGGCCCTGTAGTTTCAGGAGTGTGCAATAAACAAGAGTGAACGCCTGCACCTCATCTCGCACCAGTTCTACAAATGAGCTGACCAGTCCCATAGTACCACATTGCTTTTAAACATTTTAGTATGCAAGCTCATAATGAACACTCTGATTAAGGATTCTGCCAAAGAAAATTAATGCAAGAAAGTTATGGTAAACCATAATTTGTATTTCCTTTATTGTCTCACAATTCACTTTAGGTACTATCAAAAGAATTAAGTGTATTTTTTAGAGCTTTAGAGGCTACATTGAATATGTCAGCACATGAAAGTTCCTGCTTCTGTACAGAATTCTTGAAAGGCAGTCACTGTGGTAGCTTTCAAGGAATAACTCAAGTTTGCCATGCCAGCTAAATTTAAAAGATTACTGTTACAACGTGGGCATTGCAGTAAGTTAAAAAAAGTTGATGGTGCTGTTCCAACTTAATATACTTCCTGAGTGTCTTTGTGTTTCTTATAATTTCTCACACGTCTTCTTGTTCAGCTAAGCAGTCCACCCTTTTCAGATTCTTTTTGTCTAAAAATCTTTCCATGCCTCTCATCCTTTTTTTGTCACAAGGGAATCAGAGTGCTCTTAGCATGAAAACAGCGCAATAATAACTGGAAAAAAGTTGTAGGAGTCTGCAGGGGAAGTCAGGCAGAAGGTAATATTATACTCTGCATTGGCACTTACTTAACCATGCATCATTTCCATAAACTCAGTAAAGATGGGGGGTTTAACTGATTGATTCCAAGTGAGTGGTTTCTATAGTGCTGCTATAAATATTATTTATACAACTGTATTATTTAGAAGCGCTTGTATTTATGGGCCCTTCTTGTGCTAGCTAGATGCCATCCAAACAGCTGAATGATCCCTTACCCCAAATGCAAGCTCTCATTTTAAGAAGACAACAGGTTAAGACAAGTTACAACGTACAAAGAAGTAAAGGGTCAACACTAGTCAGTATGACAGACAGTGCTCATAGTACAGCACACCATTAATATCTAGTATCACATTTCCACTAGTCATCACTGCAAAGGAGAGGCTTTTAAGCATATCAACTTAAGGAGATTCATGGTCTCGTTTTACTGATGTTTATGTGAAAAGCAGAACAGGAGAAAGTACAAAGGTGCCCGTGTAATAAAAAAGTAAATAAAAAAACTAAACAGGAAAGAGGAGGAAGGCTCGTATCACTAGGCAGTGATGTGAGGGAAGAGTTTGCTTCCTGATATCAAACTACAGATGAGTGGGGCAGAAATAGACTGTGAAGGCTTTTGACAATGAAGGCAGCTGATGGTTAATGAGAAGGGGGAGCTGGTCCTGGAGTATGATGGAAGCACGCGGTGACTGAAGCAATGAGCTAGAAAAATGATCTTTGCAGCAGCGTTCTGGATGGTTATCAACAGGGCAAGATTGCATTTGTCAAGGCCTGAAAAAAGGTTGTTGCTGTAATCAAGACATGGTATGGTGAGAGCCTGAATGAGAGTTTAACTAGGAAGATGGATAGGAAAGACCGTATCATAGAGATACAATAGTGATGTAGTGTGGAAGCCATAAATCATCTGGCAGAGCCAATGCACTCTCAGCAAGGTCAATTAGCCCATGATGAGCACTGCACTGCCAAAGCTAGGCTGCTGCTGCTACCCAAGCTATTTGGTTTGTAGCTATTGCTGGGACATCTAAACAACAGATTTATAGCTAGCTCAGATCTCTGCTCCGTGCAACTAAACACAGTGTAAACATATTTAGCTTAAGTGTGACTTCCCAAATTAATCCACCTGCCAGGCAGGAGGTACAGCAGATCCTGCTCGCTTTAAGTCACTCTTTGCAGAATGTTTCCTGCAATTCTGGTTTTCCTTCTTTGCTTACAGTCCTACTTTTGGCTCACAGCTGTCAATTCCTGTCACTTGCAGCCTCCTTCCTATTGCTGATAACTCCCTACAGCAACCATTTTTCCTCACCCACTGTCTTGTGCTTAAAATTGAGAGTCAAGTTCTACTTTGCCTTCCACCTTGTTGGGGAACAGAGTTTTGTCATGATAAAAAAAAATGGCTGGTCAGTGATGACACGTACTGGGAGGAGTTACATACTCAAAGAAATAGCTGCATTTTTTGGATCTGTTGTTTTGCTGTATTTCTGATAAGAAGAATATTGTGATTTCTCTTGCCTCAGCATGGCAGATTTTCCATGGCTTTATTCAGGGCAATTAAACATATGAGGGTTTCAGATGCCTACTTTCCAAAGCATATGCTAGTCATTCCAAGACATGCCTGTCTTGGAGTCATTGTCATTCCCAGACTGCACTGGTACAGGCTCCTCATTTTCTGTCACCAGCCTAAACCATTCAGTGTATTTATGATAAATAATTTTATATGCAGGAGAACGTTTGAACAATTTTCAGTTATTCTAATTGATAAACACAGGAACTCTGGGTAGGATAAACATAGAATACAAAATGCTTCTAAAAATGGTTACAAAAACCTTGCAAATTCTTGGTGTGGTACTTTACACTTAACTACTATCATTTTATTGGCTCCCCCCCCCCCCCCCCCCCCCCCCCNNCATTTTTTTTGCCCCCCCCCCCCCCCCCCAAAATGGCCAGGTGACAATATTATCTTTAAAAATATTTTATATACTTGGGTTGATATTTTTAGTGAATTGTTAGTTCTGTACCTTCCAGATGTTAAGCCTCTGAAGCAAAAAATTAAAACAAGTGTAATGTGTTTGATTGCACAAAATAAGACCAATCTAAAATGCCTGTATAAACTTGCTCAACATTAACAGTCAATGAGTTTATGACAGACTAGAGCTACATTTACTATGCAGTATCTGTCTGTGGAACAAGAGATATAATGACAGAGAAATAAAATTTAGTAGCTAGTTTCAAACCATTCCTCACCAGCTCAGAAGATTCATGTTTTTACAGCTGAGGCCCATGGAAAACGTCCTGGTCAGCATGAGCAGAGCCAGGGGTCTCTGCTGTATTCATCAGCAGTGCTGTGGAACACTAAAAATAGTGGCTGGTGCCACTTCAGAGGCTAATATGAGAAAGGATTGAAAGAGATTTCAGCTGCAGAAGGGTTACACGTAGTAATTGACTATTGCGAGCATTAGAGAACATTGGATTTCTATCTAAAATTTGTATTTGGGGTTTTATCTCCATTTTATCTGCATTAGACCAGCATGACTCTTCTCTAGAGCAATGTGGAAGAGGAAACATGCAAGGGTGCCTTTTTCTTAAGCTTCAGTACAAACTCTGTGTTTGACAAGATGGCAACTCCTACCTAGCATCCCACAGAATATAAGCAAGTCTGTTTCCCTCCCCTGTCCAAACAAACAAAAAACCCAACAACAACAACAAAAAAAAGTGAGAAAGACCTCTACTCCCTTTTTCTGCAGAGATGGCACTTTAGGAAGCTGGACAATTAGCAGTGTGTTTATAAACATCTTTATAAAAAGTGTTGTTTTCAGCAGAATAAACTCAAGGGTCTCACTCATCAATTTTAAGTGAGAGTTGCAGACTGCAAGGTCAAAGGTACGAGCTTATGCTGTTACTGCTTTGAATATGCCAAGAGAGGGATTTTTACCATAACTGCACTTTGCTCTGGGGAAAAGCCTGCTCCATTATCTTTTCAAATTAAAACGGACACCAAAAAGCAGCGTTACCTGAATTAAGAGAAGGGAGTTTGCGCTGTGGCTTGATTTGGAATAATTATAATCATAGGGAAGTATTTTTCCAAGTACACTCTCTCTCCCTAATTAAACACATGGAAATGCCTCATTTTCTGGTTATTGCCAAGGTGTGTTTCAAACTCTGGTAGAAATGCTTGATTGTGATTTCATTAGAATTCCATTTCTCTAGGCTATACAGGTGCAATGAAAGAAGAGGTAAAATTAATTAAAACTGTGGACATGTTTATACCCGCCAGGTGTCATAAAAGGTAGTGGCTGAGACATTTTTCAAGTAATTAAGCAGACAGTTCTGCTTTTTCTGATGAGTTATTGTTCTTCCCTCTTTAATCTGTGCCAGAGATTTCATCACTGAGCTATTGTCAGGCGATGGGATTGCTCTTTACAATCAGCATCCCCCTCGAACCGCCGCGCGCTAATCGAAATCGCATCATTGCTGCGAGGAGGCAGTGACACGCAGTCGGCACGTTTCCAGAGTCAGGCTTCCTATGCCAAGGTCTGTCCATAATTTAGTCTAAAAAGGGTATAATGCAATTTTCAGTTTAACCATATGCGGGTTAAATAGCTCGAGTGTTTATTCGAGGCATGGCACAGCTTCTGCATGTAAAGCTCAGTTCTCAGTGAGGGAAGCACTTAATCAGATTCATATGTGTTCATGGTGTTTATGTTATGGGGTTTTTCAATTCTGTTTCTATTTTGTCAGGAGTTTGTCTTCTGGCCATAGTAATCACTAGTTTTCCTGAGGGTGTGCAAATTGCCGTGATTGCATCCTTAGGCAATATTGTACATAAAGCTGTAATGATGGCATTTTCTGAGTATTCAGCACAAGCTGGGAGCCAGAGTATAGCACATTTTCCTTCTCTGCATTGACAGTGGGTATAAATATGTCTCTTCACCCTTCTCTTTGGGCTTTCAGTACCATAAATACAACCTCCATATATCTGCTGTGTATTGTACGCATACAATGCCATGGCTAGGGGAGGAACATGGTGCTCTCTGGGCTCAGACATGGCAGAGCACATATTTGGTACTGAGGGAAGCTCCAACCTCAGTGATAATCACCTTAGGACGAGGTGACAATGAGCCTGTTGTGCTTCTGGAGCAAAGCAGTGATGCCATTGCCCCTCCTACAGGGCTTATGGAAGAGGAGGGCTCCATCCCACATCCAAGAGAATGGGCTAGAGCCTGCATTGTGTAGCAAGTTGTGCCTTTTCTGCATTTTAGTGTTTTTCATGTCTCTTGCAGTCCCTGTAACAATGATGTAAATGGATAACCAAGCCTGCTATGCTTTCTTAGTTAGGAAAAGCAATTAGTCATTTCTTATTTTATTTTCTACTTCAGTTGTTTTGCATTTTGCAATCACTATTGATCTAATAGTTCCTAATGGATTATTTTGGGTTTTTTAAACAGTGTAATAAAAGGAGTCAGTATAAAATAGATTGCTCTGTATTTTACGACATGGAACATACTAACTGTATTCAGTTGCAAATGCCCTTAGTGATGGACATACTTGCAGCAAAAATAATTCCGAATGTTTGTGTCAGGATGACAATATTCACTGCATGCTTCCATTTAGAGTTAGTGCCCTCCCTGAGCATATGTTTTTCTTGGTTTTTACTTAATGCTCCATCTTTATTAACTTTATATCATTTTAATGAGATTTCCTTTCATAATATTGTAATATTCTCGTACTTTCAAAGCTATCCCTTACAAGGTCATCTCTGATACATGACTAATGCATTTGACTAAAATGCACAAATAAAATATGATAGTCACATTAAAGCATATGGAACTGTGCTGAGAATAACAACTCGGTCCAAGCTTTAAAAAAAATATAAGTCAGTAAAACCTTGGAGATGAAAGATAAAGTCATACACTTCTAGAACCAAATTCAGCTTGTGTGTACTTTGTACCTGCTGTTCTGGGGCCGAATTTGACCTTTTGAGAGTTGAAAACGGTTTTTGAAACAGAGTTGTTACTTTTTTTTCCTTTTCAAGTTTTAAATAGCTGTTTTATACTCTTTCAGTACTAAATTTTGCCTGCTGCAACAACCAGCATAAATCCAGAATCTGCCTTGACCTAGACGGTGCTCCCTTCCATTTCTACTTCACATTTGTCATAGCTTTTGCAATGCTCAGGCTTTTGGTTAAACATCAGAGGAGTAAATTGCATCAGAAATACATTTTAAATATGTTACCTTTCTGATTGGTAAGAGACCGATTGGTCTCATTTCATTATGTAAAAGAATAAATAGAGCGCTTCATTTACTACATTTGTGCAAGTCATACTACACTGTTGTATTTCTCCCCAAACAACACCAAACTCCAATTTCTTCCTCCTGGAGGAGACAACCCAGACACCTAATAATTTCTGTCACCTGCTTTTGAGTCTTTTCTATTTCTACTATGTCCTACGGCAGGTGAAATAAGCAAAAGTATATTTTACGAGAGGGTACATCAATGATTTATGGAGGAGCATTTCAATATTTCCAGTGTTTCTAGCCTATTCTTTTTGCATCCTAATAATCTCTCTTTTTTTCCTCTGTTAAAGTTTCTGCTCCATATGCATTGTGCTGTATCTGTGGTTCTTTTATTAACTTGAAAGGGCCTTGGTTCTTCAAATATTTGAAACAATATCAATATTTCCAAAAATATTTCAAAAATAGTTTAGTGGGCACTGAACTCCTCAAAGCTTAAGCAGAGATACTTAGAAAATTGTTTTAAGTGAAATACAATATGGACACTCAAATTTATTTAGGAAGGAGATTTTCTGAGAAAGTTTTATCCATTGATATTTTACATTGCTTACTGGAAGAGAAGTGCTTGTAACATCTTGGAAAACAGTTGGTACAGCAGCCAGGTGTTTTTACAGCATCTCGTGTCAAGTGTGGTCTCTTACTATCCCTCCATGAAGTAGAGTAACTTTTGACGAGTATAGAGTTCTTTATTACTTAAACTTATTTTTAAGCATCTGATTACCAATTATTAAAACAGGCTATTGTTTTAATATTGTTAGAAGCCCTTTGTCTTCCATGGTATTTGCAAAATTTTAGATCAGAAAAATTCTGATTACTCTAGCATTTGGGACAGTGTTGCCACAGCTGCCCCCCCACACCAAGCTTGCTTTTTGACTTAATGTCTCTCATTGTGCTGCAGCTTTCCCTGGTAAGCTAAGATACATCACACAACCTCACAGTCCTTCAATTTTGAAAGCTTAAGAACCAGCACTACCGCATAAACGCAGTCAAAGCACTTCCACTGAGGGCATCCAGATCAGACCCTTGGCATTAGTTCCAGCTCCAGCAGCAACAGAGCATCAAACAAGCAGTCTCTCCCCTACCAGCTTACTCCAGTGACCTCCCACATCCCCACTTGCTAAGAGCTCTTCCAGCAAGAATATACACCAACACACAGAGCAGAGGTTAGCATACAACAATTTCTACAGGTAGCCAAAAGGCTAGAAATAAACACACTGGCTACCCGTAAAATGCTGTCCTTAAATGAATATTCACAAAATCCTAAAAGAGTAAAAACTACCAAGTCCTATTCAAGTCATTGAAAACTTACCTTGCTCAGAAACGACCAGAAGCAATCACAGCCTTCCATACCCTTGGTAACACCAACGAACTAGCCTTGACATGCTCACTTAAGCCATTAGTTAACAGACAATCACCATCACTGACCTTAATTAGGTAAATTTGTGGAGAATCTCAAACAGAAGAATCATCCACACATGATTATCACCTCATTGCTGAAAGCTGGGTCCATAGTGAGGAGAAGCTTGCCTCATGGTTCTCAAAAGAAGTGAGCCTAAAAAATTGAGTTAAAAATACATGTTATAATACTCATAATTTAGTTATTTAGAAAGGGAGCATTCCATCAGTATTGTGTTTTTATATGATGAAAAATATATTTGTGCACTACATTTTTAGACTTATGTTTTTAGAAGTGACAGTCTAGTGTTGAGATTACATAGGATTTGAAGAATGCATCTTTTAAAAGGATAGTGCTCCCTTAAAAATGTGAAACTAAGAGCAGAATGGTAGCACCTGAGAAAGATGTAGGTGGATAGAACTTCAAGAAATAAATCCACCAGTGCAAATCCACTGTCATTCTTAGATATCTGGAGTGGGGTTTTTCATGCTTTCTCAGTAGAGGATAGTTTAATTTTATAAAAAAGTATATATTTTGTATGTTAAGAATCCAAACCTATAAGTAAATAGGTGTTTTAGAATAACACAGTGAAGCTTAACATTCAGATGAGCTAGCTAAACCATGCTATTTGTACCTGTCCTCAGCCCACTCTTTCCCTAGCCCACATACATGTGTTTTTCTAGGTGTGGGATCACTGAATTTTTATATAGCATGTAGGCAGTTATGTATGTAATTACCAGGGCAGGAGAAACAAGGTAATTCCAATTACCTAAACTTTTCCACTGCAATTCAGTATGTGAGAATAAAAGAAAACAAATTAATGTAACCTGTCTATGGCTAAATCTAACAAAGCTGAGCCATGCCAGCAGGGACTGGAAAACATGCAGTAGATGCATTTCTGTAGATGTCCTATCTTACCTTCCCTTGGGACTACAGGCCTCCTTTGTTGCTGATAAAGGTGGTATAGACTCCATCACTTCCAGGAAGGGAGGCTGAAGTCAGACAAACATTTCAATAAAGTGAAAGTTGATCTAGTGCAGCATCTGGAAGAGAGGCAGTAAAGTCAGATTATTTGTTGCTATTGTCTTTCCTACTGGCCACCATCTCTGGTGTTTTTCTAGTTCTCCACAACCTGAAGTTTCAAGTATCTTTAGAACCTTGATGTTTTCACCACGTTGCTACCTGGAACAAAAGCTCTTGAAACCAGAAGTAGTTTAGAGAGGAGGTGTTGGTTTATTCAACATCAGTTGCTAGGTGGAAATCCACAAATCTAGCACACCTTAGCGGGAAATTCACCCCTTATTTATACACAAAAGATTCTCATTATTCCACCTACCTAATATGTATCTCCACCTAGGCTTACATATCCATTAGAATAACCAAATAGTCCTTTTTGCATATGCATATTACATTTTGCATCATTGGAAAAACACTTCTGCACGGGTGCGAGATTGTTGGTGGTTGTTTGGCTAAGGATACCCTTCCTCAATTTATCCTTTTAAGATCATCTCAGGACAGTAGAAGTTTACTATAAGTTTGCCAGCTTCTAGAGGATGATAAGGATATTCTTTGAAGTAGCCACATCTCTGTCCTAATTGGTATAGGCGTACATACTTTGACATGTGACAGAACCTTGAAGTGATTAACTACTTCTTGTTATCCTATCCTTATCACTATCAGCTCAGTGACTATTTCCTCACACAGTAAGAAGCTCAGTAATTAGCTATTTTCTCATGCAATAAGAAGGTTATTAGGAAGCAGACAACATTTTTGTTAGGATATGGTTATAAACAAAGCAGAGGCCTGTCTTTGGTAGCAACATGGTTCAAGTTAATATGTCCTTTGCTGCTGTCTTCTCCTCCCCTTCCTCACTGTGGTTATTGCCCATTTCCCCTCAGCAGAGGCCACACAAGAGACTCCACCACTGCTTCCACCTAAGGCCTTCTGCTGTAGCTTAAACCACAGCCACCAGGGTGGTCAGCTAAACAGATGAATTTTGCACTGAAGCAAGCAGCCGGTCTAGTCTGCCAGCTCTGCTGTGGGTCACTGACCTCCAGGGAGGGATGGTGACTTACACCCCTCCATCTAGAGTCACTGGAGAGTAGATGTCAAAGCCCTTCATGAGCTGAAAGTGTCATAGTGTCTGGCTCCAGCAACATCTCATATCTGTTGGGTTTGGATGAGTGCATTTATGTAAAAAAAAAAGCTGCTTCTCTGGGTTTTTTTTATTTGCCTGTTGTTTTGAAATTTACACACAGAGGGCTCAAATTCCTTCAGCATCAGTTCTCTATATCCAGTACTAATTATGAACAGACTAACCCATGGAATAGTGCTTTCTTGATATAATAGTGCTAACTTGATATATCAAGTTCTCACCCTCACTCATCGTTTTCTCTCGGCCTTGTAGGAACATCCCAGCAGCCCCTCTCAGATGTGCCCACGTGGAGTTGTGAGATCTTTTTGTTTCCTTTCCCCAGCTCCTCCAGCAGCTGTGCTGATTTAAACCTGTATGCAGCCTTAAATTGCCTCAAGCCGTAGCCCTTCCCGTCTCACCCATGGCAGAATATAGTGTCTCACTAGCTGCAGAAACAACTTCCCATCTTTCTTCTGGACATCTTGCTAACCACTGTCAAAACTGTTTTGTGGCCCAGTGCCCTGCCAAGTCTCTTTCGCATTCAGGCAATGACTTACATTGTTTATTCTTCAGGAGGACCAAAGGCTATCCATAAGTCCTTGTTTCCTGGAACACTGTAAGCTTCCTGAGACAGCTTGGGACACCCCTTCTGTGCACTTGCAATTTGCTCCTTTTCCTGGATCATTCGTCTCAACAGTAACACTTGTGCATGGCTGTGTGCTGCCGGCACCCCCCACCACAGGTCGTGTCAGGTGGGTCTGAGTTGCACGATGCCCATCAGGGAGCTCCTGAGGAACATCTTTCCCTTGGCCCAGCCCCAGCACCTGGGCAACTTCCAGTCATACACCCAGTGCTGCAGCCAGATAGTTCTGCACTTTAAATTAAGCACTAAGTTGCTTTTTTAAGGAATACAGTAAAAGGCCTTTACACTTTTAAGACAAAATTCACATTTCTTCTGTACCTGGCTGGTCTGGTCTTGTTTTTCCTCCTAAGATGGAGGTTTTTCATGGAGACAGTAGCAGTTTGTGCTCCCAGGGAGGCCTGGCCTCACACCCTTGGGGAGGCTGAGCTATGATTGTGCAAGACCTTCTCTGTGCTGACCTCACTGTATTATTATTTAGTTGAAATGAGTAACGTAAGGAAAAGTTTCCTTCATCATTTTCACTAATTTTACCTGAAACAGACCTTTGCAGTAAAGGATTCCTGGATTTTTCGGTGTACAGTGCAGCTATTTTAGGTTTGCATTTTTAGGTATTTCAGAAATTAACTCTTTAGTCTGGGAGCTTCTGATGAAGTTCATTAGTTAACAGGCTAGAAATCTGACCTAAGGAACTTGTATATTAAATTTTATTAAAGCCATCAGTATTTGGGCAACTCAGGATTACTTTGATTGGCAGTTCAAAAATACAATGATCTTTTGTGTCTAGCACATGTTATGCTGTCGAATATTTAAATCAATAATAATGCTATCAGAGTTGGAAATCAAATGCAAAATAATTCCCTGGGCTTCCCGTGTATAATGACATTTGCTCTTTTGATGAATTGCTAATGTGTTCTTGGACAGAAGGGCTGGCAGCCCAGCCAGCTCTGCTATATAAATGGCAGAACAGGGAGAGAGGGATTGTATTTACCACTATTTGCTGCTAACAAACCATGCACCTTTCAACACATTATCTCTCTGCTATGAATTAGTCCCGTTCTGAAAAAGCAACATCTAAATGAACTTTTAGGCTAGTCTTTTAAGAAATCACTGTTTTCTTCCAGAAAATGTTAGCTTGCTTTGTTGGTTTTGAAGTGACAGTATCAAATTGAAACATAATCTTTTAAAAAGGCAAAAATGGTTTCAGCTATGGTGCATGCCTAAACCTCCCAGCAATTTCCATGACTTTAACTGTAAAAAGGGGGTTTTTTCTATGTATTTATTTCCTTCATGTTTGTTTCTGACACCCTGCATAAGAGGAATCCTGACTAATAGGCGGGCAGACTTGCAATGGCAGCAGTGAAATGAACTGTATCCAAAGTACTGTCCTATGTATGGATGATGAAGGGAAGAAAAAACGGAGGAAAAAAAATCCTCTAATATTTCCATTTTATACAGGTAGTAATTTGAGGTTTTTATCTTCAGCTGTAATTGGCTAAAACTGACTAAAATAACCAAGTGCAGGTAAATCTGAGAAGTGTTTTACTTATTTGTTTAATAATGTCACCATCAAGACCAAAAACAAAAGTGCACTGAATTTGAGTTTTATTACTGTGTATTATAAATTTTGTTAGCATTTTAAAAGGATACTAGTTTTGAGATATTTTCTAAGCATACTGCTGTGCTATGATTTCTTTTCATAGTGGATTCATAAAGATTTTAAAAGCATGAAGTATTTCTGATTCGCAAAGGACTCTGGCTTTGCTGAAAGATGACAGCTATAAGACAGTACAGAAAACTTTATATCAGTGTGGGCTCTAGTAATTTTTAGTAGATGCATCTTTTAAAATTGAAATTGTAAAACAATATTAATTCTTTATTATTATGCTAACCTTCTTGATTAAAATACATTGTATTTGATAAATGGATACATATATTTATGTACACATTTATTGGCTATATTTCTGTACATATATATTGGCTATATTTAATAGGTATGGCTTGGAATGATTTGAAACCTTACCAGCCCTTTTCAAAAAACAAATACTTTTCCCCATATTTACTTATTGGTTCTTTTTGAGCTTTATATTTAGACTTACTTACCTACCAGATATTACAGTAATACCACACTGCAGTTGCTTAGAGAAATCAAGAGGAAAAAGTTAAATATATGCATTTCAAAAACAGAAATATACTTCCTGGCTTTGTGCATTTTCTAGAGAATATGAATTTTCTAATGAATATGTTTTATTCCTTATGAATGATTGAATGTCTGTGACCAAAAAAAAACCAAAAAAAACCCCACCAAACAAAAAACCCCAAACAAAACAGAAATCTCACCAGGCAGAATATAATCCTTACAGAGAGAAGTCAGCAATTCAGAAGATGATAGGGTAAGGTAATACCTCACTTTTCATTAGTTAATATTACCTGAGACTTCTGGTTTCAATCTCACTACTGAACTGCAGCATCATTAGGTGCCTAGAAATTTCTTTTTTTTTCATGGTTCTTGCTAGAATCCAAACTGCTTTCAGCAAACTACTCAGTGTTTCCCCATCTCCCCATTATAGGTGCCTTTGGTGGGTTTGTCATGGTTGCTTTGTGGCTCTGTCTCTGCAGTGCTAAATGGATCTATACAATGTCTGATGTAATAACACTTTACTCTTAACAGAGTTTCCAGCAGAAAATTAGAAATTGTAAATAAGAGTAATCATGATTAGTTGTATGGAAATTGCATCCATTCAAGAAAAAAAAAGTGATCTGGGCTACAGTGAAATGAAACGCAAGGTTCCCAGGGGACTGGGGATCTCTTTTTGTGTATGGTGAAACACTAAGTAGGATATTCTCAACTGCATTCATCTGTAGATTAAGATGGTAAATCACACCAGGTGTAGGACAAAGTGCTTTAATGGAATCCTTTGATGCACCTACATCTTAATAAAATTTCTTTCCCAAGCAGTCTCAGCAACAAAAGGGTGATAGGAATAGCCCCTTTATCCCCCAAGGATAACAGGAATGTCAAACCTGGTGGTGGGGTTGCATCTACTTGGCTGGGTGAAGACAGATTCTGGTGGTGTTTTGTTCTAAACTCAGGAGGGAAAGGTGAAGCAATGGTTTTGGAGTTGATGCTCCACCAAGATCTGTGTTTGCTACATCCTTCTTGTTGAGGCATAGATTGATCCACTACTCAAATAATGCTTTCCGTTTTGCTGTTAATGCTTTGTACCTGTAATGTTTAGGTATTTTACAAGCTTAAGTCTTGAGTTTTTGGTGCAGTTGTCTGCAGTCCAAGACACTTTACATTAATCCATCTCTGCTTACTTTTGTTGTTTCTGCACTGCCACCAAATTCCACAACCCATGCTTAAAAATCCTCAACTGCATGATGCACAGTTTCCAAAACATCTCTCAAAAGGTGTGTTAGACTGTCAGAGAGAAACAACAGGCATGGGCTTTCTTCACAATGAGTGCCTGTTTTCTTCTTCATGACCCATAGGGTCTCTAACCTGACCAGCAAGCAGAAAAGTCAGGTGGCAGTGTCCCAGCAACCCCACCATGCCAGTGGGGTTGCATGCCAGTGGCACGCACAGCCGGTTTATCTCCCATACATTTCTTTTCCATGCAGGAGCCGTGGGAATTAGGTGATTCCTTCTTTTGCTTCCCTGCTTTCTCCGTTGCTCCATGTAGGTCTCTGCTTATGTAAATTGCTGAGCTCAAAATATCCCAAGTTGTGCATCCCCATTAAAGACTGCAGTAGGCCCTACTGCCAGTCTCCTGCCACAGAACGAGAGCCAACTTATTCCCTAGCACAGCGGGCACAAATTTTGCCTGGGTGATGGATTAAGTAAGAGAGTTTTTCACTGGCAAATTCTGTTTCCATTCCCCCCATTGATTCATTGTTTCAAAGGGCCCATTATGTCTCCCATTTTCTGTGCTATTCTCCAAAAGGTCATATTACTGTTTCTGGAACTATTTGAGGAAAAAAAGAAAACTCTGGTTCTTTTTTTTTTTTTTCAGATTTGAAAAAAGAATATTTTCACAGCTGTTGATGAGAAGGTTAAGAGTGTGCCAGCAACTCCAACGATTAGCACAGGCTGCTTCTGTGTGCTCGTTTGTGGAGAGCTTGTATGCCGTCCTGCATGTTTCTCCGGTTCTCATTGCAAAGCCTGGCAGAATCCAGGGAAAGTTTGTCTGTGAGACAAGCAGCTGGGTGTCAAAGCAGTTTTGCTGATAAGATTCAGCCTGTTTCACCGCTGGTGCTAATAGAGCCTTAGGTGGCTAGTAAATAATAGATATATTTGTAGTGCATGTGTTAGTTGCTGTTATCCAATCTTGCTGGCTTTTGGCTTTTTGTAATGAAGTGTTTATCAAAAACAACTTCTCTAATAGAAAAGCTGCGCTGGTCTCCATTTCAGGTGTCTAAACATTATGCGCACTATTCGTTTAAAAGGATATCTACATACCTGAAGGTTTAGATTATTAACAGATCTATGATACGCACTTGCATTCACATGTTCAAAGCATTAAGCCCCCTTAGGTATAATTTTATCTCTGAACAGAGGTGCTTGGTAAGAAAGGGAGGACAGAGAGCGGCCCCACTTGCTGTGCCCCTGCCACCTCGCACTTCTGTGCCAGAGCTGGGGACAGGTTGTGTGGGGACAGGCTCCTCCTGCCCTGCCAGCGGAGTGGGAGCTTGAGTCTGTGCACGTGTGTGTACAGCTCCCCAAGCCCCACCAAATCCACGGGTGACTCTACCACAAGAGTTTTAACCTATTTCTGAGCAGTCACTTAAACCGCACAGGCAACATTTCTTTCTCAGCGCATCTGACATGGGTGCCTTTGCTGAACGTCTCTTCCCGACCATCAGTGTCATTCTCTGTGGCAGGTTCTGTGAGAGATTTAAACATAAAACCAAACCCTGGTGTAAAGCGGGTGCTCTCCTGAGAGAGAGATGAGGAAGCTGCCAACTGTTCAGTGCCAACTGCTGTGGGCATCAAGTAGCTCGCTGTGTCTTCCCCAGAAACGCAGGCATGCACTTAAAATACCCAGCCATTCTCAGTGGAGACCATATCAGTCATACATTAGATATTCATCTTTCATTGCTGGCTATTACTAATTGATAGCTGTGGTCTTTAGCATGCATCATATCTCATTGCACATCATAGCTGTAACTAAGTTGAAAATACAAAGATTCCTTAGAGCTAAAGATCTGAATGAAGAGACTTTATAGATCTTATTTTTCCATGACACTGCCTTTTGCAGAGTAATTACTATTCTCTGGGTGTTCAGGCCCACACTCTGCTCTGATTTGCACAAGTTAAATCCAGACTAACATCAGTGGCTTCAGCAGTCTTAGTACAGGTTTGCTCTCATTTTCTCTATCAACATTAGTATTTTTCAGAAACTGCTAATGGTCTCAGTGGTCCAGGCCTCACCATGGTAAGGGTTATTGAAGCATTTAGACAAAATTTGAGCTTCACAGAAAGGGCAGAGAGATGGGAGAGCAGGGGATGAGAGCTTTGTGCTTCCTCTCCTTTCTTCTGCACATCGCATCTAGACCAGCACTGATACTGGAGCTCTTCCCTGATGCCAAGTCTAGGAAAAGGAATCAATTCTTCAGAAAGAAGGACTATTAACTGGTGGGGTTTCTCACTAATTTTCCTTAATTAATAAACCATTTCTAATTGAGAAAGTTGCAGAAAGAAAAAATCTAGACCATTTGAATACCTCTTCCAGCTAAGCTGAGCTGCAGAGCAGACTGCATACCCAAAGGAAGGTTGAAAATTTCTTTCCAGATTTATTGCCTTCTTTCTTACCTTTCTCTCTAAAAACCCTGCAGAAAATTCACTTGAAATGTTGACCCATCTGAACTTTAAGCTGACTTCTGCATGAACTTGTTACCTGAAGTTTTAGGTCAGCTTTCTGGCTGCTGAATATACTTTAACATTTTTAATCTTTTATTTTTCTTGCCTTTTTGCTCTGCCACATTTCAGCAGTTTTGCAATAGCACATAGGGCAAAAAGAAAGAAAACACCAATTTTTTCTGTTATCAATCAAGGGAAAGCAGAGAAGGAAAGGAAATGAGAAGAAAAAAAAATAAAAAGAGAAAGAAAGAAAAAGAAACTTGAGCAAAAGTGCAAGCACCATTATTTTTAGAACTGGCAGCTGCTTCTGCTGGTTCACCTAAGGTAGTTTTCTATTTCTCCATAGGACTTGGATTCATTCCTCTCAAGACTTCTGTATTGATCCGCATTCCTTTCAGAGTTCCTGACCTTCCTCTTCTCCTGTCCCAGCCCAGCTGGTATGCTTTAATACCTCTTGGCTAGCTTCTCAGCACTTGCATTTTACATTTCAGTAGGGATACCCTTAACATACTTAATCTATTCATTTATACCATAGCAACTGAACTGGTTAGAAATAGTCTGTAGATCTGTTTGGTCAGGGTTTTTTAATGGAAGATGTAATCTATTGAAATAAAAAGTCAGGTTGATTTTGCCATAACTATGAAAATCTCACAACCAAAAGTCATTTCTTGACTTTTCTTGCTTCTGTAAATCCTGCTTTTTTTTTTTTTTTTTTTTTTAAATCTTCCTCCCCACCCAAAAAAATTGAAGTGTTTTGTGTCAACGTTTTCAACAACTTCTGTGCTAGATTCGGAAAATATTCTTAGCGGAAATTTTCTTTTAAGTAAAATTCTAAAATGTTCGGTTTGATGTCCAGCACAGAGCCCAGACTTTGAAATCTCAAACTCCTTCACAGGCTACAATTTCTGTCCTCTTCAAAGCACGGCTGGAAACCGCCTGACCCCCCTTCTCACAGTCTGTTCCCGTTCACTTCTCTACAAGGGACGCTTCTGCACATCCTGTGCCTTGCTGTCCCCGTCACCATCTGAGAGCCCATCTGCCTGCCGTATGCCTCTGAGCGCGGAGGAGAAGATCCCGGAGGCTGTCTGAGGACAGTGCAGCTGCTGGCCCTCCTGGGGCAATGGGACCTGGACCTAACTGTGCCCACAGCAGTCAGGAGGAACTCTTCTTTCTGGTACTAACAGATAAGAGTGGCCACAAGGAAACCCAAAGGAAATGGCCAGGCATTGTGAGATGGGGACGGGCAGACAGAGAGGAGGAGGAGGAGGAGGCTTGCTTTCTAGACATTGCATTTTCTGTGGAATGCAGGACATAAAAAAAATAGAATTTGGCAGTAGCTGATTCCTTCTTTGGCGAATGGAAATGTCAACAGGTGCTCTTTCAACAGCTGAGAAATTAGGAAAATTTTTTTTTTACTTTCACACTATATGGAGAAGAAAAATATAGGTGTATTTTGAAGCATGGTAGAGGAAGCGAAAACAAGAGCAGTCGGTAGAGACACTTCAGAGAAGAGCAGAAAATAATTATTGAAGATAAAAAATCGTCAATGAAATGTATATTATGTCTTATTAGTTGTGCTAGAGTGCTTCTTGAACCACAGTTAGCACATTCCTGTCTATGTATTCTACTCCTCCCTCTAGCCATATTCATTTTACAGATTTTTTCTCCCTTCTTTTTCCATTGCTCCTCATCCTCTTTCTTTATGAATAAGCAAGTTTATTATTAACAATCAGTTTTCCTCTTGACATGTAACTGTTCAATGGTTACCTGTCACATTTTTCCATCCTTTGGCCAGGCCTTTTCATGTACCTGGTATAATGTGCATAATGCGCAGTTAAATTTTTAAGTGATGAATCTAATGACTCACAAGACAGTTTCAGTGTCATTTCAGAAAAATGTTACGATGAGCATTTCTTGATAGTCCTTAGGGAGCATCCACTCAATCTCAACTAGTTTGAGCTACCACCAGGGAAAAGACAAGGAATTCCTTTTTTCCACCCCCCCATCATTTTGAAGTGACAACCATGCTAAATAAATAAACAGTATGAAGTAAATTCCATCCTTAAATATATCTGACACTGAAAGTTAGTAAAAGTTGCCTGTATTTGTCCAAGGAGGAGCTTATTTTTGGCCACACTTCTTTAGGCATTTCTGACATTAATTTTAGTAGTTAGGATTCGTAAAAAGAAACGATATGTAGAAAAAAAGATCATTAGAATGTGTCTGGAAGATAGATGCATTATTTCAATCTTTAGGGCAAACACTTTTGCTCCTATTTAAAAACACCTCTGCAGTGCTGCCATGTAAACATTACGGTGCACAACTGCCTCCAGCCTGCCCACTGGGGAGTGAAACCTTCCTGCCTGCTTTTATTGCCCAACATGAATATGAAATGAATGAGACTTTCAAAAATTTGCTCACTTTGTAAAATTTTTAAGTGTTAATTAACTATTCCAGAGAAGGAGATGTATTGTCTCAAAAAATTCACATTACCTGTCTTCAGCAGGACTGAGTACTAGTAATAGCACTAGGCTGATTTATACTGGCTGAAGATCAGCCTGTGGTTTTCAAAATGACATGTCCTCCTAATTAGTAAGGGAGAGCTAGGTTTACACTGCCTAAATTGAACCTGTGCCCAAGCACATCTCTTCTTCTGCTACTTAATGTTCACAGACCACAATCGCTTGTCTGAGGCTTTGTGGTTAGAGGACTGGGTTTGCTGGGTGTTTTGTGTAAGGTTTGGTGCTTTGGGGCTTTTTTTTGTTTCTGAGTGTATATATCCTTTTTGTTCTGCTTTGACATTGATATTGTACTTTGCTTTAGTCTGAACACATAGGAACAACCAATCTGATCTGCATAAAACATTTGTGTTGCCTTTTCCTCCTGAAATTAATATTCTTCCAAACAAACCAATATGTTTAGATTATATATAACATCCTAACTGTGACAGCCAAAAAATGAGTACGGTAGGCACACCATTTGAAGCTGATTATATTAATTGCTATTCAGGTCATAGCTTAGATTAATTATTGTGTTTGTGTAGGATGTTCATTAAGAGGTTTCCTGATTGCTGTTCAGAAGATTGATTACTGGTTACATTTACCTTGTGGTTTCTGTGGGGAAAGCATCTTTTAGACTTCAACATTTGCAAACATACTGGGGCCGGGCAGGGCCACTGAGAAGTGAGGATCCCTACACCTGCCACACTGAGAAGCCACAACATATGTCTGCATTAATGCCAAGCTAGAAATTAGAAAATGCATAAAACAGACTTTTATTTAGAATTGCCTGAGTCTAGAGATAGTAGTGTAGCCTTAGGCAGTGATGTACCTCTCGTAATCGCAGTAAGAGAAAAGAAATAAGCGTACAGAAAAATGCCAGTTAGCAGATTTGTGTAGATGAGGCAATGATTTACAAAAGACCTTACCTGAATCCCTGCTGTACCCTTCACACAACTTACAAAAATCCACACATCCATGCCTTGAATCTTATAATTTGACAACAGAGTGACCCAGGCCTTGCAGGCAAACACAATGAATTCCTTGATGTTTCTCCTAGAAAAAGCTGGTTTGAGGCAGAAGTGGGAACATGACACTTCCTGGGAAAAAAAGCACAATGTTCCAGTTAGTATCTGGGAGATTTTACAGGTATTTTTAGGCACATGAGCTTTAAAGGAATTCAAGAATAAAGTCAAGTGTAAAGCAGATTAGGGAACATCTTTGGATCTGGTGAAGGATTAGGGCAAATGTGAACCATTAGGTTTTCTTTTATCTCCTGTAGCACTCTTGAAATATGTTAATTAACCAGATAGACTCTCACTATTATCTGACCTGTTCATCATCTTTTTTGTTCAAACAACAAACACATGATTATAGAGAGCTGTTTTTTTCAAGATGGCTTTACAATATAGTGCTTAAATAGTAATAGAAATAAGGTACAAGACTATGTGGGGTCTTAAGGTGTAAGACTACTTTGAAATAGACATGAGGTTTGTCTTTGTTCATTTGTATAATTCACTTTTCTTTCTTTACTTCTACTGGGAGGTTAATAAAGCAGAAAAAAAACCCAAAATGTTTACTTTAAAATTCAAAATAATCATTAGAGCCTGATAAAGGACCTTAGCAAGCATTCAGGATGGCAGAACCGCCAACAGGCGCTTTGTTTCCTGCAAATTTTCCTACTGGAGCCAGTAGCAGCTCCAGTCAGAAATGGTTTGGAGGTCCTGAATATATGAGGACCCTTTTTTTTTCAAGCGGTTAGGCTGAGACAAACTGTCAGGTAGAAGGTTCTAGATGTGCTGACGATAGAAATGACACAATAGCACCAAACAGATAGTTAACTTAGTTTTGACCTGTCAGTAAATCTTTGCATCCAGCAAACAAAATTCTGTGCAGTGATACTTTTGTCTTAATGCAGGGATTAGTGCATACCCACGCACTGGTCCATCCATTAAGTACATTGATACTGAATTAATGTGAGATCTATCTTTCCTTCATTTGAAAAAAATATTTTAGACACACCTGGTAGACTTACTTGTCAAACCCTGTGGGAGAGTTACCTGCTAGAGTTGTCTAATCCTACTCCATATTCTCATGCATTTAGTTTAAAAATGGCATGTTATGTAAAATTACATAACACTCAAGCCATAAAAATAAATTATGGTTAAGTCCCATTAAGAGCATGCTACTAGTTCACAAACATATACGCTTTATAAGAGCATCTTTAGACTTTTGGGGAAAAGAAGGGAGGAAAAAGAGGATTTACAACATTGCATTTCTGGCTGTTCTGCATGAGAAGTTCTTGTCCTGGTCTTTACACTTCTTTTATCATTTAGCATAATGTTCACTAAAATGGAGGAATGAGAGGAAATTAGGCAGTAGGGAAAATGACTTCATGGTAATTCACTTTTTTTGTAATCTAGCACTTTTCCATCCCATTTTCTTTACCCATCTTATGACAGTAACCTTTTATTTTCTTGTGCTTTTCCTCTCATGTGCAAAATTCCTCATTGTAGATCAGCTGCTGCCTTCGGATTGGACACATAATTCTTTGTCTCATACACAGCAAAATGAAGGTGTGATTTTTACGTGCATGAATGTAGTTATGCTATTTGGATTGTGTTAGCACATATCTTAAAAAAAAAAAAAGGTAGGAATGAGGAGCGAAGACCTCTGGGAACTCCTGGAACCTCTGGAAGTAATGTGTGATCCTACACTTTCAGTGCTAATGTTACTAACACAGGGTGGAATGTTACTGGCATAGATGGGCATTTTTATGTTGTAG
>BJBW01001413.1:102806-189275 GCA_004320125.1 Scolopax mira
GTACATTTTGCTATGGTATTGTGTTCTAGGGAAGGGAAAGGGACTATAGCCAAATGCTATAGTGACAAAGCCAGGAAGAGGGCTGAAAGGGAGAAGGGGAGGTACTTTTTATTTTTAGCCAGAACTTGCCTGGAAAGGTGCTTGTCCCAGCAAAGAAGTAAACTGCCTTTGGGTGGTTCATAATGCCTGATGGGGGGGGCTCCTGCATACTCATAGCAAATAAGTAGGAATGCATTAGCATCATACCTTCTCCATCCTCAGTTCTCAAAAGGAACCATCAGGGCTTCCAGTATCACCTTACCGTTTAGGAAAGAAAGACCTGGCTGAGGCTTCCTGGCTATTATATTAAGAGAAACA
Organism: Scolopax mira; assembly: GCA_004320125.1. Taxonomy (NCBI): domain Eukaryota; kingdom Metazoa; phylum Chordata; class Aves; order Charadriiformes; family Scolopacidae; genus Scolopax; species Scolopax mira. The sequence continues at coordinate 103,164 of BJBW01001413.1, forward strand.
ACCTGAAATTATTGAGCATTGAGGATGAAAACAGTAACAAAAAGAAGTTGTCTTTTTGAAACTTCAATTGGATTTTCACCTTTTTTTCCGGATGACCTCAGTTCTTCACACTCCTCCTTTCCGGTTTCATGCCATTATCACCTCTCTATTTCAGTTTTATCCGGTGTTGCCAACAGTTAACGCTGAGTTTTTCCAAAATTTAGTTGTACTCTTTTTTGGGTTTTTTGCTTTGGGGGTTTTTTGGGGGTGTTTTTTTTTTTTTGCTTTCCCCTGCAAGTGACTTTCTTTTCAGGCTGCTTTCTTGGCCAAGCACACACCACAGGGCCCACCTGTGCAAGCGCAGGAGTGGGGCCTGCAGCCCCTTAGACTGGGCTCCTGCCACGCTCCGGCCACCGACCCCATTTATACGGCACCACGTGTGGTTCACACAATCAGTTCTCAGTCAGAGTTGCAGTGACTTCAGGGAGGCTCCTTCGGGCAGTAGAGACTCTCAGCTGTGAATAAAGAATTCACATTTTATTCTCTGGCCAGGTTTGCAACAGCACATGTCAGTCAGTGCTTCCTGTGGAAGGCATTGCCTGAGTGCTGCTCCCCTCTCCCAGAAACTTTCCAGGAGAAGCACAAAACCATTCTGTGGCACTTTTGACAAGTAAAATTCCCAATAATGGTACTAGTGTCAGCTATGATTGGTCAGGAAAACAAACCACAATTTATTTTACACATATTTGAGTATCAAAATCTTCAGCTTCTGGAGTCTTAATGCATTTTTCAGAGAAAATTGGTTTTAATTAAAAACACTGCAGGAAAACCTAACACATGTTTGAGGATTTAATTTCCTAATTTTTTTTGGTCTACTGTAGCTTTAACAGAGTCACAAAAGTTATTCCCACTTGATCCTGACTTGCACCGACATTTCATTAAAGATGAAAACGTTAGAAATATAGTCCAGATTTTAACTTGATTTTCACACCACTAAAGAGTAAATGTATGTTTTTCTAGAGGGTGTATTCTGGATAATCTCCCCTCAAGCTCTGAAGTAGGGTAAGGAAGTAGCATAGAATCTGATTTGTATTTATCTTCTGCGTTACGTCATGTAAGAGTAGAAAAAACATGTTTCCTTTAAAACTGAAAAATTAACCGTACTGAAAGAAGGGAATTGTATTGTCCTTACAAGTATTTGGTTTGTCTTGGATCATTGCAAAAATTAAGTAAGCCTCCCCCAGCCCTTCTTACTCATCAACTCTACTAAAGAGTCAAAACCCAAGTTAAGTCCTTCATGCAGCCTTCTCACCATTATCCACTGCTGTCCTTTAAAAAAGTATTTTGAAAATGCAAAGCATGAAAACACCAAGGAGTCTGGGATGCTACTTTTATGGATGCATGGTATATTTTCTTACAAGATGATTCTCACATTTAATTTTTATTCTTGGTATTTCACCAGTTCAGAAAAGTTTCGTTTCCAAAGTCTAGTGTACACATGCATCATTACTGCCTGTTCTGCTGACGCGGTGCAGGCAGTGTGCTGCAGCCTGCTCTCAAAGCAGCAGTTCTATTTGCAGAACATTCTGTCTATTCGTAATGTAATTAAACTCACTTGGTGAATTATTTTAAATGTCATACTTCATAATTGGTGTTTTTTTAAAAAATGCAGATATAATAAGGAATAATTAATTTTACACAAAGTTAAGTCCAGTAATAAAATGATTCCAAACAATAAAACACAGTGGGAGAGAAGTACTCATCTGAGATGACTAGAGGGGTACATCACTTGTCACAATAATGTCACTCTTTTATCCTTTACAATTATTCATCATTAAGAGATTGATTTTACTCACAATATCTCCCATTAAACACAGTGTGTCGCTTCATTATTTTTTTCCTACCATTTCTTGTGGGAGAATTTCATCTTATAGACTCTTGCTGCTGTTTATTTAATTCAGCGTCTTGGAGCGAACCTGCTTCAATTTAAATCTGTGCAAAGATTCCCACAGTCTTTAGTGAGAGTTAAGAGGGACACATGAAGGACCTGTCCATCCCAAATGCCAGAGTAACAGAATGAAATACATGTAAGGCCTAACCTTCTTGTTATTCCTTGCACCGCTTCTTGAAGTTTTCCTACTCCTGATTCACTCAGGAGTGTAGGATGTGGCTGTTCTGCATCCCCTTCTCCAAGGCACAATAACAAGCAAACACCTGAGCTTTTCTAAGACAATGCAAGGCAACATGTCATCATGATAGTGACAGAAGAGCAGCTGGCCTTCAACAAAATGATAAAAACGACAATCAGGTGTATCAAAACACTATCAAGATGTGGAATGCCTCATGGCCGAGGTCGTCTTCATCCCTTTTGGGGCAATGCCCCTCAGCAGCCTGTGGGCTCAGACCTCTCAGTGACATGCTGCTGCAATACCAATGTGTAAACAAATACATTCAACAGTCCAGCAGAAAGCTTTTTGTTCCTTTGTCTGTTTAGCTTAGAACAATATATTATTAATATTGTTAATGTAACTGAGATATAAACATTTAACAAAGACCCTAGGTATTCAACATAGTTGTGTCTTTCAGACCCCAAGGTAAGCTGAAAATGGGGTAGTGATCTCCTCAGCTGCGAATAGGAGTGACTAGCAGGATGAGAAACACTGAGTTTAGAATCCATCTTTGGCGTATAATATGCTTTTTAATGGCAAGAGTGGGGTAGCCAGTAAAAAAATCAGAATTTGATCACCATTACTACATAACTTACCCTAAGCGCTTCGGCAGGATGATGAGCTTCATTATTGTAGAAAGGCCATTCAGAACCTCCAGAAATCTGGCACAAATCTCCAGAAATTTCAGTCTGATTATCTCTTGTAGGTACATCATCCTGTGCCTGACTTTGCCCTGCTAGCCTAGACTCAGCAAATAAAGCTGTGCATTTGGAGGGGACAGTGAAGAAAAATACATTGCATTCATGATGGTGACTGACAAACATCAAGCATCTTAACTGAAGGTGTCCTGAAGGACTTGTAACCTGCAGTGTAATTTAATTAAGATATCAAGGTGATAGCAATTATATCATCTATGACAGCTGTCCTATTATAACACATTTCTTTAATTAACAAAAGGTGATACCTGAGAAAGCAAGTGTGGCTATTAAACACGCTTGCCTTACTCTTGGAGAAACAATTACTCTTCAGATATAGTCAAGTCACCCTTACATTTTACTGACATTTTGTCTGCCTTCAGGTGGGGCTATGGCTGCTGCTCCAGGGTCCCATGGGCTCCCCACAGCCACAGGGACCTACCTGGTCCTCGGCCCTGCCCCATTTCTAAGCTCTGGGAGCAGAATGGTAACTTTCTGTTTTTCTCACTCAAGAACTAGTGCAAGTCACTTTCCTCCACCAAACACCAGGGAGAGCAGCTGATGGCAAAGCAGGCCAGTTTCAGAGAAGCATGACATACACAGAGCTAAAAGCTGCTGGGAAGTGACAGGATGATCTGGGACCTCATAAGTACTGGGATACCTCCTGGAGCTTTTATTCAATTGCTATTCAGGTTTTATTCAGTAAGAACATCTGTTGGTTTCAGTGAATTCTTGACTAGGAATTAAATTAATTGAATCTCAGGATAGGATTTGCCTCATGGAAATGAACTTCAGAGAATTTAAATAAAACCATAAAGTCCTAATAAGATCTTTTCTGTGGCATTAGGTTATTTTATAACATAATAAATATTTAAATACCTCTTCATATATTCAACAAACAGTTTAAAATGGTTTTCTTCTTATGTGTTTGCAGATACAAAAGAAGAAAAACCCAGAAGCTCCTATTTTTGAGCACCATAGCATATATAGAGGCAGTTTCTTCAAGTTTGGGGAGTACAGGACTCTGCAAGAAAATACAGAGTTAAAGCTATTTTCAAACTTAAATATTTTTTATTGTAACTCCAAGAGTTTCCAACTCTGACATCTGCAAAATAATGTTTACAAAATTAAGTCTAGAAAAGTAGTCTAAGAAATAATGAAGCTTTAGAAAGGAACTTTACAGGGCATAATGTCAGGTGGAGAAATTGATTTTATAATCTAAAGCTACTCAGTACTGTGTTCTAAAATACATACAGCTGTGCATAGAGATACAGGTGGTGATAGCGTTCACAAGTGTTCACAAAGAGATAACCAGATTTATTGTTTTTAAAATAGCTTTTATGACAGACAAGTACCTCTCAGCTTGCTTGTTGAATAGCTTATACTAATAAATCTTTTAAAATAACCTTAGTATGTCACTATTAAAATTAAAATCAAAGTTTTTAAAATCAAAGTTATTTTAAAATCAGAGTTATTAAAATCAAAGAAAACAGACTTGCTTTCTTAAGTACGTTTTAATTATTGGTCAACGTTTTGAATTGGCAAGTGCTCACTTAAAGTACTATTTATTTAAATACTTAATATGAATGCCCTATAGCAAAATTCACAGAAATAATCTCAAATCCATTTAAAATTGTCTACAGCCCTCTGTTGACTTCAGTTATCAGCTAAAAATTTCAAGTTCTTTTTCCATTTTCCACTACAGCACTTTCAGTACTGTCCAATCTAAATTAGGAGAAATGAAAATGAAGAAATCTAAGGGCCTAAATCTTTTATCTTTTGAAGTTGTTTTTATTCTTCCTTTTTTTTTTTTTTTTTTGCTTTAACATACCAGAGATGACCATGCTGAACAGGGTGATTCTGTGTGCTTGTTATAAGCAGAGCTATGCCACTTCTTATCCTTAAAACACTTCATTAGGGTCTGAAAAAACTCAGATGATATATGCAAAGTGTTTTTATGTAAAGAAAGAGGCATATGGCTTTGATTTGTAGCATAGTGCAGCCTTAAATTCTGTGTGGGAGGAAAGACTACCTTACCTTCTCTGATGGCTCTTACTTTTGCACGTGTACAAATAGTGGCTCATTTTACAGACAGCTATTTTTTCATTCTAATAAGTGCTCGTCATATAGCTCCTTAAGTACAAACTGGGACCTAAAACTCCCTTGAAGATAAATACCAAATAGCAATATATTGTTTAAAAGAGAGAGTAACTGTAGGGATATCTACCCAATGCTTTGGGTGCTGCCTTATCCAGCCAAAAGAGCACCTTACATCAAAGGTATGTCCCAGCGTTAGGAATCTGATATTGCTGTGGTGCCTCTCACCAAGGCATCTGCAGGAGATGGAGCTGGACTGTCCTGGCACACTCCTTCCCCTGGGCATCCCTGACCTCTGGGCTGTGCAGCCGGCATATTGGCAGCTGGTGCAAGGTTTTGACCTTTCCTACGCCACCACAAGAACCAAAGTCTGTTGAAAAGTAGTCCTACAGTCTACTGGCAAGTCATTAAACAGCATTCTTACTCAGAAATGGCTGAACAGCCGGGATAAGCAAATGTAATTTTTCAGTTTTCAAATGGCAGCAGTTAATTGCATTACTTTATCCAAGGTGTTTCTCTTTATCATGTCTTCTGTAAGACAAGCCTGTGATGGGTAGAACTGATAGGGAACATAATATGTAGTAATTTATTACTTCCCGGGGTGGTTCAGTGGAAAGGAGCATACTTAGATCTTCTCTTATCAACTTACTCTGTGATAGATTGAAATGTATTAGGATAAAAGGAATCCCTGTCCTTAAACTTTACCTTCAGGCATCCCAGCAGGCAATTGTAGAAAGTCTATTTTTTCACCATTATAGAAAAATTACATTCTGTCTCTCCTTGTGAGAAATTTCCCCACCTAATGCTTACCAGAAGTCAAACATATTTTAGGGTGTATTAATTCTACACTGTTCATCAGTTACAATTGTCTCATCCTGGCACACGCACCCAGGCTTCATCTAGGTTGGGGGTTGACAGCGCAAGCGAAGAAATGGCAGCACAATATTCTTGTAGGCAAAGAGCATCAAAACACCAAGCACAACTACATGACCCAGGCTGCCCTGCTCTTACTAATGGGGTTCCCTGAGCTAGCCCAATTAACATGCCAAAGACAACTCCTTGTTACAGCAGAGGTGTGCAGAGCTTTAAAGTGGAACCTCACGTTTGAGCAGTTGACGCAGCTCTACGGTGAGGGAGATCTCTTCATCTCCAGATTCAAATTACTTTACAGTCAGTTTGTTAAGCAAGTTTGGCTCAGCTCATGGAGTTGGTTGCACACTACACATCTAATGCATTAACTGAAGGTATTACATGTGTTATCATAAGCCTTTCTTGCACTTAAAGATGTTCTTCTTTTATTCCACATAGAAGATTCATTCAGACTTAGTGGGTACTCTGTGTCCTTTGAGACAGTAACTGAGGCCATGAAATATTTTTCAGGAATTATTTTATCCCTGATTCCCATTGATCTGAGTCTCCCACATGAGGCAGCAGCAGATTTCATGCAGGCATTGTGTCCCTGCCCTCTACATGGGACAGAGGAGCAGCTGCTTTCCTTCCCCCTGCCCTGCCATCCAGCTAAATTTCAACATGCTGTGATGAAATAAGTTTTGAAAATGGCAGGTTGTTAGGAGTCAGTACAATCTCATACCATACCTGAACTGTAAATTTGCAGATAACAGTCTTAGATCAAATTATTTTAGGAAATTATTGTATATTTTTCAAATAACTGTGCAGTTATTTTTTGGGGGGGACAGGTATATGTAATAAAGGAAATTACATGACAATCCCCAGCACAGAACTGAGCAAATTACCGGTTTATCACAAAGTTTGCAACCCTTCTTCAAAAGATACTATACAGTTTTTTGATTACTTACATTGTTGCAGTATCCTAATGTGGATTTGATGAGTGTCTTCGTTCTCTTTGAGAGCACTATGTGCTATAACCTGAATGTTCAGAGACATCACACAATTCATTGTGAATACTAACAAGACATCCCTTCACTGTATAATAAAATTCAACATTTAAATTTGTTTCTATAACAATTCTACATTATGAGGTATACACTGTGATTCATTAAAAATATTTATTTTGTCATCCTGACAAACAGAAATGAAGGGAAAACAATATAGCCCACTTTTTAAGAGAAATGAGGTGAAATTGGATTTCACTTACAATTGTCATTTTTATTTATGTTCCTTTTCATTCTTCCTTTAAGTGGTTCACATACACGCAAGGATCCTCTGGGCCTGGGAATTCTGTAACAAAAAATGATCAAATACAACAGAAATAAGTGCAGATTCTGTGGCAATAGTAAGACAGATTTTTTTATGTATTAAAAGCAGTGTTTCTGCATAACATCAGCAATTCTAATTGTGGTGTTTGACATTCAATGTTAATCCACCAGCTCAAAAGCTTATTAAAAATGGCAGTGGACACATTGGTAATACAGGAGCAGGTCAGAAATTGTCAAAAACAATACTGACATTAAGAATCTGAAATAAAATTATGATTATTGTAGAAATATAATTTTGCATGAAATCCACAGCACAGAGTCAATAACAATCTGGAGTGGGATGAACAGTGTCTACAGATACAGACAGTCCCAGAAGCACAGCTCAGACATCCCCGATGAGAAAAGGCTTTCTTCTGTCTCTTTAGTCCCTTTTATTTGTTGTCTGGCTCTGCAGTTTCTTTTCTCTATGGGATTAGCCATAGAATTAATATAAAGAGAAAAAAAAATATTTCAAAAAAAGGCCTGTCGGGCAAAGGAAAAGGGTCTATTCTTGGCTTAGCCACCACTTGTCTGAGCACTAATTAGTTCACCTCTCTCTCTCTGATCTCCCCCAGCTGTAACTTTGTGGGCAGCTGAACATACCTGCTTCTAAGTCGTTTTGATATTTACAGCTTAAAAGTAATATGCAAAACATTACATAACCACAGATTGATAAAGTTTTCTTATAGCTTTAAGTGACACAGTTTTGCTATCCTTAGTCATAGCAAGTACACTACATCCTATCACACACAGAGCCTTTTGAAACTGGTGTGACAGTATGAGAAATAAGGGACTATCTTAGTTGGGGAAGACAACCTTGGCTTAGCAAAGCTGTCTAATTTTAATGATAAAAAAGTAAAAGATTGTTCAGAGTTGAGGACTTCACCGTTCATTGGATTGCATCCTGCATTTGTCTCATTGCGATGATTAGTAAAACATCAACTTAGCATTTTGGTAACGCTCTCATGAATATACACCTTGTTTGGTGTAACCTGTGCAGGTATTTCATTAGACCATCTAAGAAGATTTTCTTTTGGAAGAAATAAAGTGAAATATTAGACACTTTTTTTCTAACTATGTTTTGTGTCACATTTGACAGAAGTTATTTAACTATTGCTACTACTTTGGAATCCTCTCCAGGAGTCTTAAGTCTCCCACAGAGGAAGCAGGACTCACCCCAGGAAAACTATTAAAGCCAACAGTGGTTTGTCATGGGCAACCATTAATGAATACCATGGAGGATTTGGTATCTGTCTGCTCATTCTCTTGCCATAATTCATACTTGGTATCCCACAGATTATGCAAAATGACTGTCTGTTGTAGCTGCACATTTATGCAAGCACATAGCATCTTCAAGTTGGTGGAAATTATAAGGGGGAAATAAATGGTAAGATTTGTTTCCTGAGGGTGAATACTTAAACAAGGACTCTGTCTTTACAAACCCAGTTAAGTTTGGATTTGGTTTTGTTATTTCCCCTTTCAACTTCCTAGTACAGGAGTTGTGTGTTCTGGTACATTAAAATAGTTCTGTATAAATTTTGTGTCAATCACAATAGCTTGATACAGTGCATTTTGGTATTTCAGTCTTTGATAGTTTGCCAGTATTCAGAGTAAAATGTAAAATCTACAATCACAATGAGATAACATACCTTCTATCAGACTCAGTTGTACTTTCCAGGTATAAAATATTCTACAGTTCCACTTTTAGGAAAAAATAACATTTTCAGATAAAGCAAAGAAAAATAAATCTGAAGCCTGTTCACACACATGTCTATATACAGAGGAAAAAAGTACTGCTTGTAGAAAAAACAGAATTCTTCATAACTGAATTTAGATTGTAGAAATTGTTACACAAATAACTTCAGTGCAAACCACATTAGCATTTGCAAGTGCTATGTTTACATCTGTAGGAAGAGAAATAATCTGAATTTGTCATCCTAAATCCTGCTGCTCTTTGTAACAATAAAATCATAATGATGCCATGGGGTGACATATCTAGTGAAAGTCTTTGTTGGGACAAAACTGGGTGTGTCCAATCCAACACACACTTACACCCCCAGGATAGTCTTTTACAGCATAAATAACACTTGCACATACCAGTAGTTAATTGCATATATGTAAATGACCTTTTAACAGATAGGCACGAGTATGACACCACAGGCTTAATTTAGCTCTTTGTTCACAGTTTAGGGTGCACTTTCATGTTTCCCTTAAGCCAGTCAACCTATCTGCACCACTTCCCTTCCACCCCCAGCTGTTGTACCCCTTCTGGCAGCATCAGCACTCATCCGGCCAAGCAGCGCGTCAGATGGCAGACTTGATTCGGTGGAAAACTAAGACTGGGAGGAAAAAATTCTCGCTTTCCAGACATCAGCCAGCTCACCACACAGCAGCATAATTGCTAGGCACAAAGGTGGCATCTCCCAAGTCTGCAGGAGATTTGTCCTTAGAGAGAAGCTGCCAGCTTGGAGACCGTCAGCTCCCCAGCAGGAGCAGGGAGGGACGCGAGCAGGGAGAGGGCTGAGCGAGCAGCACGCTGCTAGATTGCAGGCTGGGGCTTGTTTGAGGCAGGGCTGAGCCCACAGCAACGGTGCAGCTCTGAAGGGAAGAGATTTCCCAGTGCATCCACTGGAAGTTGCTGGACTAGAAAGAAGTATGTCACAATGGTGGGTTTTTTTAATTTTTTCCCGCGCCCCCTCCCACCCAGTCAGAAGAGTTCAGTTTGTGCTGTTTTAAAGAGTGTTCTCTTTTGTTTATTCTAATTTTGTGTAAAATTAACATTTGTGACTGAAAGCCCTGGGCCTGCTTCGCTGTGCCGTGAAGAAAACATAGGGCCACAGGCTGGCAAACAGCTGTGAGACCCCTGCACCGTGGGATCCTCTGCGTGTCAAAGAGCCTGTGTGAAACTGAGGTGCTGCTCTGTAACCAGCATTTGACCTTTTCTGCATCTGAAAATCGACAAATTATTAAGCCCTAATTATAAGTCTAACGACCTATCACGCTGTTGACATTGTTGCCAAACAGGTAACTTGAGCTGTTAAAATTGGGTTTATGTACTCCTAGTGGGACACTAGCATTTCAGACTTCCACTACCTAGTCTGATCCTCCACAGAAGACAATAATATGGAGGTTAAATTAATGTAATTTTAAAAAGTTTTTTCTTCATATTATTTGCTTTGTAGTAACTGGCCATACTAGGGTGGACTACTCTTGTTACTCTATACGTAGATGCAGCAGGAATAGGAAAAAAACCACCTTTATTATTTAGAAGTTTTTTCTTATTTTGCACTATACACTTTCATATTGTGCTTATGTAAAATACTTTTGAAGTTTAAGTCAAATATAGCAGTCTTCAGTTTCACTCTAAATAGTTGGGCATTGTAGAACAGCTATGTGCTATGGAAAAGCTGTGACAATCCACTTTGGTGGACAGTCCAATAATCCTTGAAGCTTGTGAAGCACATGAATGAGTTATGTTGTGTTTTAGAAACTTTCCAGGTTGAAAAATACCATGGCAAAGAGAAGAAAAGAAAAATAGGATGTTCTGTGCATCTTTCTCAATAAGTAAATAATTTAATAACAATGTTGCATGTATTAAGTGACAATTTGATGATGGAAGGTTTTAGTCCAGATGTATTAAGGAAAGAAGATTTTTAAACTGCAGTGTAAGCCCATGCTATTATATCCAAAATCTTGCCATAATAGGATATAACTAACCAGTACAAGCTCAATGAAAACAGTTACACTGTAACACCCTTCAAAATATTAACACAAAAGTCACGATAATTCTCTCATTTAACAGAAATCAACATTCATCTAGGTTTCATTTAAGTTTTTGGAAAACTACGTTCATTTTTCAAAAACCTTCAGGATTTTTGATTGTTTCTACACCGCTCATTTCCAACCTCACGCAGGAGTCAGTAGGTACATACCTGGTTTTTAGGGCTGCACTGAATGGTCTCTATAAAGAGCTGTCCGGGTAGCTGAAATTAGCAGAGGATGGGGTTGCACTGAACACTATTGTAGTTCATCAGTTAAACACCACATCAGCAGTCTCTTCTGCTCCCTTCAGTTGATTTACACTGAAATCAAGCTGATTTCAGTGCCCTGTGTCAGAAGACACTCAATTGCCACATCATCAATACCTCACATGAACCTCCACAGATGTTACTCAAGAGCTGCCCACCAGGAGGACAAGGAAATCCTTACCACAAGATGAAGCCTCCTTGGGTACCAGTCAGAAAGCTCACAGCAACCTTCTGCAGAAGCCATCCATCATATCCCACCTGCCTCCACCACTGTTACAAGGCACATTTCTTCAGTTTGTCTGTGTGAAATAAAAACATAGGACTAATTCATTTACTTATTTATTCAGTTATGTTACCAGCTAGAAGAGAACTCACACATATCTCTCCCACTGAGAGGAAACACAGTCAAGTATGTCTTGGGGAGATCACCCTGCCCTGCGTGGGAGGGTTTGGCAGTGGACCCACAGCAGGATGGCATAGGAGCACACCCAGACTGCAATGGTCTGGTTTCCTCATACTATGAGTCTTCCTGAAATTTCTCCCCAGCAAAATTTCTGTGCTCCCATGATTTGATATCCTATGATATGATTTCATACTTGGCTAATATAGATCTGCTCTGCTGTTACGTAAGGCAAGCTATGGAGCTTAGAGCATTTCTGCTATGTCCATCTCCTCACTCGCTGCATATACCTCAGCAAGAGCAGCAGGAGCAGACCCACCCAACACACATGGAAGCAGAGGACTACCCCAGCATCAGCCGTGCCCTCACCAATGATCATCATTCTGCATAGCCTCACACAGCCAGGAGACACAGACAGTCCATTAGTGGCTGTAGTCAAAGCAAAAAGGTAGAAGATGATCACCAGAGAAACCCCACCAGAAGATGGGGCCCAGCCTGAGCTTAAATAGGGTCTAGTCAGGAGCCCAGGTGGGGCTGGTCAGGGTTGTTAAGGCCTGCTGAGGCCCTCCCCACTCTCACAACATGTTTCTCAGACTTCTTGCTATCCTCAGATTTCTTTTGTGGACCAAAAATTTGAACACAGTAATTTGTAACTGTAAAGAAAAAAAAAATATATACATATTTTTTTAGTGTTTCCAGCACCCTGATTCCCCCTGTCACCACCAAGGTGATTTGATTTCCCGGTTTTTTGATGTTTGCATTCCCTCTCTGATTGCCACGATAACCAAGACCAACTGGCTGTGATAACAGACCAACCTGCCTTTGCCCAGGGATGATACCTGTCAACTGCAATGTTTGAAACATCTCTTTATTTTCTACTTCCATAGTGGCTCCCATTCTAAATCCATGGATAGTCCAAAATAATAAGAAAGGGAGAGATGAGATCTGTATCAGACCACAAAATGTAAGGTAGAGGCACCCAAGGTAGTTGTTACTGACAGCAGAAACTATTCCCATTTGAGGAGACCTCCCTGTATCTCCTGCATGACTCCCTTGCCAGAGCTCCTGCAGGACAGCTGGAAAAGTAGCTCAGATGAAAATGCACCAACATGAGCTGAGCACGACACTGGAGATGGATACCCTCTGCTGCCTCACCCAGGGAGCACTCTCATGGATGGACTGGCTTCCCCAGGACAAGTGCCAATGTGCTGAGAAAGGGATGCTGCATCCCCTGGGATCTCAGTTTCTCAAACCCAAATATGCATCTGGTATATAATGAAACCCAGGTTTTCTTGGAACATTTGCTGTATTGTTAAGCCAGAGCTCAGCATGATGGGCTCCCAGTGTTATGCACCTCATGACATTGCAACAGGTATAAATAGGAAGGTGATTATATTGCCAGATACCTGCTGATACAAGAGGAAAGCACCAATATTGAACTGAAAAAACAAAACTACACTTGGGTCAGTGCCAGTAGATCTGCCTTAAGGTATCGTTGATGCCGGAGTGATCAAGTGGTCAAAATAATATCATCAAGGTATCCAAGTCAAAAATAGCCTCAGAAGCATCAAATTACCAATTAGGAATAAGTAGGCTTTTCCCCTGAAAAAGTGGGTAGAGATATTTCAGAGGAAACAAAACTTACTTTGCTTCATAAAGTAAATTGAAAAGCACTTCCAAAAAGTAAATCGCCAGTGCATGTGGTGATGCCAATAATGAAATGTTTTCTTATGCTACATTTCAGTTCATGGTACTGGAGAGAGGCATGATCTCATAATCTGGGAGCTACTTACTCTGAGTGCCAAGAACGCCTTCATGTGATCTACCAAAAGGCTGTGGAAGAAAGAGTGCAATATAATCAGGGATTACAGAATTCATCATGCAAAAGCATTTCTCTCTAATTCTGCATCTATATGTAAATTTGGGATAGGATCCCATACCTCATGGAGGTGTCATGAAGATTAATTAGCTAGGTCTGTGTTCCACAAGGCAAAGTGCCAGATTTTTAGAGGCTTAAATATCTTTTTAGAATCTGAATTTTAAGGACCTGCTTGCATTCAATTTGTTGCAAGCTCAGGGCCATAATCTGCAATGTACTTTCAAGCTTAAAAGTGCACAACGTTGTTAAGCATTATTATTTATTTTTGGCCAGTCAGATCCTCCCTGAATTAATCTTTTTAAGTCTCCCCATGAGTTATTGATTTAAACACGCTTTTATTTTATTCTTGCTGGTTTTGGAGAATGTGTATTGCTCAGCCTGCAGCTCAGAGTTCAAAGGGCTTGCCTTGCCATCCAGATGCCTCTCACTTGGGAGCTCTGTGAAAGAGCATCAAATCTTCCATGGAGATTTTAGCACTTTTTCTTTCTTAACTTAAATCACTTTAACTTAAAATGCTGTCACTGCAGTGATGAAAGGCTATTGATGGTAAAATGTTCTTGTCTACAGCCATCCCTGTCTTCATCACAACAATAATTCTGCAGACATTGACCGAGATGCTCTCAAACCAGCTAATGGATGTAGTGAGTTTGATAACATCAATTACCATGACACAGACTCTGTGCCTTGCCAATCCTCCACCGCAATGAATACTTGCCCTTAGTAGGACAACGCCTAATAAGTAGTATCTCCCAATTAATTCTTTCATAATCTGGCTCTGTCATGGTAAACAAGTGATTCCTGGTTAGAAACCACATGCAAAATGTAAGCATTAGGGGAAATGTTGCTATTAGCTATTCCTGTCTAATTAGTCATCTAAAATGTACAGCATGGTACTGAGCAAACTACTTGTAATGAACGCTTGGAACAGAAAACAGAAATACTCTATTATTTCCAAAAGTGAGACTTGAATGCAGTAATTTACTGCACAACCTCATTCCAAATGTGAGTCAGGCTGTATTTATTTATGGTCTTACACATCTGAGCTAACTACCTTGAGGCAACGGTATAGAAATGGGTTGCTGTGACTCGCTTCTTAAAAATTTATTTTGCTCCTTCTTAAAATCTTGGCCTGCTTGACCTCAGCAGCCTTCACCAGTTTGACAATGCAAGTTATAATCCTCTGCAGGGATTTAGCCAGGTGTCTATTACAGCACGTAATCTGTGATACAGCTTCCAATATTCACGCTGCAGAAAGGTTAAGCCCCTCTGTCTTTGTTCCTGAGAAAAAGAAGTCCATGAGGTGTTAGTGTGGACAGGAAGCAGATCGAAAGAAGCAATATCTTCAATCAGGCCCTAAGCCTGTGTGGATGCCACTGAGGAGCCATCCTGCTGAGAGACAGGCGCCTTCGCCTGAATGGCAGCACTCAGACTTTAACCCTCCAACAGCACCACTGCCGGCTCCCCTGCTGACACTCAAAGGTCATACTACTCTCTTTTTAACCAAAATCCTCACTCTATGGTCACTGTCCCATCCATCACAGAATTATTCCTGAAGATGCACTTGTTCAGACATGCTCCTGGCCAGCGGGAGCAAGGCCAGTCCCAGCCCCCGTCCCAGGCAGAGACACTTGCAGAGCACCTCAGGCAACACGATAAAAGTTCAAGCTGACTGGCACAAAAAGCCATCACTATGTGCCAAAACAAACTAAATCCAGATAAACGAAGGGAAACCCTGCTGGGACCAGTCAGCCCTAGTCAGCAGTTTCTCAGGTAAGCTTCTCTGCTTTTCCCATCCAGGGCTGAGCGTGAGCAAACCATGTAGTACAGACACGTGCCCTCGTCCTGCCTGCAAAGCAGGTACCTCTTCCTAGAGCCAAAACTTTTAGACTCCATCAGTAGTTTTGGTAATGTTTTGAATTCCATGAGCAGCCTAAAACAGAATAAGTACCAACCTAATTTGCTTGCCTGCAAGGAGCTATTTGATATCAATTTTCAATTACCATACAGGAAAATAGTGGGTTCCTTTTAGATGGTCACAGTGTTGGAAAAGCTACCTTTTACACTAATTGGCAGTAAAGCCTTTAGAAGTATTTAATAGCATTTACTTGTTTATAAATCTCCTAATGTCTTAAATATAATTTTGAAAAGTTATAAATATTTTCCATCCTGTCCAGCTGCTGCTTGGAAGGCTTAAATAAAGATCTATTTATGGACACCTGCCAGTCACAAAATTACTTACAGCTGCTAATGTTCTGGTCCTTCAGGTGTCTCCAACACAGATTGAGCTTAGTTTTCACAAATTGGGGAAAGTTTCTTTTTGTGGTATTCATTTTACAGAGATAGAGGTCTTAAAGAGGATTATTACAGAGGTTAAGACATTGAAATATGTAAGTCATACCAGTTAAATTAATTGCTTTCACGCTAACATGTACTAAGGGATGTTCACATAGGGTAAGACCCCTTTACACAGATTTGACAATGTAACTATGTCTTCACATGCAAATTACATTTAAGATGAATTAGAAGCAGTTTAAAGCCAAGTTGCTGGTAGAGAAAATAGGAATCTGGCTCCAAGGCTTGGAAGCAATAATCATGTTAAATATTTCAAAATTACATCAGTGACTGCCATGTCACCAGGCAGAGGGGAACTTACCTAAACTCTCCCTTCACTGTGTTAGAATTCAGGACATTATTTTATCAGGTTATATTGGCTTATGGTTTTTTTTCTCTTCATTTCCTCTCTAGAATACTGAATTCCACACAGGTTATTTTGGTGTCATCAAATCATTTGCCTCTTAAAAGAGAAATTTGTGCTATAAAATTAAAATAATAACTCAATTTATTGGGGAGAATATGCCTGAAGTTTCTTATTAGAATTCTCATTTGTAGTGATGTCCTCACCTGGGGTTTCAGTAGAAGGTTGTGCCAGTGCCATTACCACTGGTAAGAGTTCCAGGTGCAGGACAGCACTGTAATTCTGACCCATTTCTCACTATATTGTAAATGTAATTGGAATAACCTCATCTTTCCCAAAAAGCTTTATGCCCACAAGGATGTAGACTACCATTCTCTAGCAAGCTAGGGCTGATTTTTAGCATTCACTGCACCATTATTTTAGGCACCTTATTGCTACCAGCTCTCACAGTCTTACTGCGTTCACACAAGCTTCTGTTTTGTTAGAGCCCCGTCTCCCAGCGTTCTCTGATTATATTGGCACTTCAGTTTTTGCTAAGAAGGAAAAGGTGAAAGAAAAAGGGAGCAAAAGAAATCAGATCTTATATACAGAAAGAAAAAATACGTCCCACACAAGCTGGGTTACCTGCTGGAAGTAATAAAACATGCCTCCTCCAGCATCCAGGGATTGGAGGATCAGAACGGCTTTAGTTTTTAACATGAAGAATCACAAGAGACATAATGGTCGCTTGTGGAGCAGGAACCAAAGCCATCCCTCAGCAGTGCTTAATGCACCTGTCGGCGACCCGGGAGCATTTATTTGTAGTGTTTCAATACCCGTGACCTCCCAGTGAAGTTGTTTTTACCAAAGTGATGACAGAAGCATAGACTCTATAGGTACGCAGGCGGGTTCATGGTGACAGATACAGAAGTGACCAGTTTTTTATAGTAAACCTCAGAAAGGTGTGATTTATGCAACTCTGAGCATTTTCTGCAAAACTGATATTTACATCTAGTCTAACGGTCTGGAACCTTACAGACTTCACAATATGTATATTTTCCCTAGGGGAAAGAAAAGGCCTAAGTAAGTTAGCAAATCCTGAAGTTTGTGTTTGATATATTAAATGGAGCTTAAAAAAAAATAAATCTGTCCGGTGTTTTCTTATTCAGCTTGAAACTTATTTTTGATTTTCACTGTTTTATTCAAAAGGAAGGCATAGAAATAGCAATCGTGAGCTTGAAATCAGAACTGTAACAGGGACTTATTATAGACACATTTTACAGAGGTGTTTTTTTTTTATTATTACAGCTGCATGCTTTGAAGCTGTCAGTGTAACAAGCAGTGGGCTGCTTTTCAAATAACTCTTTTTGTTGTCTGGTAGTTTTTTTCATAGCTTCAAATCCCAGTGAATCGTTGTCAGTTTTAGCACTCAGCTGTATTAATGGGAAAGGGAAAGAGAAAGAAAATAGCATTTCCCTGCCCAGGTAAGAGGAAGTTGTCAGTGTGGAGGTCAAAACTGAGTGCAGAATTCCTTTTGCTTGTGTTTCATGGGAGTACATCAAGGAACAGAGCGGTGGCCAAGGTGGAAACTCATGCTTGAAACCCATTTCCCACACTGGATGGCATTGAACCACTTCATTGCCCTGAGGCTTTGAGACAGAGAGAAGCATCGCTGTAATTATGAAAAGGTTGATTGTCATACCAGGGCTCGCTCTGTTTTCAGGGTAGGTAAGGGGAATTCTGATTAATGACAATAACAGCTACATTTATGCCTCTGTTAAGCACTGCTAGGTATAGGCATGTGCATCTTTTTCCCCAGCAGTACTGACCATCAGTGAAAAGAGGAATGGCTTCTTCCACAATCCATGTGTAAGGTGGAGGAAAGGATACAGAGCAGCGGTTGCTCTCTAAACAAGCGCAGAATGAACAGGTATTCATTCAACAGCGAAATATTAACGTACTGTTGAAAGCTGAAATTAGATGGACATGATTCAGTGCAGCCTACAGGGTCTGATATCTGGGCAACTGCTGCAAGATATCTCTAATCTGCAGACAAAATAGCCTTTGTGAAGAAGCAGAAGATTGTAGTGTGCAAGTTAATGCATCAAAAGGCCAGGAAGAGAATAATTCACTTTCACCTTGCTACAGAGGACAAGCAGCAGTAAAAGCTGTGCACCATTGGCAAGCTTTTTTTGTTGCTGTTTTTAACTCAGCCCCCAGTTCAGACCTCCAGCCACCTCGGCAGCGTTCCAGCTGGAGCTGCTGACATCTCCCACCTAATCAAGTGCTGGATTATCTTGTCCTGATAAATTGAAGCCGGTGCCTTGTGAAAAGTCTTTCCTGAGGTACTTCACTAGCCTGTAATAAGATGGCAGATGTCTGAATCAAGCCCCAAAGCTGGCAGAGCACTGTTTATCTAATGGCTTTTGGTGGTGAGTGTAAATGTTTTAAGGCAAGCTGGTGCTAAGCTTGGGAGCACAGTTAAACATGATAAATTTCATGCCTGTGTGAAAGGAAACTTGAAGGTGTACTGGGTACTAGTTCATACTGAGTACATATGGGCTGCACTCCTGACCTCAAAACACTTGCCCTAACCATTACTTCTTTTGTGAATGGAGCTCCTGAGGAATGTACTTGTTTTAAAAATAAATCCTCTTTGGCTACTGCATCCTTCTAGGAAGAGTTGGAGTTACTGAGCTATAAAGAGACTTGCTTACTGTTCTTGGTCTTTTGTGACTCAATCGCTGGTCCAAGTCAGGGTAAATAAGTTATTTTCTTTCTCTAAAACGTACTAAGAAAAATGTTTATGTTACAGAAGCAAACATGCTGTGTATGTCTGTGCTTGCACGTTTACTTCAACAGATAAAATATCCAGGGTAATTCTCATTAAGATAAAGGTATTCCTTGCAAGCATTTGTGTTGTCTTTCTTGGTTTCACTCTTGGAAAAAAGCAGCAGACGTATTCCAGAGAAGAAACATCTTTATGTGTCACAATCCGTCACCTATACCATGCCTCTTGTAACTCTGCTTTGGTCTTTTCCAGGGGAATCCCTACATGTGCAATAATGAGTGTGATGCGAGTACCCAAGAACTGGCTCATCCTCCAGAACTGATGTTTGATCTTGAAGGAAGACATCCCTCCACATTTTGGCAGTCCACAACTTGGAAGGATTATCCAAAGCCTCTTCATGTTAATATCACACTCTCCTGGAACAAAACCATTGAACTGACAGATAACATAGTTATCACTTTTGAATCTGGCCGTCCAGACCAAATGATCCTGGAGAAATCGCTTGACTATGGACGAACATGGCAGCCCTACCAGTACTATGCCACAGACTGCTTAGATGCTTTCCACATGGATCCAAAATCAGTGAGGGATTTATCACAACACACAGTCCTAGAAATCATTTGCACAGAGGAATACTCTACTGGGTACATGACAAATAGTAAAATAATCCACTTTGAAATCAAAGATAGATTTGCTTTTTTTGCTGGACCTCGGCTTCATAACATGGCTTCTCTTTATGGACAGCTTGACACAACCAAGAAGTTAAGAGATTTCTTTACCATCACGGATCTGAGGATAAGACTGCTTAGGCCAGCAACTGGAGAAATATATGTAGATGAACAACACCTGGCACGCTACTTTTATGCAATTTCAGACATAAGGGTATATGGAAGGTAAGAGAGGCATGTATTTTGATTTTAGAGGTTATTCAAAACTGTTTATGTCCCCAGATATGACAACATTTTCTGACAGGACATGTTGATTAGAAGTCTGTCTCAGTTGAAGTCTGTATCAGGTCACATTAGAAGTTTCTGACTCAGTGGCAGAAAGTCCTGGGTGTTTGCTGCGACTACATCTTGAGCCCTAGGTCTCATGAGCAGGATAATAGTAGCAGTTTCTTAGTTGGCTCAGGAATTCACCCTGGCATTATGACATTTCTGCTTTTTTACAGTTGGGGCCTCATCTGATGGCGGTTAACTAAAAGGAGATTCTGTTTCATCCTTTACTTTTTCAGTCCTTTAATGTAAGCTGTGATTGATACAGCAGCCCTTGCTCAGACCCTTCCCACTAGGTTCAGCTATGAACTGTGTGTGAACAAGGAAGGCAGCAGAGATTAGAGTCCATTCCTTGTACTTTAATTATCTCTAAATGCAGTGAAGCTGAAGTAAAATGGAAAAAAAACACAAGAGTGTTTTGGAGAGACTGATTTGAATATAACAAAAATGAATACTTAGCTGGGGTCCAGACAAATAGTCCCTCTGGGGCAAGCACTGACTGGTATCAGGTGCCGTAGTACCGAAAATAATAACTGTGCAATGACATTCCTATTGGGAAATTTTCTTCCCAACTCAAACTAGCAATTGACTGATGACCTCAAGCAGGAGGGTGATACTCCTTACATGTGTCTTGGATGCCAATTTGTTCAGAAGAAATAAATGGGAGCTTCTCTATTAGCAATTCGCTCACCTCTGTAATGTACCTTTTCCTTCTCTTCTGTTTCTTTAGTAGAGAGCTCACATCTTCCTTTTGATTTTTTTTTTTTTTAAGAGAAGCTGAGTATCAAAATGAACAGAAAAGCTAATGTATGTTGGAAGGCCAGGGAATTTTTTGCAGATGCAAGACTGAGTGGAAAAAAAAGAGAGACAGTGATTATATAAAACACTGCTGAGTATTTTTATTACTCTTGTAGTGAATTTGCCATTTTCTACCTCTTTTATACAAGCCTTTCATGTTTATAAGCATTTCCATATTGCAAAAATTGGTACATAAACTAAAAGTAGAATCAAATTGCTGTGATGTAATATATTGAAAAATATTCCTCTAACTTTATTTAAATGGAGAATTGATGCCTCACAGAGATTTGAATGTATAAGCACTTTTGCAGAGTTGATATATTTTTATATGACATCAAAATACATTTCTTAGAACCGTAGATTTAGCAAGTAGTTACAATCTTCTGTGTCCACACCAAATACATACTCATACCTACGGAATCACTAATCGAATGTGTGAAACCGTAAGATAAATACTGCTGTTTTAAGAATTCTTATTGTCTCTCATTAGTTAAACTGTAAATTATTTTTCGGGCATCTCTTGAGAGGACTAAGTGGATCATGGACAGCTTAAGATACTGTTTGAAACAGTTTAGTAACATTAGCCTCAGTATATAAAAAAATAACCCATATCTTGTATTTAATGTGTATCCTTTCTCCATTGGGCCCCTCATAGGTTAGCTCTGCAGAGGGATCATATCAAAGCTTGGGATTTGAAGGGCCTTTACGCTTTAAGGAAAAGCTGCTCCCCATCTGAAAACCCGTTTGGAACTTGGTCTGACTTCAATTAGACTATCAGGACTTTATCAAAGAAAGCATCTGAAGGATTAAAAAAGAGTGCATTACATGCAAATTAGAAACAGAAACCTTCTGAGCACATCTGGGGCACAACAACCTTGTGAAAAATTATCTATAAAAATGAAGCGTGACTGTACAGAGAATTTATCTGATGCTGATGCTTGTTGTCTAAATGCTGCAGTAATTGGACACATGCTTTAAAGGAAGTATCTGATGTGTATAGTATCTCACTAGATTAGATTCATGTGAATTTTTATCACTCTTCTACTAATGAGAAGAACAGCTCTTTAGGGATTTGGTGGCATTTCCTTCAATATGCAGTGAGGTCTCCTCGTTAAAGAATTTATGGGCTTGGTTACTGCTAAGTAGCTGTGGGGCTGCAGTGCACAGCCCCTGATTATTTAGTCACACCAAAGGTAAGCCAATTGTCACCCAGTTTTAGGTATTTTTTGGTCTCCTACCAGAAACAGGCCTCCTATCTTACAGGCCCCCCAAGAAAGAGTCTCCAAATCATCATTTATAGTCGTGTGCCCTGGCATGCCCTGAGCGTGGGAACACGATGGAGGGGAGCAAGGGTTACCAGAGTTTTGTGCCACTCTTGCTGATTCACCTGAGCTTTCTGGTCATTGCAGGTTAATTTAGGATGCTAACTGGATATCAAGATACAAAAATATTTAGTTATTTTTCTTTGCTACATGTTTCATATTCTGGGCTTTGCAACCTAGATATTTATATACATTTGGTAAAGCTAGACTAGACTATTCCATGAGGATGGGATAGAAAAGGACCTTACTAAGATGATTGACATGGTGGATGAGTGATGCTATCAGACTCTTTTCAAAGCTAGTCCTTTTACTGAAAAAAAAAGTAACCTGTAGGTTAAATATAGTTAAAATCACCAAGCTCATAATAACATATTTCTTAAGGCAGAATCAAATGTAGTTTCTTTTCAGGTCGTATTTTAGGGATCAATGACTGAAAAGCAGCGATCTTAAAGCTACCATATTTAATACACAAGATGCTGGAGTGGTTAATACTTCACAACAAATTATAGATAGCCTGCTTAATATAAGGTTTGTTTTGTCATTGCTTTTCATTTTGGTGTAAAATAAGCCTGATGTATGTTACATTAGAGGTGAAAGCCTGTGTACTCTCAATGAACACCTTACATTCTCTATTACCACCTGTTTATTCATCTTCAATTTACCACTTCCATTGTGTATGTCTTAAGATGATGGAAAAAAGGAAACACGGCTATTAGCAATTTCAGCAGCCCCATTGTGCTCACATTATTCAAGAAACCTAATAATCCACATGAACTAATTCTGACTTACTGATGGTCTGCTTCACTAAATCAGGGTGATTTTTTCTAGTGAATAATGGACGATGTAGTGTGCCAGTACCTTAATTAAAGAGAGCCTCTCTTAGTCTTGATCTCATTTTAATTTACAGGGTAATACTACAATAATATCACTAATGGAAGGTACATTAAAGGGCATCAAGTAGCATTAACTGTATTAAATTATGGCACTTGTGTTAATTAACTGCTGAAGCAAGATGGTCCTAACGGCTAGAAAGGTCGACTAATGCATAAATAAAAGTCTTCTGGGATGGGAAACTAAGAAAGAGCAGACATTTTTCCCCTCATCTGGCCTTGCTGCAGAGAATCAGAGGGTGTCCTGAGTGGTAACCTCAGGAAGGTTTCTCTCACTTTGCTGCCTTCAGAGGCGTCCTGGACTGTCTGTCTGCGAGCTCTGCCTGTCTGTCTGCCATTCCATGTGAAGGACAGTCCCGGCAGTAAGCTCTGAGGCACAGCTCCCTTTTTTAACTTTTTTTTTTTTTTTTTTTTTTTAGGAGATTTTCACTAAAATGCTGATAATAATTCCTTTGAAGTCAAGCAAAAGGTTCCTAGCAAATTTTGGATCAGGCTGCTAAAAGTTTAACTGCATTCATTCCAAAGTGGTTTTGCTTTGACTGTTATATTATCGGTGATGTGTACATTCATACACTGTAAATTAACTGTAATTCAGGCTGGTAGTAAAAAAACATTGCCCCAGTGGGTGACAGAATGACTAGCTGGCTGAAACAAATGATCTTATTGCTTTTGGGTGATTAGGTTTTGATCTAAGAGCCACTAGTTTCCTTCTGACACCAGAATATCCAGCTTCTGTACAATGTTATTAAGCCCTTTGGAATTTATTTTTATACTCTTCTCGCCTTGAAGCTTCTATATTTAAGCCCCAGGGTTTTCTGACCCTTCTCAGCTACGGTTGCTGAGAACAGCAATAGAAACCTCTAACTCACAGTACGCCAGTGAAAACTATCCTCGGTTTTAACAGTTTCTTGTTCTCACATTCTCTCTTCTAAATTTAAATCCATCTCAGAATTACTCTGAAGGAAAGCGTGTTTGCTTCGGGGGTTGGGGCTTTTTTGTCTTTTTAATCATCAGCCTGCCCTTACTGTCGGCAGTGACCCTGAACCCCTCAGTATTGCTGTGGTGGGTGTGGGGCAGGTGAGGACCCTTCCTCTTAAAAAGAGCTGATCTGCCCCCCTGAGTCGGGAGTCTGCACAGCAGCCTTTGCTGGGAAGGCTGGGTTGTACCAGGTTTCATCCACTGGTTGATTCTACAGATCCATTCTGTGGTCGGATTAATTGGATTAAATCTGTATGTTACTCTGGCATACACTTGACAACGCTGTAATAATATCCCTCCCTAATTTACCCAAAAGCAGAACTTTGCCCCAGGGAAGTGGTAATATATAGAAGTGCTTTAGTTTTATTTATAATAGAAAATGTTTTCATTAATGTTCAGCTCAGAACCAGACCATCAATATGAAGATATGTAGGCTTCAAGCTTTTAAAGAGACAACTGAATACCATTCTTGTTTCTAGTATTTATGTACCATACTTGGATATTCTTTGTTTTACGAAAACACTTGCATAAGCAGCTTGCTCTCCTTTGAGATTTGCGCTAGTATTTGGAGGGAATCTTGCAGTTTCTCCAATTAAATTATGAACTCATTAGAGAACAGGAAAGAAAAAGAAATGTATGCATTTAAGAGCATGTCAATTTATCTTTAACTCCCAAGTGCAATTAGCTTTTTTCATATATCTACTGTAATATGTCACTAAGGAAAATAGTTCTTCATTTTCTGTAAACAAGTCTAGGATCATCACGAATTGAAATAATGAAATGGTCAGTGTGTTTATTCACACATGAGCAGTCTCCAGTGGTTTACTCAGTACAAGTGTCCTGGGTGGTTTTTAATCCTGCCCATGTTCAAATAATCCTGGTTTCCACCCTCCATCCTGGTGACACAGGTCACAGCTCAGAGTTGTTGCAGTCTTGTGGTGACTGGAAGGGGAGCAGAGCATTAGAGTCTGGACAGCTGACTAGGTTTCTAATTCAGCCATACGCTTTTGAAACTAGTGGATTTAAGTCACCATGTTTCACTTACCACCTTTGCTCATTAGCATTTGGTCATTTTTCTTGGCTCGTTTTGCAAGATGTCAAGTATTCCCATACTGATCTCCCCCAGCTGTCTTTCAAGGAAGCTCAGTATTGTCCAGGATCAGGGTGTTTGAGGAGAGGCACCAAGCCTTTTTGTAGTATAATTCATTTTGCCATTGAACATTAAAGGAGTAGAGATGAAACTCCTGATGAAAGAAATGGGAATTTTTCTTTCTGCATTACTTTGTATTCTGAAAAGCTATCCAAAGAGCCTTTCTGAATAAATTCAGTGATTCCAATATCTTGCAGAAACTTTCTTTCCTTTAAGCTTTTCAGTTCAAAAGGGTTCAGTTTAATGCAAACACTGAAATAAGCTTAAGGATCTCCTGGATTGCATATACAAATGCTTCTTGGCACAAGGGTGTCCTTCAGTTTGAAGTTAAAGCTGAAGTGATACAATATATTATCATCTTAAAAGTTTTTAAATTTCCAACTATTTCACAAGTAACGGGAACTACCAACCGAGGGGGCTTTTTGTTTGTTTGTTTTTTAACTGAACATTCTGATCTTTTCCACGGGTACCTGCTTGGTGAAGTTGCTTGCTTTTAGTTTTGTCCGTCTCAGTACCTAAATACATGTGTTTAGAAGCTGATTTTTCCTAGATACTGCTCGGGTATGAAGTACCTCTGAAGGCAGTAGTTGAACCCAGAATATCCACGTGCTTCTGTTGACACAGGTGATGTTTCTCTCTCTCTGTTAATCTTTTTTGTTAGTTGTAATAAATGAGCCATCATTCAGATGTGCTGCAGGGAAATATTTGAAGCTAATAGAGTTAACTTTGCTCCCCTTCCCCTTATTTACCTCTAGTACAGTTCTGTAGTAAGTGCTGTGTATCGTTACCTGTATGATATGAGAAGTATTGAAACAAGAGACCAGACCTGATACTGGTTTCAGATGCTATCTCCTGTAAACTTGGATTCATTTCAGTGAAGTTACCCGTATATTAAACAAATGGGTTTCCAATGTGTTCATGTAGGAGGAGTGAGGGAAAACAAGTGATGGAGAGGAAGGGAGGACTGAAGGAAGGAAAGAAAGAAAGGAGGGATAACAGAAGTAAGGAGGCTGTCCCAGCTTCTGTTTAAAAGAAATGAGGGAAAACCACACCTTTCTCTTTTCATCTTCTCTCATCTTCATATAATAAGGCTGATGTAAAGCAGGACAGTTCTGGTAAGTCCAGTGATTCAGTCATGGAGACACCCATTCATAAAACTGCAAAGTGAATTAGTAAAGGTCAAGAACTAATAAACTAATAGTCTCATTACATGGGGTCTGTGAGAACCCTTCCTCTCCTTCGTTTATGAGTCCATCCCTGGGATTAATGGGTCTCAGCAGAACTAGTGTACAAAGGGTCATCATGGTTCTTACTTGACTAAAGCTGTACTTCAAATGAGTCAGCACCAAAGTTCCTCAGTAAAACAACAGATTAAGTTTTCAATATTGTTGTAATTCTGTTTTCATAGAATATAGTCTTGTTCATGGAAATTCAGAAAAGAGTTATAGAAAAAAATGGCGATGCTGTGAATTTAGCAGGCAGTAATGTGGTCAAGGAAGAAAAGATGAGAGGTTATGCTGCAGGAATCTTTCCCAAGAGAAAGTCTGGCTGCTGACACATTGAGGAAAGCATAGTGTTAGCAGCAGCCCTTTGCAGGACAACAGGCTGTTTCCTGGTAAGATTCATGGGACATGGTAGAAACCAAAGGATGCTGAATGGCAAGAGGCATTCTAATGGCATTAGGAGGGAGCTGCAACTGGAGAACTTCTTGATATATTCCTTTAATTATTGCAACACACCGAGTCCTTAGGGCCTTAGACTCTATCTATGAACAGCATCTGGTTGCTTACACAACAGTTCATCCAGACTTCTAAGCAAGTAGCAATTAACAAAAAGGAATGATTGATATGACTTTTATGCTGGAAATGCTTCCATACTCTGAAGTAATATGGTTGTACTTCACTGCTGATTATTTTTACATTTCTGGCGTGATGACCGCTGTTTTAAAATACACCTAAAACCAAACAAAAACATTTCAGGAAGAGGCTGTTAATCCGTAGCTTTGTACTATGGTTAAGGCTGATCAGGACTTGAGATGTACTATGGATAATGCAATACATATAGTACATATGCATGCCTATATCCAGTGCTAGAGGGCAGTTTTCTAAAGTTACTTTGAACACTTGAGTCTATCCTCTGACTTTGATGTTTGCACAAATGTCAATAGTTGCTGGCTTCTTCCTTGTAAACTCCCTGGAAGACCTTGTAATTCTTTTCATTTTCACCCTTAAATCCCTTTTGTCTTTATGGGAACTATGCAGAGTGTCTTTCCTCTCTGCCGTGCGGTATCCCCGCTTCCACCCTCTCTAGATGGCCTGTAATATGACCAGTATCTAATATGTTAAGATTTATAAAGTACTTTGAAATGCACTTAAGAAAGATTGGTAGAGAAGCACAATGGATTGTTATAATCTGTGTTCCCTGCACCATTACTCATAAACAGGCATATAACGAGAGTAACCGATACAAATGTTAATGACAGCAATGCTGTACCCGTGACAGAGGGACATGGGACAGCGGGACAGAGTTCATGTTTAACTGCCATCAGTATTTCTGTTACACTGCACATTAAATCACATTAAACAACCAAAAAGATAAAAATTACAATAAGGATATATACATTGAGGTATGCGTCTTCACACTCAACTAATTAGTTGCTATCGACTGTTTTCACTTTGCTCAGTGACATGTGGTGTATAAATCATTTCAATATGTTAAATGCAAATTGTTGGTAATAGGGTAACCATCTGCTCACTGTTGGAAAGTTAGCAGAGGAATATAGTAAGCTGTACTTCTAATAATGATGCTAAACTCACATCCCCGAAATACCAAATATCTAAAAACAGCTGCCTCCACTAACGCCAACATTACTAATACGTCTCTTACCCTTTTCATTTTCAAAAGTAAACCACATATTGTAAGAGGTAATTTTGTTTTTCATCATGAACTTGACTTCAAGGCTAATGTCTGTAACAGCAATGTGAACCACCGTATCTCAGAGCCTGATCTTTTTCTTAGATTATGTTGAGTGCTTTTGAACAGCCAATAAATAATCAGGCTTCCCACTCTTCTCGGGACATCATTCCATCCACAAATATAATTAAACTCACTTCCTCCCCTAACCCCTGCTACCAGGCCCTTTTTCAGGGATGACATTATTTTGTAAGTGATAGATAGTTGGCACATTGCTGTCTAGTAACGTATTACGCTAGAGATCATCAATGAATGCCTTCCATCTAATAACCTCCCATGCCCTAAGAGCGTTAAAGATCATCACTGCAAAGAGGGATCAATTATTTTGCCACAGACATGTATTATCAGGGGCTGTCACATACCTTCGTAATGAGCATTTCTAGGTACCCAAGTGACAAAGTAATACATTGGAAAATTAGTGGGACAAGAGTGAAGGACTGCCTGCCAAAGTTGAGGCTGTGCCTTCAAGCTAGAGCAACTCCTTTTCTCCTTACCCATTCAGTCATCTGCTGGTCAGGGTCACTATCACAGTGCTGGCTCCCCCATCAGTAATAAATTGCATTATCACCTATCAGAGAGATTAATATGTTCCTGTACTGAATTCCCAAGATGTGGCTCTCAGCTTTAAAGCAGCTGAGGAATAAATTTGGCTCTCACTCTCTGAATAGAAAAGAAGTTTGTGATTTCATCAAAGTCAGATGCCGTGGCTTTCTTAAGCCACGATGGAAGGGAGGGGTTGGTGTTTGTTTGGGGGGTTACATCTGGCATGGTGGTGTCTGATTTAAGATTGTGTTTTGAGGGAAGCACCTCCAGGGGAAGAGGCTGCAGGAGAGCTCATTAGCCTGGCGGTTTCTCAGCCCCAGGATAAATTACAGAATAAGATGCTTGCTCTACAGGGTCTCAGAAACCTGCAGCTTTGTGTAGGTGAGCTGTCCTGCAAAGCTTTCCAAGTTTAAAAAAAAAAATATTACAGAGAGACGTTTTTGTGCGATCACATTTTCCTTTGTTGCCTTGCAAGAAAAGAAGTGCTGGCTGAAGGCTGCACGCATTTGGTGACTCCATTTTGATTCACAGTGAACACTTGCCTGTTTCAAAATGGGGTGTCTGCACTTTAAAGTTATCTGGAGCGTTTATAGACAGAGCTGGTGTGATGAGCAGCACTTTATAATACCTCAAAGGCATGGTGCCAGAGTTGGGAATTTGATAAGCCGGGGTCCTGAATTGGATTCCAGCAATGGTCACAAGTTTTAGGAAGCTCTCATTTGAAATTGCAAGCAGGGGAAAAACAGGATTCTTTCTCTTTAATTGCATTAGTTTTATTGAACTGAAGCATTGCTTCAGTTCCCAGAACGCTTTATATATATTTTAATGGAAGTTACCAGAGACAGAACACTTGCAGGACCGTTTATTGTTTCTGACTTTTGTATTTGGTAAAATTGATTTTACTCATTTTCCCATTTAACTCTCTCATGCATTAAGAATCTTTAGACTTTGGGATGGTCTTTACTGAAGTCATCATAAATATATTAGTTTTAGCGCCTTTGATTTGGTAATGCTTCTATAGCGCTTTTGTTTTGGCCTGTTCAGAAAAGCCAGGTTAAGCCACATGAATGTGAACTGGAGTCCAGGAACCTTCTGGTAGCCTTTTTGCAGGACAGGGAATGTGAAATTCATTCCCTCAGTAGCGGATCCTGTAGTTTATTTGATGTATGCTACTGGAGTTCACTGGGACACAAATATCCTGTTCATCAGAGGCTTCCCATCTGTTGTTATGGGAGGAAAGGGAAGGTCATTTGGAAGGTTTGAGTTTTTCAACCTTACTTACCTTGGCTGTATTCTTATAGCCTCATCACATTTTAATTAGCTCTAGATCTTCTCATTGTGTTTATTGAACTGTGGGCCACTTCTTCTCTATGCAAGCACTACCAGGAATTGACTTGGAAAAAAAAACATTTTAAAAAATTGTCATTCCTGCCCCCCAGTTGGAGCACAGCAGGTCCCATGACCTTCTGCACCAGCGAGGGAGTGGAGCCAGCAGGAACAGGGTGCAGTGACGGCAGCTGGGACAGGGGACAGAGCTGTCATATGAGAAGGCATCTGTGTTGTCGGTGACCCATTTTGGGAAGTCCTCCTTCCCTCGACCCACACCCTGCATACCTCCAGCTGTTCATTTCTCACTGTCTTCACTTCTCTTTTCGTTGATCATCACTCCTTCAGTTGTACCACATGGGGAGTTGCTGCCCACATGGCTCAAAGAAAGAATGGAAACCTCCAGCAGGAACACCTCAATTTACAATGAAAAAGTAAACCTATTATAGTTTGTCAATGCAGAAAATTGCTTATCATTTAACAAGCTTCATTAAAGATACTGTGCTTGGAACTGTGCCTCCCTTCCTTTGAATGCCCCTGAAATAATTCTTCCAGCAGGACAGCAAAACAGCAAGGAGCCAGTTACATTTTTAATCACTTGTGTCCCGTAGGAATTGCAGTCTGCCAGCAAGGGCAGCTACTTCCCCTTTACAATACGGGAGAAGAATTAAAAGATGGGAAGCTGTGTTTCCCGAATGGTGTGTTACAGTTATTAATGAGCTAAAGATCAAACAGTCTGACTGTCATTAACTGCTAATATTCTACTGAAAATATTTAACCCAATCCACAAGCTAGATCGGGGCGGGGGGGGAGAAAAAAAAAAAGGAGGGGTTTATCCCCCTTTTCCATTTGTTTTTTTCCTTAATGCTTAATGGACAGTGGAGAAACAGTCGGATGAAAAGAATAGGGAAAAGTAAAATAACATTTAATTTCTCCTCTACTGTACATATCTCAAAAGAAAGTTTCAACACTGTAGAAGCCTTACACACCCAAACCACTTTGCATCATTTTACCTTCTCCTCAGGTAGATCGGTCACTGCAGAAGTAACACTCAACATGGTGATTCTTTCCGAGATTCATCCTTTCAGGTGATTGGCAGCAACAGCCTTAGTTCTGACATATACAAATATCTCATGTTTTAGACTTGATGTCTTAAAATATACATCCGGACTTTTGTTTTTTTACAGATACAGATTTGCTATATTGAGAGATCAGATTCTGAAATCTCTCTTCATTCCAATGGCCACTTTTGGAGACTTAATGCAGACTTTGGATTTTGTGGTCTATATATTTGTTTGTTTGTCTGTTAATGCTTCATAAAATATACATACTTTAAATAGGAGAGATGCAGGAGGGCGTACCACCAGAATGACAAAGGCTTATATGTCTCAATTCCAAAAGCAGGTGAAGTATACAATTTTAACATAATTCATTGGTTTCCTCACTGTACAGTCATACCCAGGTTTTGACTAACAAGTGCACAATTAGTGTGTGGCTGACATACAGCTTGCCTGTGAGTTGTGGAGAGGAGATACATATGCTCTAAAGGCTTCATACAAAGAGCATCATGTTAGATTTTTAGAAGAATTTGGCATTTAAAATGAAACCATCTAAGGGTGCTTAGTGCTGGCTCTTGGAAAAAATTGGGTATTTTGTAAGTTTTGACTTTTGAAAAATCTCTTGTACATATCAGGACCAGCAAAAAAAAGGGCTTACTCCCAGAGGAAAGATTCTGCAATTCAAAATGGGTTGAGTTTAGGCTGTAATCTGAGAGGCCTTTTGGAGCATTGTGTAAATATTGCTGCAATAAAAACACAATTAATACAACATAAAGTCCAGTCTCAGTGCCCTGTATACCGGCACTTCCCCCTAATTCCTACCACAAAAATTGTGTACTTTTTTTACATCCTCATAGAAAACCAGGTTTGAAAATTCAGCAGCTATATCTGCATTAGGCAAACAGGAAAGGGAAAAATTGCTGTGAGGCGTAGGAGAGACTTCACCCTAAGAGGCTTGTAGGCAGCAGCCCAGGGCACTTGTCCTGCCTCGCAGCTGCAGGAGCGGGTACCAGGAACACTGAGAGGGGGGCAGCTCTGTTGTCATGGGTGCTATCAGAGCTCACAGTCTGCAGCACATGTACCTCAAGAGGAGCCTGATACAGACCTTTTTTTTCCCCTTATTTCATCAAGTTCTTTATCTTCAGAGGTACATCAACACCTGAAAACCCAGAGATTGTGATAAAGGCGTAAAACTGAGACAAAACATGGGAGTGATTTGCATAAGGGAAAAAACAAAGGATAAGAATGTTGTATTCTGAAGGCTACATTCAACTTCTGTTGCAAGAAGCTTGTACAGGTGCCAGCAACTTGTTCCCTTTGTGATACGATTATATGGCCACTAAGTCATTTGGTTCAGTCAATTTGCTGTATATCATGGTAAAACTATATATAGCAGAAAATCCACAAAGTTCTGCCCTTTTCCTCTCCTGAGGCTTTCTGCCCAACGTGAAAGCAGAGAACAGCTTTAACAAGATCTTGGGGCACTTCTGAGTCCTTGTGTAATGCTACCATCCCGGCTTGTGTAGGTCAACAGGAGGAGATGCTGAGCAGGCATGAGGATGATGAGGAAAGACAATGAGCAGTAATGGTGGGGACAGAGGTCATGACTGCTGTGGGCCCCATCCTAAATCGAGTGGAGCTGTCTCCTTCCTTCTCCTCTGCAATTCTCTCAGTGTCTGAGAGAGAGAACACAGCACTTAAACAAGACACAAACACTAACTCCTTCATCCCCAGAAGTATTACTTACAAAAATATTTCCCAAAAAATGGCCATTATCCTTCTCTTGTTTTTTTATTGGCTTAATTCAGGAGGTTTCTATAATTATGCTCAAGTTCATTCAGGATAAAGCTTTGTATCATGCCAGAGTTCTTCTTAGGATCCTGTTATGACACCTTGTCTCTTCCTACTCGTCAGATCTTCGGGACAGATACCCCTTCTTCTTTTGAATGGAAGGCAACTCTCTGTCAGTGTGCAAACACAAAACAGTTCATTTTGAGCAGCGATCTCCCAAAGTCCATGCCCTGAAGAATGCTTTAATTCAAGGAAGCTGTTGTTCACCATCTGACTGTCTATGCCCTGAACAGGATCCTGTCCAATCTTGCTAGATCTATTCCTTGTAATAAGCTGCCACTTGAGAAATAGATGCTGTTAGACATCCCTGTATTAGTGACCTCTTCTTTTTTTTTGCCAAATATAGGCTCTTTCTTTACCTGCATCTATTAGTTCTCAAGTGTTGTTCAAAGAGCTATGTATTATATTTAATTTATATATATGTATGCATAGATTTTACTTCCAGATGAACCCAAACATTCATTGAGAACAGAAACTGCCTGTACAATTTCCATTGGAGTTGGAGGCTGAGGAAGCCTGCTTGACATTTCAGGGGAAACTGAAAAGTTTGTATGGGATTTTAAAAGCTATGTTATGCAAGATGGAATTGCAAAGGTTTGTTCTTCAGTATAGACATATACTGATTGGTTTTGTCAGCAGTATTTCACAATTTGCTTCCCTCTATGACAGCCTTACATTATTCATAACTTGCAATCTATTCCTTAAATTTTCAGTTATAAGAGTTTCCTGGTGGGGGTCGCAGGATATGAAGGGAAGTATTGATTTGAAACATTTGAAATATAAATGAAGTTGTTTAGTTGTTCTGGTACATGGAATACTATTGTCACTGGATCAAATTCGATCTCCCAGCATGCTGGTTTTCATAGACAACAAAAACATGTTCCCAGCCCTTCAGTGGACAGTGCAGCACAGCTCTAGCCTCTGTCTGAACATTCTTTGATTTACCCAGTATTTTTTAAAAACAAACATGAAAAATAGATGTTTCAGTGCACTCAAGGTCCAAAAGCAACCACTATTTTACTCTAGTCTGACAGTAGGTCGGAATCTTAAGACTTTGCTTTGAAACTACCAGTTCTTTGTCACTTAAACTTATGGAATAATATCAAAGCAATATCATCAACCCCATTTCACAAAGACTCTTGTCCCATGTCACATGAGTTTGGGGCTAAAGCAAGTATTAAACCCAGTGTCAGACCTGTTTTGGTACTGGGGGAAAACCAGTGTTAGTGGTGCTGGCATATGTACATGTCTATATGTGTCTCCTGCTCGCTGCTCCAGGGCCAATGCCACAAGGCAGATCTCTCCCTAAGGAGGAGTCTAAGAGCTCCTTTCCAGCTGCAGCTGACAAGTGAGTAGGACTGTGTAGCACTGGCCGCCTGCCTCTGAGAAGACCAGGTCATCCATGAGGAGTCATACCCACAGACCATCTATTCATTTACTACATTCAGATTTTTCTTTGGTAGAAAGCCAGTAAATTTGACCCATAATATCGTCTATCTCAAGCTTTCTAATACTAAAGAACATTTGTAATTTTCCCATGTATGTGTAATTCTGACTGTACAATACTGACTTTAGTAAAGCATAATAAAATGTTTGCAGAATCTAGCCAATTTAATGGCTTCAAGATAACAGTAAGTAGAATATATATTAAACAGTAGGTATATGGTATTTTTGAAAAAGAAAACAAGCTTTCTCAATACTCAAATTCAGCAACTGAAATACAGTAGGTGAAAGAAAAATTGTTTTCCCAAATTAAAAAACAAAGATACAGCTAGAACTTTATTTCCTGAACCACTTAAAATTAATCCCAGAAAATACTTTCATTGTGCTCTGTTATTATACCAGTAGGGCTAGAAAGAAGATGACACAATAGCTCTTTTTCGGCATCTAAGTTAGATATAGGATGCTAAGTTGCTTTTGGCATACTTCAAACAGTGCTCAGAAACACAAACTGCTCACTTTCCATCTAATTTTTTTCAAGAGAAAGGATTAGTATTTTGAAGTATAAATTATTCACAGAAGAGACTTCTATCGGGGATGTCTAAAAGTATCTTCAGAATTCAACCCGCATTAATAAATACTTTTGACTAATATTTTTGAAAATTCAGAAAAGGCACAAATTTTCCTTTGGAAATATTTTTGTTCAAAAATTGTCAAAAAAAAATTTAAAAAGGGATTTAAAACCTGAAAATGCAACTGCACATTTCATTTGACACAAATGATTTTTTCCCCCCCAGTTTTTTTCAGTTCAGTCAGCGAACTGAAAAATCAATTATTCGCACGGCTCTACTGGCAAATAATTCTTATCAGAATAATTCCAGAGGGGATTATTCTGTGACAAGGAGCTTATATTGTATGGAATGTAAAAGTTAAAAAATTGAGGCTAGCATGATAAACAATGAGAAATGTTCTGTTCACTTTTCCCAGTTTTATCTTTCAAATTATGACCTCCAACTGGGATGAAAAACTAAAAGAGAAAAAGGAAAAAAGAGAAACAAAAAAAAAAATCTATGTACTTTAAAGTGGATTAGATGATAAGAAGTCAGTTCCCAATTATTCTAGATGGAGTTGTGAAGCCTAAGCATTTTGAAAATCAACCCTAATGAAACACAAGAAAACACCAGAACAAAACCACTTTTGAAACATTTAGTCAGCTTCGTTCTCTCTGAATGATTCTTTATGCACCCTCAACTTTGATAGTTTATTCATTAATACCTCGGAACACACTCCAGAAAAGAATATAGCTGCCTTGTGCCTTATAATTATCCCTAGGTCCCAGTTCAGCAACATGGTTTTTCCAAAAGAGATCAATTAACCTGACCTTGTAGTGAGTACATTTTTGTCCTTCGCCTTTATGAGAAGCATCAAATGGAGGTGCCATCAGGACTCAGCAGAAAGTAGTGTCTGGGACCACAGCCACAGCCTGCCTGGGGCTTCTCTTTTTGGTAAGGATGGCAGCAGCGCTGCAGAGGGAGAGAGGTTTATTCGAACTCCTTCAGCTCAGGTATCACCTAGCATACCAGCAATAACCAGCAGAACAGCAAAACCCTGAGGGGGAACAGCAGGACATAGTTTACCTCTGTAAAAAGGTGCCCTTCAGAGTGGTTGTGGTGATGATTCTTGGGCTGTGGCTTCTGTGCAGACAAGGAGCAAATATAAGCCTGAAAAGAGGAATATTAAGCCATTTCTGAGACTCTAGTGTTAGTTTTGGGCTAGACTGTGTATGCGCGATTCAAAAGTATTTTACATAATTATAATTTAAATGTAACTACCAAGGGGACAGACCACTAAATCATATGTCCTTCCCCCCCTTCCCCCCCCATCTCCGATAAAACAAGATAGATAAAAGAAAGGAAATCTGGTTTTAAAGTACATGTCTTCTTAAAGCACTTAAATCCTGGGCTTTTCAGGGACTGGTAAGTTGTGTGTAACTATATTAACAGAACTTCACTGGAACTGGAACAAGAACTCAGCCTTTGTTCTTTATGTGTGTTTCATTGCTGGTTGTGCATGTCAATGGTAACACCTAGAGCAAAAGGTAGCCAAAATATATAGCGAAAAACCCCAAGGGTGTGTTCAATATTCCTTTTCTCTTTGAAGAAAAGTTCTGACTTCTTTCTGGCAGTTTTCAAAGGGAGGTAAGTGGGGTCTCCTAATCAACTGCCCAAAGCTTTCCTGCTGTCTCCTACCTCTTGCTGCGACTCCGTTTCCCTGGCATGTCCCACATGGCTCTGGCTGCTGCAGAAGCCTGGCAGATGGGTGTTTTATAGGAGCCACTGTGAGCTGGGTTGACCCAGCCACTCTGACGCGCTTAGACAACCTCTGTAAACGATTCTGCTTTGCATTTGCTTTTCTCTGAATGATGACTCATTTTCTTCTTGGAAACAAATCTTTCCCCGTCTCCTCTTGTGTTTGGAAGGGAGGTGGAAGTCCCCTCAGGACTTTGTTTCATGTGTAAAATCCTCCCACCTACAGACATAAACTTAAGAAGCGGGCTCAAAAGCAGAGTTGGCCGCAGCAGATACCTGTCAGAGAGTGAGCAGGGGAGAAGGTTCTTCACTAAATCCTCATACCAGGACCCACAGAAAGGCCTTTCCTGTTACTGACTGCAGAAGGAGCAGGGCTGAGCTAATCACTGTGTTAAAGCTGTCAGAGAGGTCTCACTTTTTCAAGCAAAACCTGGTGTTCAAGAGTAGAGGTCTGTGGGGCAGGCTGTTCTGTACCACTTCTGGGCCTTTGTGCACGGGTCCTGCCCTAAGGGCGGCTGCAGGTGCAGGGGGGACTGGTCCTCCCTAAGCACAAAGGGGCACCCAGGTGAGGACAGCAGCGGTGGCTGCTCCTGCTCCCAGTTAGGGCTCCCATCGAGGGCTCCTCCCAGCACTATTGCTCAGAGTAGCACAAGGCATATTTTCTCTCCCTTGGGGGCAACCTGTAACAGCCCATACCCTGCTCTTCTAATATACCGTCCCTGCAGCAGTAACTACTAGGGGCGCATTTGAGCCTTTAAATGAGTCCATAGGAGGTCCCTTAAACAGAAATCCTTTTAAAATCTTTCGAAAAGAGCAGCAGATGTACTGCTTCACAGAAGTGGCTTCCCTGGCGTCGAATTCCGTGCGCACCGTGGATATTTTTATGCTGCTTTTCTCTATTATAGTCCTCAAAAAATTATTGAAATCGGTATGAAATTAACCTTGCTTGTTTTTCACGTTGCAGAAACGTTGCTCCCCTGAGAATGGCTCATGAGAATATTTTATTCCCTACTGGGACACAATAGGTGCAACATCCTGAGTCTTTCTCTGAGCTTAGAGTAAAGATATTTGTGCTTTGTCTAGGTCTGCCCAGCATTATTTGTGGACACAAATTTGTAACAGCTCACTTGGGCTTTATTCACATGCGAGAATAAAATTTTTCCCATTGCAGAGAGTTAGGATTTTTGAATGGTATTGTAAGCATGTCCACTTGGATGGTAATTTAATGACCACAATTTTAGACCTCCCACACAACAAATTGTTCCTTTTCAGTGTTGTGCTGGGAAAAAGAATTCAGGGTACCAGCTGGCAGCTGATACTGTGAAATATTACGTACGAATAAAGACAGAAAGTTTGGTGTAATCACTAGCATCTTAGAGCAGTTTTCTTGGGATTGATGCTGAGCAGATGTAAGACTGGTATTAATTTAATTAAACCCAGAAAGATTGGTCTCTCAATAAACTTAAAAGTGATGATGCACATTAATACGATGCTAGGAATTTCAAATCTAATTTTCAGATTTGTATTGGGAGATAAGAGAAAAAACAGTGACTCCTAAAGACATTCTGAATTTCCTTTTTAAATGTGTAAGCTATGAAACTTTGCAGTGATGTATTGCTGCACCTTTCCTCTGAGCTTTGTATGTCATGTTCTTAACGATGTAGCAGGTTGTGGTACAGACTTTTACAACTGCTGTGATATAGTGGTTAAATTCTGCCTGGTGGTATTATAGTGATTAAAATAGAAGGTGTGTCTAGGGTATCTGTTGGTGTGCATCGACTTACTGGTAATGACTTACTGCCTGATGGATGGATGGCAAACTAAGGCTGGCTAAGCAGGATGTTGGACAGCTGCAAAAATAACAAAAGCTCTGCTTCCTTAATATCCTGGTGGCAATGAGCAGTAGCAAATCTCAGCCAGCACGCTCCTTAACTTTTTCGCACCATCAGACAATGACAGATAATGCCAAACAGGTTGCATTAGTCCAGCTGGCGAAGGGAGAACTGCATTCTTATTCCAGTAACCCTTCTCTCTCTGATGCAGAACAGCAAGAATATACCTAAACAATCACAGTGTTAGTGATGAGTTGGTAGCACTGGAAGAAACTCTTGTTGTTCATCTTCACCTTAACATGAGATTTTGCTTCCTCTCTGCGAGAGGCATGACTGGCATGGTCCCCAGTTTTGGCATCCTTCGGGTGGCTAATAAAAGCTTCCTATTTCTGATATGAAAGATTAGAGCAAAACAGATGCATGTGAACAATGTAAAATACCGGTATCCTACCTTCTCAGCAGCCATGTCCCTAAAAGCACATCACACCTGGGCTCCTTATCCTCCACTGATGCCCAAATTCCATTCCATGCTTGTTCAAGATCTCAGGCCTGACATTTAAAATGATAAAAATATTATCTGCCATTATCTAAAAATACAGCCACCAAGCCCAGGATGATATGAATGAAAACTGGAAATAAATTAGGCCACATTTCAGAGAGTGTGAACTAACATAATTTCATTGATTCTAGAGGAGCCAGATGGATTTACATCAGATAAGAATCTGGCAAACTGTGTTCACGGGTGAAATTATTTGTGGAACATCCTGCTGGCAAAGACTAGCAGATTTTATAGCCACTCTCTCTATTGACACATTTCCTTGAAAACTAATATCTCTGAAGATAAAGCAAAAACGAGTATTTGGGAAGAGGATGAAATTTTGTTCTCTACATCAGCTAACAGCAGCTCCATTTTCAGACATTTCAGCTTTAACACCTAAAGAACACGAAATGAAAATTAGAAAAAGCATTTGGCCATTGCATTTGGCTAGGCGTATCTAAGTATTTAATATTTAGGGTAGGTATTTTTTAATGTGGTAAACTGAAATAACTCCAACTCAGAATTAGCTGTTCTGTTCTACTAGGTATAACCATCATTGGATTATTTTTAGACTTTGGAGCTAGGAGACCAAAGAAAGTCTGTAAATTTTCAGATCTGTTGGTCTGCAACACTTTTTATCTAGCCAAGAAATCAGTTCAAATGCTTAAACAGTTAAGTTTAAAAAGCAGTTCAAATACTTAAATTTGAAACAGTTCAAATACTTAAATAGTGAGGTGTTTGTAAGAGGTTTAATAGTTTACTGCCTCCTCCTCTCCATGTTTGAGTTCTGAGTGTTGCTGATCTAGCCTGCAAACATTTTCAGTTACCTCTGTTTGTTTGCAAGGATGTCATCTAGTAAACTACCACATTTCAGAAATTATTACAGTTCACCTGGCAAGGTAAGGTTGCTTGTAGCCCTCTGTCTGAAAGGGGCAGGGGGAAAGGAGCAGCAAAGCCGAAAGGACCTGCCCCACTAATGTTTGCCTTCAAAGGGAAGACAGTATGCATCTATCACAAGGTACTAATCAGACACAAGCTGAGATAGAAATCGATCAGTAGTGATCCTGTAGTTCTTGTTTCTATTGACCAGCGTTTAACTTGACTGTAGTTCCCATTTAAATAATCAGAATATACAGAAATGTTTAGAGTGTGTACACAATAACTCTTCTGTTAATTTAGCGCTTGTGTACTCTTGCTGTTGGGCTGGCTTAGTGCAAACAGAGTGCAATTCCATTCCCTGCATGCTTTCTGTCAGTCTTGGAAAGTCCTCACTCCTGTGGGAAAGGGAATTATGCTGCCCTTTTGGACTTTGTTTTCTTTTTTAATTTCAAGCTCTCCAAACTGCTTGTAAATAGGCCACTGAGAAAGCAAAGCAAACATGCTCTCTGCGCCTGGGTTTTGCTGTTCCCCACTAGATATATTGTATTCAGCTGAGGGAGAGTAAGAAGCTATTTTCCCCAATTTTCCATACCGCCTGTGGGAATCTAATTCAATTTCCTCCCAAATTTAGCAGTGGAAACTAAACAGTAAAGAATAAAGTTGAAGAGGCTTCTGTAAATCTCTGGATTCTAAGGTACTAAGGTGCAGCAGGATTACTGAGCACAGGTTAAACTTCTTTTCAAGCCACAAAGCTACTTACAGATTTAAGAAGCTTAAAAACCTGATC
This sequence comes from Scolopax mira, assembly GCA_004320125.1. Lineage (NCBI taxonomy): Eukaryota > Metazoa > Chordata > Aves > Charadriiformes > Scolopacidae > Scolopax > Scolopax mira. Next base: position 143,760 of record BJBW01001413.1, read on the forward strand.
CAACATTAGTCCTTGCTTTGCAAATGAAAGAATAGTATATCTACCTATACAAAGTTATATTTGTTATTATTGAATTTTTTTATCCTTCATTATTGATGTGGCCCATTCCACAAAGGATTTTTTTTTTCAGTGTGAGATTATGATGTATTAGATAGATTCAGGGAAAGGGACAGGGGAAAAGGCTGGTGACCAAATGCATTTCCAGAAATAAACAAATTGAAAGAAAGGACTCACATTTCATTACTCTCACTACAGTGGCTACTTTTTACCAGCAGGCCACAGGGGTCCTATTCATAACTTCCAGAAAAAGATGTAGTGCCTTTTTTGGACTTAGATTCTGTACAGCAGCGTGGACCTGAGACAGTCAAATGGCTCAAAAAACATTGACTAAAACCCAGAATTTACTTTTCTGCTTCATGTGAGCTGGAACATCTGTTCCGAGCAGACCTACTTGCAGCCAGCAATCCAAGCCATTTTCTGATTGCCAACTGTTCTTGGTTTTTTTTGACCCTTTTAGCTCAAAACTTCTTTAGACGGGTAGTCCCTGCAGTGAGCACTGGTAGCTTAGATTGCAGTAATTATCTTGTTACCTTTTTATGTATGTGTTCTCACTGTGTATTCCATCCTCACAGAAATAAATTGGCTAGCAATCATTTTATTTCTTCACAATAGTGTCCTTTATACTTGTTTTCATCCCCACCAAATCAGCTTCAATAGTAAAGCTGTGTAGACATCTATTAAGCTTTGGAAATTAGGATAAAGACCAGCATACTTTGTTTTCTTGACATAACATGGAAAAATCCTATGATATAATGAATAATAATATTCAGCAGACATGATGTTTCTGGGGCTGCAAGCCTCTATGAAAAGATGTTCCACTTGTTAGAGATTTAAAGGAAAAACAGACTTACCTACGTATTTTCATGATGTTTGCCTTGTACATTCAATGGTACAAGAGTTTTATCAATTACCTGTACAGACAGTTTCTCAAGTTGTGATGAATTTGTATCATAAAGTGTCAAAAAATTAAAATTAAAAATAAGATTTAAAAAGGATGCAAAACCTGAAAAAATTAATTATTCAAATGCAAAGCTCCTTTTTCCCCAAAGATTTTGTGGTATATTTTAAAGGTGCTTATATTTTAACTTTCCCTTTCTCAACCTAGATCTCTTCCTTCTTCATAGTTCAGATATCACTTAAAATGTATTTGCAACATGGGATTTTCATCTTTGTCTACATTATATTACAAAACTAAATCTCAGTGGTGAAGCTTCCTCAAGGTCATTAGTAAGCTTGAGAGGCATAATGTAGATGACAGCCTTAACACATTTGATGTTCATGCTAAACACAGCCAAGTCCTTTAGGACAAGTGCAACAAGGTGCTGGAAGTAGTTGCTAGCATTGGGGAGCTGACTAAGGCTCCTAACATTGCTAACAGTGTTTTAAACAGCCTAATTAAAACTGTGCGGGGATGGTATTTTACGTTGTGTGTGCACCACGTTGCGTGGGCAGTAGTGTGAGGAGCAAACATGCCAACTCCTCTGCAAGTTCAGGCTTTGCCTACCTGAGAGCAAAGCGCTGACTCGTGGCATGTGAAAGTGAAGAATCTGTGCAGAGAGCTTGCGAGTTGGTTTTAAGTTGATTTTCTAAACTTTGGCAATGACCTAGAATGATCCAAAGTGAGGAACATATGGCTAGTTGTTAAAAATGTATCAAAGAGCTTCTCTTGTCTTTCTTTCTCATGAATGATCTCTTCAACATAAATGATCCCCTCATGCAACCCTCAGTCTGTTGGTTGGCACTCACATGCAAGAGCATCAGCACACTATTAGCAATTACCTTAGTGATATTTACAGCATTTTAATGTCAATTGTCTGTATGTAAATAGAATCTGTGAGGAGCGCAGCACGCCCGGGGCTCCGGCTCCCACTACAACAACACTGCTCCTTCAACACACCAGAGTGCTTCCTGTGCCTTATCTGACTGCCAAAAATACCCTTTCAATTGCTTTATGACAAAATAATGAGTCTGTCAAAGATGAGTGGTCAGAAAAACAAATTTGTTCTCCCACACAATTAGAGTTTATAACGTTGGACAGCAGTATCAATCTCCAGCGATCCAAAATTGAATTTGCACGTTGGAGGGAAACGTGTTCTTGCATGTGCTGTAACCAGGCTGCTTAGCAGGAAGAGTCCTCGCAGGTTGAACGGGAAAGAAGGATATCAGCTGAGCTGTGGGAACATCAGGATGGAAGTTCCCAAATGCAGACTAGTGTTGCGGGGACATGGCGTTTGCTTGCACAAGCTCAGCACTGACAGCACCGCTCCCACAGTCACCAACAAAAAAGAAGGTCTGGAAAAACTGTCACCAGATATAACAGGCAGACAACTGTTCCCTTCAGGTAGAAAGGTGTTTTGGAGGTGTGAGCCTGCAGGTCACTGTACATAACCCAATTGCTCGTAGAGCTGTTATATTTATAATCACAATCTTCAGACATTCTTTGTAAAGATGTACAAAGCGTTAGAGCTCAGCGATGCCATTTATGGTGAGCATATACAGTATCTCAGAACTGCACTTTGCCCTTAGCATTTGCTTTATCCTTACATGGGATTTTACCCTTGGGCTGTTGGCCTGTGCCATGCAAAGGCTGCAGCATACATCCTCTTACATGTGCTATACCTTAACCTGTATTCTAAAACCTGCTCAGCCTGTTACAGCTCCTTCAATCATCCCTTCTCAGTACACGTGCAAACCCACTCGACGTGCCAAGCAGCTGCTACCCACCCACTGCTACCCAGTAATTGCATTTCTGGGCATGTGTACATAATACCTTGTGAAGCACTTTCAGTTTTTCCTTTGGATTTCAAAAAACTATATAGGCATAAACTATAGGCATAAAATTAGTACATAGGATGTAGAAGTGGTTTTATAGATTTTCAGAACTCCTCCATTCTTACATTTGCAGCCAAAGCGACCACGTTCTTCTACTGTGTTTTTTTGTTTAGTATGCTTTGTATGTAAATCTAATTAAGCCTTTTGTTACTATCTCAGATTTAAAGCAGTAACAGCTAGGAACAATCTTTCAGAGAAAATGTTTAAAGAACTTAAAAATGGTACCTAGGATTTTCAGTAATAATTTACCTCTGTAGGAGAAAAGAAAGGTAATCTTCCTTTAAAAAGAGATGAGACAGATGAAGGACTCTGAGCTTGGGCAGTCTTCCATAGGAAGGTGATGTCCACGCCCTGACAGTGATCTGATAGGAGCCCAAGTGAGTTACCAGATCAGTGGTGCTCAGCTGATTCACAGTTATCTGAAATGCCTAAGGTCCAGGCTCTGCTTCTTTGTTTTCACACTGCTCACAATCCAATATATCTCATCACAAGAGTGGTTCTTTCATGGTCTATCTGGATTGTACTTTTACCTAAAGAGTATTCTTTCTGTAACCCTAAATATTTCAATTTTCCTTACTGCTTATCCTGCAAATAGAAATAGCTTTTTATTGTACTCTAGTCATCTCTCAGCCCTGCTATGCACATTTACCTCTTTCATTCATCCAGAGAAGTGTGTCCCTCAAGCACAACAGGCATTTCTCTTCTCTGCAGAAGTCTCTGAGATTGTCCATACATATACTCTGATGAGGTCCCTGGGACAGATTGCCCAATTCCTAGTGCAGCCTTCCTAAAAAATCATAAGTATATAAAATATTATTTCCCTGTTTCAGTAAAAATGTCTCTCCACATGCAGCACAGAATTTGCTATTGGCTTATTTTTCCCAGACATGGTACCCTCCAAACTTATGTTCAGTTTTCTTTCCATAGATGCTTTTTGTTCTCGTTCAGTTTTAGCACTGTTTGCATTTTACCCCCTTTCAGTACTCAGCAATGTCCATCATTTTTTGCGGGAATCACGATTAATCTCTCCGAGATCTGTCAAGTGACCTCAGCGAAAAACTGGTGCAAGTGAGGGAAGAATCAGAGCCTCTGTGGTTCAGTCTTCTGAATGTCTTCTTACTGCTTATGCTTCTGCTCTTTTACTCCCTATGTGTAGTATAGTTACTGACACCAAGAAGAACTTTAGTTTAATCTCTTCAAATTTCATTAATCTACAGGTTTTTTTCATGCTTCATATCATAAATGAAACAACATAATATTATTTGGAATTTTCCTTTAAGAGAGAATGCAGCATTTTGAGGGATTCTGCTGGGACGGTCTTCAAAATTACATATAAAATATCCAAATAATAATCTGAAGAGAAGCACTGATTGAATGAATCCGTTATTATTCTACCAGTTTAGGACTGGAAGACTCCTTTAGCAATTCCTCCATTTAGGAAGCTAAGTGGCTAAGATGTCCCTAAATTGTCAGTTTTGTGTGTGTTTGTTCTGAATGCCCATATGAGGGCTCATTGTTTTACATCTCAGTTAATAGGGTTTTAAAATTTGACAGAACAGTTGAGAATTCCTCAACTACTTTCACAAGAAAATACGGTTTGCTGTTCTCATGAAAACCTGCCTGTATTTGGTACAAACATAGACCTCCAAAATCTGTAGTTCACCTTTGTTGGAGCTTGGTGGCAAGAACTGCCACCAGAAGATGACTTTTGTGGAAACCCTGCCCACTGCTGTACCGTGTGGGCCCTGCTACCATGGCACAATGCCATAACTCTGGGCTGAGAAGCACTTCCTCCTCTGGGCACCAGAACATGCAGCAGAGCTATCCCATGCTGTCCACGTTAGGGAATGTGGGAAATAATAGGAAATCAATATGCATGAGGATTTACAGGAATTGTTTGTGTATGCGTATGTACATCCATACATATTAGGACAAGAGGAAATGGCTCCAAGTTGCGCCAGGGGAGGTTCAGACTGGATATTAGGAAAAAAATTTTACACTCAAAGTGTACACTGAAAATGCCTACTAAGCACTGGAACAGGCTGCCCAGGGAAGTGGTTGAGGCACCATCCCTGGAGGTATTTAAAAGACAGGTTGACATAGTGCTTAGTGATATGGTTTAGTGATGTGTTTTTTTGTTTTTGTCAGAGTTAAGTTGATGGTTGGACTAGATGATCTTAAAGGTCCCTTCCAACCTAGGCAATTCTACGATTCTATATAAACATATCTATATGTTTTGTATATCTATGAAGATGCATGGGAGAGGAGTGGATAGAAGCAGAGGGGAATGGAGAAAGCTACAGTCTACTCAAGACTGACTTAAAACCATGCAAGCAAAATTGAGGAAGGGTCTCTCTCTTCAGGAATATCTGACAAGTATAGCATCTAAGTGCAAACAGACTTTTCTGGTTTTCTGACACAGCCATTCTTTACTTTTGAGTGCTTATTAAAAGAGCTGTGCACATTTACACCAATTAGCAGATGTACCGACATTTATTTTGCCCTACCTCAGCTCCCCTTCCAGTCTGCAGCACCCTTTCAGAGCCCTAGGAACTACAGCTTTTCCTCAGAATCAGCTGGCATTTTCTTCCTGCCTATACCAGTTTGCTGCCTCTGACACTGATGGGTCCCTCCAATAAAACTGCAATCTTCCCTGAAAGAAACCAAATCAGTTCCCCTCTCTCATTTACTCTAGTGACTCCACAGTCTCTTCTGCTTCTTTCTCCACTGATTCTTTCTATTGGTCTTGTCACTGTTGCATATCTCTCCTGTTTGGGACTCTTACATTTTCGTATTCCTGTGGACAGTAAAACCCCCCATTACTTTCTTAATAGCAGCGCCACTTACCAAAATCTTTAATCTCTTCGTGAATAGGAATCTCTCATCCACTGACACCCAAACAGGAATCTTTCATTCTACATTGACTAGTCATTGAAAATTTACTTTACAATTGGTGTAGTATTTAAACATCAATATTTCAGAAATGCTATAAAAATGAATCACACTTTCTTTTTTTCTAGCATATTCAATACATTTTGTTAAATTCAATTTAAAAGGTGCTGACCGTGTTTTTCTTCAGAATGAGCATTGCTCAAATAACAGCAGTTTCATCTGCCTCATTTCTAGCACTGGGGAGAATGCTCCACTACCTACTGTATTATGGATTCTTGTGGATTTTCTCCAGCAGACACTTATGACAACTGCAAGCTTGTTTTACCCTGGGGATATATATGTATGTGGCCAGTTGCTTCAGGTCATATTCCTTCCAAATGGAAGTCAGCTTGACAGCTATTAATTTGCACTTGGCTATTCCATGTGTTGTTTTGCTCTAATTATTGGTCACTGTATGGAACAGGTGACAAATGGCCACATGAGAACCCTTTAAATCACTAGATGTACAATCATTAGGAAAACAAACAGTCAGGGTCATTAAATACAGCCCCAAACAGAAACAGATTGTAGCTAGTTTTGACATCTATTGGAAAGGGATGGAAAGAAGTGACAATACCTTACTGTTTATGAAACTGACTTCCCATTCTGTAAGTGTCCTAATTTCACGGAAAGAGGGGAATTTAAGGAAAATACAATAGTTCTAAGATCAAGTGCAGAATCTGGTTTATCTAATGATTTTGTCACAAGGTTCAATTAGGTGTTCTTTCCTAAGTAAAACTAAATGTGCTTACCAAAATATTTCCTCTGAGCTTCAGCTACTACAACTATATCAAATTAAAGCAGGCAAAAAATTTTATTTTCTGAGCAAGACAGTACTTGCTAAAGAATAATGGCAAAACACCATTATAATGAGCTTCCCTTCTACTGAAGTGTAGCATTGCAGAGGATAGTTAATTGAAGTCTGTTTCTTCAGACTCCCAGGGCCTAATTTGGTTCTTAATTTGGGCCAGATTCTCTAAGGACATAAGCAGAGGACTTTTTTTTGTTCCAGTGAGTAGTGACTAACTCTTGAATTTTTGCAAGATTATAGACCTGTCTGTAGTGAAAATTATGAATAATTTAGTTGATCTCAGTGGAGCTGCGTTAGTGAAAACAAGAACAGATTCAGCATCTTGGAGTCTTGGTGAAATTACTGCTTTTAGACCTGTGCTACCTGAAGATACTACAAGATGCTACTTGAGTGATGTCTTGTAAAACACATTAAAACAATACAAGCACAACACAGAAATAGTGATTGCCATAGAACATGGTTTACTAAGACTAAATCTGAACCTAAACTCATCACTAAATAATATCCCACTTTTTTTTTATTTTTGCCTTTTAAAAATAGGTGTAAGTGCAACCTTCACGCTACTGGCTGTAAAGAAGAAAACAAAAGACTACTTTGTGAATGTGAGCATAACACAACTGGCCCAGACTGTGGAAAATGCAAGAAGAATTACCAGGGCCGACCATGGAGCCCTGGTTCTTATCTGCCTATACCTAAGGGTACTGCTAATATCTGTAAGTAGTTCTGTATAATAAGGATATTTCATTGTTAGAATTCTGCCCCGAATCGTGATTTTTGTAGGAAGATTAACACTGGCAAAAGTTGGTCATTTCCTTATAACCCAGTGCATATAATTTGACAAGGTGTCAAATTGTGTTAATAGTAAGTACACATTATCCATACTCGTACACGGCTGTAAATAACTTGCGTTAACTGTGTGTTTGTATACAAAGATAAATCCCTGGAAACTGCACAGAAAGGGCTAAGGAATGAAAAAATTAGGATCTTTCACAGAAAAAGTGCATGCAAAGAGTAGAATCCAGTGGGAATATCTGCAGCACTGCTCCAGCCATGACACGCTCAGCTCTCCTTATTCTTACATCCTTATTGTCTCAAAATCCAAAACAACTTCAGCTCACCATGGGAGATGAGGTCCTTGCTCTTTTTTGGTCCGTTTAAGAAATTTTTTAAATCTCAGACAAAATTTTGCAATTAATAACTAAAAATCTAAAGGTTGGTAAAGGAAGTTTGTACCTGATGTTGATGTGCAGTCCAGATTCCTAAGTGCTCTTTTAGATCACCGTAAGTGTTGAAGGAGGAAAGCGAGGGTAAAACCTGAGGTTTTATATCTGGTTGTTTCCAGCTAACAGCCACTCAACAACACACATACTCACTATTCCAGCACACTTTCTTATAATCCAAAGGAAGGTACTGACAGCTGCATTTGCTGGTGCTAGACAGGATTTTGTCGAAAAGAATATGGTGCTGAAAGAGAGGGCACAAAGACAAGTATAAGCATCAGTTCTTCCTTTCATGCATGTGTGAAATACACAGTTATTCAGACTCCTCCTGAACAGAGTAACAGACTTAAATCTTTTGAAGAAAGGATTGAAGAAGATAAGCATAAATCACCAAACCTTTTGACAGAAGTTACTAGCTTATTTTAAGAAAAGAGTCCACAGTTTTGCTTTGATTAAAAGCAAGACATTAATTTTAGAAAATTAAAATATAACAATTTACTGAAAAGTTATTTGGGAGAAACAGAGCTATGTACTGTAGTTGAATTGAATGAAAAGTTTAAAACCAGAAGCAATGTGCGCTGCTCAGAATGTTATCTAAGACTTCAAAGCAGCAGCTGTGAAGAATCAAAACTCAAAAATGAATATCATAGGAAGCAGGACTTTATCAAGTTAAATGTGAGAGTAATAGACCAAGTAACAAACCGTGAAGTGTGGGGGCAGGAAATTATGATAAAATTCTTACTGAGCAGAGAAAAATGAACTTCCAAAAAGCGGGGGAAAAACATTTTGTAACAGTATTCACTTTTTCACTTATAAAAAGTGAACGTGGCTCATTTAAAGAATTAATACTTTAAAGCTATGTTTGAAAAAAATAGTGAGATTTATCAGGTTGGTTTTATTTATATGTTTTACACATATGTACATATACACACATGCATATGTATGCACATAAATACCTTAAAAATATATATACATATAATGCATTTGCTACTCTGGCAAGCGTCTAAACTAGGGATGAGATACATCTGAACTCAAAAAGTGGGATCTTTCTAAATGCATTTCCAATCAGTTGAGCAAACACCAGACGGAAGAGTGGAATTAGCACCCACGGACAGGATGCCTGAAGCTTGTTAAAACAACTTTCAGCATTATTGAATTTCATCAGATATACAGTTCCATCAAAAATCAAAATCCTCTGCAAATAATAAGCAGTCCTTTCTGATTTTTCTATTGTTATTACTATTACGATAGCATCATGAAAACATACCCTTGTTTGAGCTGACAAATGCTCCACTTACCCTCAAATCCTGACTTCAGCAGTGATCAGCAGCAGAAAATTATGGCAAACAGGAAGAAGTATGGTGAATGTAGAAAAAGAATTTCTTCTTTTCCTTCCCAGTTGCCAACAATGAACTGGCTTTCTAAGCCGGCCACTCTGTAATACCCGTGGTGGTTGCTAGCAGCTGAGTAGAAAGAGAGAGACTCAGTTGTCATAAGCTTGATCTCAGTGGCATCTTACAGCAATACATTTCACATTTTAATGATTCAATAAGTGAAAGGTATTTCATTTTGTTTATTTTAAATGTTTTTATTTAGTTAAGCCTGTACCTCCTTAGATAGAAAGAAACAGAGTATAATGCATCCCCACTTACAGCTATTATGATTATATAGAGTAGATACGTCCACTCCTTCAATCTCCATATTTTCTAAATGGTGAATCCTAATCTATTTAATCTTATTGTGTATAAAATTGTGCCACATCTCTGGTTATGTGTTCTTTCTTGCTCTCTTCTGGTTCTATGATGACATATTTTTTTATTTGGTGAAGCTAAAACTCCATGTGATATTCTGGATATGAGAAGAACTGATCTTTTCCAGTGGCACAAAAATGTGTCTGCTTTATATTTTGCTATCAGCCCTTGAGTCCTTTTTAAAGACTATTACAACAATTCTTCCAGCATCAAGGCTGACATAAGTGACAGGTTATATGTTACAGTAGTCCAGAAATGTTGTATTTGAGTTCCTTTAAAACACTTTTTGGGTGAACATCACCTTATGGCAATCCTTATTGTTTGATAAAAGATCATTTTCTAAAACACATTCAGATGATAGACATTAAGAAAGTTCCTCAGATAGTGAGAATCTCTAACCTTCTTTGTTGTCAACATCAATGAAATCTGTTAATTTAGTACTTAGTCCTTTTATTCCTTGATTGCCTATCTACTCAATCATCTCTCTGGGAGGCCTCCTGCTTCTAGAGTGATTATTTTAACAAAAAAGAATCATTAATTTTGATGTCTGTAGCAAGTTGATTCTCAAAATACTGTGGTTTATATTTAACTTGACAGATTTTATGCTTTTGTTTCCCTATCTTTGTCAATTAAGATGACTTGCAGTTTTGAAGGGTGTCTTTCCAAAATCTTCTGGTTTGGGTTCTTTCTTTGGGTTTTGTTTGTTTGTTTATAAGATATTTAATTTTTTAAATTATTTTTAATTGATGAGTTATATGTGATTATTCTCTAATGCACTTTATCTCTAGCCTGCCTCCATGCTGTTTGCCTTAAATCTTTTTATCTGTTCTTTTAATTTTTCTTCTCACTTTCTCATTTTTATTTGCATTTATGTCACCATCTCCATCACGTGATCAGCAACGCAGCCACAGCATTATACTCTCCTTAATCGGGTGTGGATTCGGTAAATAGTTGCTGGAATGTGTTGATAGAATTAACTTATCTGGTTTGACCCTAAATTTCCCTTGATTTATTACTTTAATTCCCTAGGGACACTTTGTATAATTCAGTAATACAGTGTGCCTTTGACAGTCTTCCTTCCTCCAATTTTTGGAGTCCATCCTTTCAATCTAAAACCGAAATATTTTAAATTTTAAGTGGATTTGAAGAGGGTGGTGTGGTTATATGATTTTTATATGAGATATGTGTTTAAATAAGAATACATTTTAAAATAGTTGTATAAACGAAAGAGAATATTTTTTCACAAAATAAAAAGATCCTTTTCTTGAGATAGTCTGAAATTGGGAATTTCACTCAGATTCAACAAGAAATCTCCATTTCTAAACCTTTCCCAACTGGAACTTATAAGACCTTATTCTACCTTTTCAAGGTGCAGCTCATGAAATACCAAGACCATTCTGGGCTATACTCCAGTCATAGCCTAAATCTTCATATAAGGCTGTTTCTGTATCCTTTTTATTTTAAGTTAAAGCAGGAGATCACAAAATGGTTTTTTCCCTGCTTTGTTCGTGAAAGACACCGAACACTGTTGTTTACTGGCACTAACAATATTTCCACATTTGTCTCCCGCATAGCATTTATTTTATATTTTCACTCTATCTTATTGACTATTTTGTGATTACATTTATTCCCTTGTGCTGCCACATTCTATGGATAGTTCGTTCTGCAATATGTTTTGACACTCAAAGTGAACTTATTGAATTTCTCTATACTTGGTATTACAAGATAGCTTTTCTCCACACTATGTCGTATACGTCTGACAGCACTAGTCCTTTTCTTCCTCCTGTTGTTTAGATCATCTTTGCCACTTATGTTCTTTGCTCCATCAGACAGAGCTGTCTGAAACTGTGCTGGGCTGCCATCCATCAAAGCCCGCTCACTTTTTGTCAGTCCCTCCACAGCCAATAACCTGTACCAGAAGCGTTTGACACTTGGCAAAAACCTCCTCCCAGCTGTTCCATGAGTTTCCCGATTAGGAGTTCAACGTGAAACAAAGGATTGACTAGAACATTGGTGGTTCTTTTCAGTCAGCAGTTAGGCAGATAGATAGTCTCAACCGGTTTACCGAATTTCTCCTGCAGTGGGCCCCCCTCGGATACTGCAGCCTCTGTCTCAGCAGCACAGCCTTAATCCTCCCTCAATGGGAAAAGACTTATGAGGCATCACTGCAGCACAGCTGCCACAGAAACACTTTCTGGCAAAAAATACGGCACTTGAAGTATTGGCCTGATTATCCTCATCTGTGTTTGTAGTTTTCCCCATGAATATTTGCTGACACGAAGCCATCTTGCAGTACCAAGCTAAATGAAGCCGGACAAGAGGCTGTGTGATGGCAGGCTGCCTATTCAGGAATCCAAGTAGCATGCGTCCCTATAACTGAAAAGTTCATACATCCTGCTGTCCTGTCAAAGAAGACTCATAAAGTAGATAGTGTCCTATTTGTAAGGGCTTTGTTCTCCCAAACAACTGGAAGGAGCTTTCCAGTGCATACTTCATGAGTGGGGTAGAGGAAGTGATTGGGAGGATTCAATTTGAAGGAATGGGACACAAAGCATTTTAAGATGCAAAATGTTGCTCCTTGATGATTTTAGAAACATCTCTCATAGAGAAAAATGAATATATAGTATCATAGAACCATCTGGGCAGGAAGGGACCTTCAAAGGTCATCTAGTCCGACCCCCTTTCAGTCAGCAGGGACACCTCCAACTAGACCAAGTTGCCCAGGGCCTCATCGAGCCTCACCTTGAATGTCTCCAGGGAAGTGGCCTCAACCACCTCCCTGGGCAACCTGTTCCAATGCTCCACCACTCTCATTGTAAAGATCTTATTCCTAATATCCAATCTAAATCTGCTTTTCTTCAGTTTAAACCATATGAATGCAATAAGTTACAAAACAACAAAGCTTCTTATTGTTTCTCTTTTATATTACATATTAATTTTGGTTCATGGAGCTTACAGAAGATGTAAAGCCACAGGAACATGTCACACAAAATCTGTGTCAGGCTAGGAAACTTGGGGGGGAGGGGGAAAACTGTGTGGATCAAGAGCATTCAGGAAGATGGAAGCGTCAGAAAAACCTGGAAATGATAGACTAACTTCCCTCCAACTAGTTATTCAGTGCAACAGCCAGCAAAACATTGCAGGTACTTACCTAAAAACCAATGCACTATAAATAACTGTATTTCTTTAAAATGGGGCCTGAAAAATTATTCTTCAGCACTCTTCCCTCGTGTGTGACCCTGCTGAGTTGGTTGTTTGTGCTGGTTATGGTGGCATCTGTTGCTGGGAAATGAATTGCTTCTATCCGTCACTGGTTTCAAACAACTCTATTTTTGCCGTACACAGTGAAGAGGAGCAATGAAAGAGGGTTCTAGTCCTTAAGCGTCAGTATGGGAAGGAAAAGTGCCTGTTATAAGATACTCAAAGTTCTAAAAATGGTCTGAGTTTTGGGCTTTTTGAAGTTTCAAATATCTAGTATTCTGTCAATAAATTATGATTACTTGAAAAAAATCCTTCGATCTCAGTGGAAGTTTCCTAGACAGAGTTTTTGATACTGATTTGGAGTCACTAAAATATCATGAGAAAAGGTCTAAATTTTAAAGGTGTTGCCCAATAAACCAATAACTAAATATTTCCTCTGTCCCAAGCAATATTGCATGGGAAAGCAGAGGTGGAGGATGACAAACCTCATCTAAGCAGTTCTTCTGGAAATGTAAACATTTTCAATCTTTACAGAGCAAGCAACTGTAAAATTAACAGTGTCAGGAATTCTAGGGCTCTTGCCTTGAAATACATGAAATTTCATAAGAGTCTTGTCTTTCACTGTGCATGGTCCTTTGGCTGAATACACGAAAAGTTTACTCCTATGATCATAACGAGCACTCCCTTTAAGGGATTACAAGGTGCTAGATTCCTCCAGCTTGTCAGGGTTTTACATTACATTACTAGAGAATTCAGAACTTCTGAAATTCATGCTGAGAACCTGATATTGCAACGTGCCTCAGTGAAGGAGTTGCAAAGGGAAAAAAAACACTGCAGGGAGTACTGTCATGCAGCAGCACAGCTATTCCAGCAAAAGATCAGATGTGGCATTAACAGCCCTGCTCTGACTCTTTATACAGCTCTATACTTTGTCCCTGTTGAAGAGTTAAAACGTGTGGTGTAGAGTGCAATTATAAGGATGTCTCTTTTGTCAGAAAAGCTCTCATGCATCTTTGATTAGTGGTTAATATGAATCCAAACTTGCTCTGCATTATTTACTATTATATCCTACCATGGCTTCATTGGAGGCAGTCACAATTCTCAGCCTCTGGGTTGTATTCACCTCACCTGGGTAATTTGACGAGCTCTGGGTGACACTCTTACCCTGAATGTCAGGGAGCTGCACGCTGGGTATAGTGTTCTGAGAGCAGCAGGAGCAGGTCCCTGGCTCCTGTCATATGGCAGGTCCACATTCAGCTTGTGATGGAGAAGAGGCAGAGAAGCCCATGGGGAAGACAGCTAGCAAGACCGAATTGACAGAAAAATTCCTTCATCCCACATGTACTTCCTGCCCAGGAAGAGATGCAGCCTGGCTGCATCAATTGCGCTGCTGGCGGGCAGTGCACTCAGGCATTGAGGACGGAGGTGATAAGAGACTGCAGGGTATGACCTGCTCTGACACTGCAAGCAGCCATATGGCCCTTCTCACCGAAAGCTTTTCCTTTCACACTGACACAAACTATACAAGAAATCAAAAACTTGCTTTCTTTGCTAGCATCTGATTTGCTTTTTTCTGCACTCCCGGTAGTCAGCTCCATGGTAGCTAATAGCTGAACCAACCCATTTCTGGAAAAAGGGGAAATGAGAAAATTACAGAGCAGATGCAGAAGATCATATGAAAGGAAAGCACCAGATTTTTTTTCACTCAAGTAATGCATGTGTATGTAGCTGCACTTACAGTGAACCTGTAATATACCAAACCACCACCCTCAAGTCAAGTCAAAAATAACAAACAGTATTAGAGACTTTGTTCTACAATGTTTGCCATTTCGGGGGCAGTAGCTACCTCTGAACTTTCATTGCACACTTTACTCCCCATTTCCTCATTTCCACTAATAACCATCCAAATGATTTCAACTGGAGCACAATTTAGCTTGAACATTGCCTTGGTTTAACAAAGTCACTTGGTTTTATTTACTCTTTATGCCTAGCTGAATAGAGTTGTGCGTTATGATTCTTCATCTCTCTCTATAACCTCTTCACATAATTTCACTGCTGCAAAGTACTCATAGATTTCAGCAGAAGGCTGACTGGAAATGATCCATATCACATAACATAGTGGTTTCCATCCAAAGGGCCGGCAGCGGCGGGGAGACTCCCTGCAGCCTGTTGGTGTCCCTGGCCGTGGTGTCACAGGAATTGTCATATGGCCGAGCCCCACACACCTCCACATTGACAGCAGAATCCCACCTCCTGGGCCTCATTACTCAGGGACTTGCACCAAATACAGCTCAGCTGAATTCAAGAGCGAGCCTCAATATGTAACTCCAGATCTCACAAAAACACTCGTACTAAGAATAATTTTCCCATCATATGTGCGGTTTTCACAGAGTGTTAATAGATCCCGCTTTGTGGCCCTACATAACCAGCTCTTTTCCAGACAAACTTAGATGTGCCATTCTCACTCTTTTTAGGAAAAAGGGCATAAAGTAGTGCACTATCGAGGCTAGTCACCACACACAGGGATACCTGGTATTACAAAAATCAAGGTGGTTACAGAAGATCACACCAACCCAGAAACTCCGCAAGGTCAAGACAGAGTCCTTTAGGCTAGTAGGTGTCTTGTTTTCATTATTCTCTGCCCAGGAAGCATTTATCACTATGAATTCATTGAAAATTTTGAAATACAGTAAAACAAGAAAAGCAGACGTGCAGGAAAACCTCTCCCTTTGCTACAATCTGTTCAGGAGAAAAATGAGGGGATATTTGTATGTGTGTGTGGGAGTGAGAGCGGTGCAAGGCGGGGGAGTATACCCAGAAGGAATACAAATACCATTTCACAGTGGAAGTGTGAATGCTAGAACACAGTATCTGTATTTTATCTAATATTTGTGCAGGTTCTATCAGTTTATAAAGGAAAACAAATGTTGCTAATTTAAAACAGCTACAATGACTTGCAAAAATGTAAGCAAGCTGCTATTAAAACTTCATGGAAAAATATTTGAAAATTGATTGCCTTTTTGGTATTTAAGACAAAGGGTTAGAGGTTCTCTTACATTATCCAAACTGAAAACAGCACTTTTTGTTACTTTTAGAACTATAACAGCATTGTTGTATCATGATGATATTTTTATTTAGCTTTTAAAACCTGATGATTCTAAAATTTTGGAACATAACTTGTTAATAATTAAGTTTGCAGGCAACATCTGAGTGTAGGCTCAGTTAGCAGCAGGTGCTGTGTGGCAGTGTGGTGCCTAGCACTGTGGACCACAGGTTCCATAGGAAATGAAACTGGGGAGCCACAGTTCTGAACATGTGCCCCAGGACTGATGTGGTGAAACACAAAAGATCTGTTTATGGTCACCATTCTGCAAATGCAAATAGTTCAGTATTGTCTTAGCCATGCCACAAGTCAGAAAATGTTCCCAACTTGACTCTGCAACCTTGCTTACAGTGAATATCATTTATGCCCAAGACATTCCTTTGCTCCAGTTTGCTTAATTGCAGAATGAGGTCTGTGCCATCTCTGAATAAGATAGAACTTCAAGATAGATGTTGAAAAAAGTATAGCAGATGTTTAATGGAGAAACAGACAGATTTCTGCAGTAAAATGCATGCCATCAAAAGTCAATAAAACTTGCAAGAGACAAACTGTATTTAACTGAGAGGATGCAAGTATCCAGGATTTAAATACTGATGTGTAATTTGTGACTTTAACCCAAGAGACTAGCAATAGTGCTGTTAGCAATGCCATTTGATCTAAAGAAAAGGGCATTTCAGAAAAGATTTCATGTCCATATTTTTGTGCTACGCACCTTTCAGGGCAGACCTGACAACAAGCTACGTGTGGGGACTGCATCATGCAACATTCCTGCATTGCTAATCCAGCAGAGGAGTTTTACTCCTCAGCAGCCCTACCTCTTCTGACAGATCTCACCTGCCTCTGGAACAGTTTCCTTGCATTAATTCAGCTTAGGAATTGAAAAGAAAGTGTGAGGAAAAAAAAAAGGGAAAAAAAGATATCAATGAGAGGCTTAGTCGATATGACCAACCTAATGCATTATTCGATTGTTTCGGTCAATTACATTTCTTTTCCATAGCTTAATTTAGATAACTGCCAGGTAAAAGAGTCAAAAAAATAGCTATAATTAGTTAATGCAACATAAGGTATCAACTGATTTAAGCAGCTGGCCAAAGCAGTTAGCAATGCATCTATCCCTTGGTTAAATTATTCTCCTAGATCTGCATAATACATGCATGACTGATATTTTTATCTAGAGCATTAAACCTAATGGCTGGTTAGTTGAAATACAAAACTGTTCTGAACAAATTCATGAAGTTCAGAGAGCTGGTGTAGGTCCCAGAAATACCCATCTGTCAATACTTTTTAGTGGTCCCTGCAGCCTCGTACTGAAAAATCTAAAGACTCTGCATTTATAAAGGGCTGGGTACATATTGGCAATTGGTTGGGTTTAACTATGTATCAAAATAATATTCTGAAAATTAGGAGAAAGTTGTTTTCGGAATCTTAGATGTAATAGCTTAGCCAACTACAGCAAACAGCTAACTGTACTTCTTTTTGCTTTCTTTCCCTACAGGTATACCCAGTATTTCCAGTATTGGTAGTAAGTAATAAAACCAGTATTGTTTTGCATTGTCATTCAGCTTCTTGGATCTAATTTCCCAACATCCCTTTCTGTTGAAGATACTGTTTCTCTGAAACTGTGCTCTATAGTGCAGGAGCTGTGTATTGGCCTTTCTGCTGTTGCATTAACATGTATTATGTGGTCAGAGAGAATGTCACTCTTGACAACACCTCTGCCTTCAGCCACAGATTTTCTGGTGAGTTCTGATCAGTGGATGAAAACTAAGTCTTATACAGAGAATTAAGACAGTGTTCCAAAGAAAATACTTGTTGAGCTAGTTAACACTTAAACTATAAAATAACCGCAACACTGTTATGTAAAGAACCAGCATATCCATGCAATGGATAATTAATTAAATAAAACCCTTGAAGGGACAAAGTGCACAGTCGCCCAGCTGCGCCTCTAGCTGAGTTCCGTGGCTGAGAAGTGCTCACAGTCACGACACGTTAGCTGGTTACAAGCAGGCAGGTAGAAATGGGATCCTGCTGTGGCTGACTGAAAGGATATTCCCCACAGCCTCGGCTTTGCAGAGGCTTTAGGCACAACTTGAGTTATGCAGGACTATCACAATGATAAAATAACGCAGCAGTAAAATGCAATTTGCCATACCTGGTATCCAGCTGAAAAAACCTGCCTCGCTTCTTATGATGCAGAGTCAGGTCTGGCAATTTATAAATCAGCTCAGTTTACTTAAACTCATGAACGGCACTGATTTGTTAAGGTCTACACAGCAAGTTAAATGCCACCAAAAGTAGCCTCCTTGCAAATTAGAGCAGCATTACAGCTGAATGCCATGACATCTGTTTTCCAGTTTTAAATAGTGAAACAGCATCAATGACAATAATGTGCAAATGAAAGCCTTAATCTTAATAATGTAATTTTCCCACTGTAGTATCTCCTTTGGCATTTCCATGGCTGCATATGCATAGTGCTATGCTATTTTCAAGACCTTGTGTTTATACATGTATTTTATAATATATAAAAAATTTTAAAAAAAAAGCCTAAATGAAAGAGAAGTTTATGTCACTGTTCTCAGGAACATTCCTGCCATTAATAACAGAAACAGGATGAATGGGAAAATAGGTCTTTGGAGTTTGGTTGTGCTGTGCAAGTTTCTTAGTACTGTGTTGCATGGACTATATGGTTGTGTTTTCACGTCACACTCCATACAGCCTTCGTCACCACATCTACCATTTCTGAGCATCAGCAGATGTTGGCCTTTGAAAACTTAATAGGGAAACTCAAATACCTTTTAAAAAATGGTGACCTGAAAGGATGCATTGTTGACCTCTTTGTATTTTACACGAGCTTGATTAGTACAGGTTATCTATTACAAATGGAGAAAATTCTGTTTAACATTCCGTAGGAAATACAAGAGTTTCTGCAAGCCTATGCTTTATCTTTAATCTTCTGTAAATGTCTTGGAATAATATGTAGTAGAATTGAACACATTTCTTTGCCTACCTGGAAAGGATGAAGCATGAGCATCTCTTCATGAGCACAAGTAAATACTGATACTCTGCTTGGGTTTTTTTGTGTGTTTTTTCTTAAACAGCCCAGGGGGAAAATAGTCTACTTGCACAATGTTCTGAACATCTTTCCTATAAAATAGAAATAGCAGAATTATCATTAAACAAGGATAGAACCCATACATTTATCCTGGTCTCTAAGAGAATTTAACAGAAGTACAATTAACACATAAAATCAAACAAGATTAATTACTTGTGGCTGCTTTAATGGATTCTGCATGATTTCTTCTTTTGTGTATGCTAATACAGTATCTGTGTTCATATCAGCAGAGTTTTTCCCCATCTGGGGACAGAAAGGTACTCTCAGGAGATAGAGTTTGGGTTTTATTTTGCCTGGCAGCAAATGCTAATGGGGATTATTGGTGTGCTTCAAGCTTTTCCTAGTATATAAGGAGGATGGGGTTGGGGTGGGGAGTTATGAAGACTAAACTGGCAGCATACAAAGAAGATGCCACTGCAAACAATGTTCAGTTAACATTTTTAAGACTGCAATGAAAGCAAGCAAAGAAAAATAAAATATGTTTACCTGTGTGTACATATATGTATCATTCTCTATTCCTTTTATACCTCAAAGGATCTTGTATTAAAGCAGCTCATCATTATAGTTTGAAAACAAAGAAAGAATGGTCATTAAGTAAACATCCTTTCTAAGAATGGTCATTAAGTAAACATCCTTTCTGATCATCTGGAAGAAAAAAAAAAGAGAAAAAAAAAATCAGAGCTTTCCCATTAAGGTCATTTGTACCTGCTGTTGTCTATCAGTCAAATAATAGGTTCTCTGGTCATTTCCAGCATTCTTGATTCCAATGCTGGCCCTTTCAGCATTTTTCAGCCATGTCTGGAAAAATACTGGTGAAAGTGTTAGCAATTAATGAGTCCCAAAACCATTTCATAATTTTAAGCAATGCTTATATACAGTATGTAAATATTCTGAAAACTACATTATTTTACTTGCTAAAATAATGATTGTACAATTTTACACAGGCCAGTACATCAAAAAATGTTCATTATTGTGACCAAATACCAAAGTTACTAATCTGTATATGTATGCCTTCAAAAAGTTGAATCTTCAAAACTATAGCTTCTGTCTTTGTTCCTGTAAAGCCTAACTCCACTAATTATGCTAAACAGTTTTTTATAAAGGGTATAATTAGATACAGGATAGGATAGACATGATGTGCAAATAGCTATGTGTGGGTGATTATCACCTTAAAACCTGCTGGTGGCAGATGAGTCAGAGTTTAGAGACAGACCATGCACCCAAGTGCAAGATGCAATCACAATAATCAAATGGTATTTTCTGCTTTGTTCTCTATGGTTTTGTTTTTCTTTATAGCCAATTTCAAATTAAAATATTTTTTTTAATGATAATGAATGCAAGACACAGAAGTAAAATAAAAAAAAAAAAAGACTGAATGAGCACTCTTTTATTTTATTGTCTTCTTAACCTTGGAAGTACTAGTAGGTATATTTCTGGAACTAAAATAGTGTCAGGATTAGTTCTAGCTTTATTTGTTTTACATTTGTTATGAAATTTTAATGTAGTAAATATATAACTTAAAAGGTCGTGAGAGCAAATACTAGCAGACTTTTTTTCTTTCTTTCTTTATAACAATGCAAAGTATTTTGGACCTGATTTTGCCCCCTTGTGCTGAGAAATTCTCTCATTAAATTTACAGCCATGGGATCAAAGCCATTAAAAGGCCAAGTTCGGGATGAGAGTACATACACAACACACACATATGTCAGCAGGATATAAACATGCATAACTAGGCTGTACATTACTTTTCTATTATTATTTGAGGTCAAGATTTACAGAGAGAGCTCTACTGTTGAGAGGCCATTAAGATGTTTATCTCCTTAGAATATTTAAATATTGTCTTCGGACTATATATGTTATTTTGGATGTACTAGCCAAATGTTCTCATTTCAACTCAGTTTCATCCAAATCTGACTTTTTAATAAATAATACAGTTAATCAGGCTCCTAGTCTAAGGCAATCACCTCATCTAAAAAAATTACTATAGTAACAAGCCAGTAACAGTTTCTTTTCCCTCCTTTAATGCTTTGAAGCACTCAGAATTTTTCACTTTAACAATTAGATTTTCCATTACATTGCTAAAATGAAAGAAGAAAATGATAGCCTATGTGGTATAATGCACTCAATCAAACACTGGATCTGAAAGGAATTTAACGTTCTAAATAAAAGACAATATGAGTAGTTTATTTACTTGGTACAATTCTTAACAAAGCCAGTTTTCTTCTGTATAACTAGACTTTCCCCCTTGAAGTTTAGTAAACAGAGCGCCTGTGCTGACCCCAGCGCTGAGCAGAAACTGTCTCTTTGCAGAGTGGGCTCTAGTGCAGGTTCAGAGACTACCAACACTTCTCCAGGGAGCACTGACAGGTCTTTGGGGTGCCATTTGGGGGAGCCTTTCTTTCAGTTTTTGTTTGGCCAGATCCACCAATTTTAACAGATAAGAAGAGCCATTCTCACCAGTCTAGTAGAGTGTTTTTCATTCTTCATCCCAGTTTACCTTCATCATCTTGGCTTAGTTAAAAACTGTGTGTAAGTCAAATTCTCTTTTCAGTATCTTTTTTTATTTGTCGTAATACATAGGGAATTACTTAGGTACCATTAATAAATAATAAATAATAAATCAAACAATAGGACACTGTAGAAAATAAGTTATCAACATTTCAGTATGTACCATGGTACGCGTGCAAAACACATTCCACTTGTAATATGCAAGTTTAGCTACAGTTACTCAGGGAAATTTATAAAAAGCAGACATGATCCACAAAGATGTTTAAAAACCTAATCTTTATAGATTCAAAACTGTATAAAGCTTGGGGAGAAATTGCTAGGGAAAAAAAGCACTTTTATATTTTACCCTCTCCTGTTTTTCCTTTAGTCCCTTAGATATGTAATCAGCTTATTTCATAGAGTATAAGGGAAGGATGAGGTTTTCAAATAAGCATTCTGATTTTTTAAAAAAGATCTTGATTTACCGTTCTTCATCGGTTGAGAATTACTGTACAATAATCCTAGTTGGCCAGCCAATTTCAGTATCTTTGTAGGAAAAAAGAGATTCAAAATAATAAGGAACAATCCCTGCAAACTATCAACAGAATAATTTACTTTTTCTGTCATGAAAAGGTATCTAAATATTTCCTTCCTCAGATACTTGAATTCATTATTCACTTTTGCAAATATTTTAGTGGAAATACTTAAAATTGAAAAATACTCCCTCAGACCTCAGTAGTTTGAGAATTAACCAACACATTTGTTAAAATCAGTGAATTTTTTTTATGGTATCTAACAGTTTCCAGAGGTGGATAATTGGATTATTATTTTTTAAAGCCTCTAAAAAGATCACTTTCTTTTACTCTAAGACAACAAGTGGACACGTAAAGGACTAATTTCATTTAAATTCTTCCAACAGTTATAAAAGCTGTTATGGCTGAGGAGCTGCCATAAAACAACCACATCTTCACATTTATGCAGAATTCTCCTTTCTCCAAAGGACCAGGTATGAAACTTCCTACATTGCTCCGAAAAAAGATTGCCTAACATTGGCCAAGTATTTTTTTTTTTAATTTATAAAATAAAGGGGTGATTTTTTTAAAGAACTTTTTCAACATTTCTTCCCTTTTGATGAGTTAGATTTTGCAGTGTTATGACAGTGTTGAAAGGCAAATTTCATGAGGTAGGTTATTATGACTTTAAACCTAATGAGATAGAAAAGCTGTAATAATGGTAGTGTGATCTTTTCAATACGTGATGGAATATGGTCTAATATAAATATACTCAATTCTTTCAGCAGTAACTGAATCTGCCATTGATTTCAGTGAGCATTATTTTTTATTATTTCTTAATTTTTGTCTATTTAACAACGAAACCCAGTCAGACATGTAACTGCACTGTGCTCAGCAGACATCTATATTTTAGAACAGATGTTTACTCTTAACTACTCATGGTTCATAATGGGCAGCAGCAAGGCCAGGTTTCCATGACTAGAAGCAGGGACTTCTACTAGAATCATTTAACTTACATTGACAATTTTGTAATGTTTTTTTGTGTTTTTAATAGAAGTTGAATGAAAGTCAAAACACATCTTAAGGTCTCTCGTTAGCGTTCCTTATTGTTATTATAAATTAAATATGTAATGATTGTTGTCAACACAAGTGCTCCATGTTTGTCATTAGAGTGAGCATTATTTAAGACTTCCTGATTTATTATTAGTAATTTTCAGCAAATGCATTGTTTGTAGAACAGGTCAGCAGAAACAGTTTAGGAAATAAAATAACACTAGTCTGCTGTAGAGTGCAGATGCCCAGGCAGCAACGTAGTCTTCACACGCTCCGTCACCTGTGCTCTTCATCCCTGAGGAAAGATAGCCCCTCTCAGTGGGAATACATTTTAATTTTACTGCCGGCTCAGTACTTCATTGGAGTGAGAACCCAACAAAGTGCTGATTAATTTCTGCCGACATCATGACAGCTGTTCACGTAGAGCCGTCCGGTTGGAATCAGGCTGAAACTACCCGTTCCTTTCCACTATTTCCCCAGTCTGAAACCACGGTGCAGACTGCAGTTCCTGATACTATTTGAGACAGGTTTTCTTCGTGTAGTACCACAGGTAATTCCAATACTGTATATCCAAAAAACGGAAATGATCATACACGTAATACATATCATGTTTCTCCTTACTTCATGAAAGTATGATTTTTTTCCCAATAGTTATTTTGCATATAATTGGCTTTGGAACAATAGTAACTAAAAATGCAGAAATTTCCAATGCAAATTTAAAATGTCATATCTGGTTTTCTGCTCAGTCATATAGCTCACATAGCTCTACCCTTAAAGTAGACTCTTAAAGATACTACAGTGGCTTCACTTCTAAATAATAACAGTAAAATGTACTTTTAGAAACTCTTTTTCACATTTCTGTAGGCTTGTTTGCCTAGAATAACCATCATAGAATATATTACAGTGGATTTATATATCTTCTAGAATATCTAGAATATCTTCTACAGCAAAATTCATTAATTATTCTGGAAAATAACACCTTTAATTGCAATATACAGTGTCCATACATGGAACTATTCTGGAAAAGCCTGGTTTATCTAGTCAACTTCTTTATAAATAAAACCCTTAGTGGTAATCACTGAGGACTGGAAATATTTTCACAAGTTGCTATAAAAGAACAACTAGCTGCTAAATGAATCTTCCCAGTGCCTGTTCAAAGGATGACTCATCTTCTCAAATATACTTGTGGGAATGACAGTCAACATTCTTTGACTTGGACGTCTCACATACCTTTTTAGATAAAGTGTTTAAAGATGTCTCCATTAAAAAAAAAAAAAAAAAGACCACCAGAAAATTTCAAAGATAAGGCCTTTATCAAGAAACCTGTAATCTTGATGATAATACATTCCACGAATAAGGATATAAGAAAAAAATATTCTTTTAACCAGAGATTTAAATAATCTCTAAATAAATAAAGGAACATAATAGAAGTATTAGGTCCCCAGGAGCATTAACCACATTACCAAGCAGACCAGAGACACTGAAGACAGCATCTGGTCTCATCTGGATATAACCTTGAACAACCTCAACTAGCTTTGTAGTTGACACTGCTATGAGCAAAAGGTCGGAACAAATGACCTCCAGAAGTGCCTCTAAAATGGTTTTAATTATTGCTAATAAGTAGTAATAAATGCTAGTAATAATACTTAATTGCTAATCTTCAGGCACTATAAATATGTTCTTTATTGTTTTGGATGTCCATTAAAATCTCAGTTAAACGTAATCTAATTTAAAGGGTCAGGGATTTTTTCATTATTTTGCAGTAGGTCACAATCTCCATTTTAATAATTTTGCTAAAATGAGAACAGATCTATAGCATTTATAGGATTAGTAAGAAATGATTCTTCTGTCATACAAGTAACGATTTTATTTGCACAGACAAGAGATTACTTGGGGACATCATCATCAGAATAAGGTTATATAAGAAATATTATTGATTATATTTATCAGATTATATAAAATATCTGATTTCCTTTACTAACAATTTACTAAATGACAGATATTCCAAAGGGTTAGTCCTAAGGCATTACAAAGCTTTGACGCTACCGCTTTGACGCTATTTTTACTTCTGGTAATACCTAGGCCATTTCAATTGAACACCATCGTGCGTGTGCATTTTTAGAGTAGGTGTGCTACACAGTATTTGACAACAGAAACAGGATATTGGAAACTCCAGTCTGAAATGTTACAGGTTTTCTGCAGCAACTCTGTTGTTACACAGTGGCTCAGAGAAAAAGGCTCAGGGGACGGCAGGACAACGTAGTTAATTAATATTGCTTTTCCTTTTTTAGCTCCAGATTTTTACATATATTCTCTAATGTCCAGTCCCTTTAAAATCTGTAGGTCAAGGTTCCTAAAAACTACCAAAACTGTAACAGTGAGCTATTATATGTGCTTGAAACTTCTTTAACATAACCAGTCAGTGTTTCAGGAGGAGGAAGGTGGTGCCTTAGGTGCATGGAATTATAGTCTTTCGGTGGGTTAGGGTTATCTTGCCACCTCAGTAAGTATGGCTTCTAGATACCTTTCGTCATACACTCTGACGATTGTGTTAGCACTTCCTATGTGTGGGAATTGGTGGATCTGACCAGTAGAGGCAGGTTATTTTCAATCAATACATTGTCTGAGAAAACCTACAAAACTGACTCAGATTTTCTTTCTTCCTTATTCTTGATTGATAAGGAAAAATCACCAAAATGCAAGAATATGATGTGATTATATCACAACTTAACTGATTCAATTGCAGAAGATACCTACCAGTAAATGGCACGGTGCAGGTCATCATTGTTTCCTTGAATTTTTCTCCATGTGGAAGGAGTTTTGGGACAGCCATCCCCTCCCAGCTGATTTGTCTTCACCCTTGACAAATGGGTCAGAAGATACTGCAGAAAAAAAAAATAATTGTGTCCTCCTCCCACAGTAGATGTTTGAAGTCCCAGTCTTTTTGTCCTAACATCCCTGCAGGTCTTCCACTGAGGTGGACATAACAGTTAAACAGACCTTTTTCCAAAAGACCTAGAAGCCTAGAACCTTATTGCCAACCAAATTGTGACAAATGCAATCTACTCACTACCCAACTGAGTTCCTTGTAGGTAGAAATGAAGAAATATCTCTCTCCTCACTAATACCACTGCTATGTAGGCTGATAGGAGCATTAAGGATAGCTCTGTTCAGCTCAGAAAAGACACAACCACTGCAGTACTCACAGATGATAAAAATGTTGTCCGAATCTAATGTTCAGACCTAGGCAGATGAAAACAGAGAAGA
The DNA here is from genome assembly GCA_004320125.1 of Scolopax mira. Taxonomy (NCBI): domain Eukaryota; kingdom Metazoa; phylum Chordata; class Aves; order Charadriiformes; family Scolopacidae; genus Scolopax; species Scolopax mira. The sequence continues at coordinate 170,100 of BJBW01001413.1, forward strand.
GATTATAACAGAAAAAAAAAGGAGAGTATAAATATCATTTCACACATCAGGGCTCAAAGAAAAGCTTTCTTTCCTCCTTCAGCAATCCCACTCCCTTTACTTAATCTCAGCTCCAACACTGAGCACCATTCTCCTAAGGATTATCACACCCCCCAACCCCAGCCCCAAAGCACATTGACCAAAGGAGATGAAGCTCTAAAGAGACATAGCTAATTCTGTGGCTGAGAGACAAAATACTTCTACATGTAGGTTACACATCATGTAAAGCCTTTAAGAAATGTAAACATTTAGTGTTCTTACAAAAAAACTTAAGCTATAAAAATTTCAGTAGAGGTGATAGGAAATAGATGCAACACACAAAACTGAGAGCAAAAGAAAAGGTCCACTCTCCTAGTAAACATATTTCTTCTGATAACAGAAATATAATTCAGTCATAAGGCCCTAAAACAGATGTTACGGTAAGATACATGTCTTTGGTAAGAAATTCATATTTGTCTGATATTGTCATTTTATCTCTACAGTGCAGATTTAACAGAATATGTTCCTTTTTTGTTCATGGTGTTAAAATCACATATATTGGTCTAGGATATCTTCTCATCAAGAAAAATTATATTTTAAACCACAGAAATTGTTCTGCACAGTATTTTATGTCCATTTGGTGTTTTGGGAATCATCAATTGCTTGTTTTCTTGTTCACTGTGAAGTCATGTACTGTTGAAGTGCAACCTAGACTATTCCAGTACTGGATGTTTGTAATCTATGTCTTTTGTCCATATGCTTGCCTGTTCGGAACAATATCACAGATGTAAATAACAAAACCTGATTTTTCCTGATGCATGCAGATCCTCCAAAGTTTGATAGAATATGGCCGAATATTTCTTCCCTTGAGGTTTCTAAACCAAACCAAGGTAGGATGCTGTAAAATTCCTAGTGGTCTAAAATTACTGAAATTGCTTTCAAGGACTCCCACATGGTGGCAAAAGTACTAACAACAATAATCCAACTCATTTTTCTTATTATGCTAAGTAGCGCTATTCTGTGGGAAAACAGCCATAAAACAAATCTTACCTGAAAAGTCTTCCAACACTCAGAATGCGCACATCTACTGGAAAAATAGATGCACAAGTTATAAGTACTGATATACAGAAAGCCCTATATAATGTTTGACTTGTTTAGGCAGCAGTCTGTAGTTTGAGTAAGTCTCGAGATTCTTGAGTGAGAAAGATTGTCATTGTCTACATCAAATCCATTTTTAATGTCTTCTTTTCCCATGTGAGCTGAGAAGCTCCCTCAGCTTGTGTGCCCTCCACAACACAAGCAAGTTCTCTACAGGATAGACTGATAGGTTCCTGCAATTGGAGTGACACAAAAAATTACTCACAGACTGTGGCATCATGATTAGCATTGAAAGAGACAGAATGACTTTTAAAGATGACTTATGAAAAAAGATTAAGATTCTTTGTTATTTGAAGTTCCATTCAGCTATACTTCACATTTGAAATTGATTGTTTGTTTAAAAAATAATGTCCTTTTGTTCCTATTTACCACCCTTCACTCCCAAAAAAAATCTATGCAGAAATCTGGGACATGGCTTGCTTTGACTGTTCAAAGGGTGTCCTTTCTGTGCTATAACATATACAGATGGAGAATAAAATAAGGAAAAGGCAATCTAGAAAATAGCTACTAAATTGATCAAGATGTATTGGGAATCAATTGGGGAATTACATTGGAAAGGCTGTAGTTAAATCCATTGATCACAATGACCAAATCAAAACATAGGCACATACACATATAAAATTCACTGTGTTATATGTGCAAGTTTCTAAGTGCCCAATAAAATAAAAAATAATAATTACTTTGTGCTCTCTATAAGAATTAGCAATGCACTTTAATTTGCACTATTCAAATATATTTTAAATTAACTATACCTCATGATACTTAGCATTCCAATAACTTCATTTAGCCCATGCTATAATTTCCAAGCTTTTGAATGTGTTTCTTAAACAAAACAAAAAAAGACAGCTTGATCCCTGCTCCTCTGCTCTGTCAGGATTAGCCTACATTATTCACAGGAATTTTAAATCAAAACATTCCCAATGAAATGACACTTAGCATTTCTAATGGATTTCATAGCTTAATTATACTGCTTGTGATCTAAGGCTTAACTTCATCGCAAAATACAGTATCTTGAATAGCATAAAATTATTCAGTGTTTCTTCCCCAAAAATAAGAGTTTTAGTAAATGTAGTTTTGACATTTTGTTAGGGAGCACAAAACACAAAAACTTAAGTGTTTCTATTCAGATGATATGTTTGCAGCATATTGTCAAGTGTTTAACATTTATTGTAGATTAAATACTTCACTCAAGGACTGCATATGAAGAGAATAATTATAGAAATTATAATTTCCTATACCTAATATTATTTCATTGTGGTTTCTTTGTTTATGCTATTAGGGCCAGAATAAATATGCATGTAAATTTAATAAAACCCTTTGCAGACCACTCTGGCTACCATAGAGTAATCCGTCATGGATTGGGAGAAATCATCTAATAACTTCTAACATAAAACTGGTAAAATATGTAGATGTAAATTACATTCTCTTTATCTTGGATATTAAAGCTCAAATGATTCAATATTTGATAGTATATAACTCATTTTCCCTAACTTTCACCCTTTCCTTATAAAACAATAACCATTATTAATTTAAAAGTTAGAAATAAAGAGTTTTATGTTAATCTTTTGATTTGTTTCCTATATGGTACCTTTTCTAATATACTGTTCATTTTATTACCTATCCAGTTGCTCCCAAATTAGCTATGTCAACTGTTTCTTCTGTTCAAGTTGCAAACCACAAGAGAGGTAGGAATTCTTGGATTCATACAGTGATCCCATAGTGCTCTGTGTTGTGAAAACATTGCACTGTATGAATCTGGAATATCTGTGAAGTGTACCCATCAGCTTACTGGTGAGGCATCTTCATTGACAGCAACAGAAACATTAAGTCACATAAGCTGTACAAAGAAAATAATAAACGTGCTTCTTAGACAGTCAGTGCTGTCATATAAAATGGCATGGCATTTCTTTTTAAAGGAATTAAATATATGACCATTCAGATTGTCACCTAGAAAGCAAAAGTTCACTAGAGTCTTGTTTTCCTTCCTGTTATGCTTGTAAAAGAGGATACAGAAGCAGATTAGTCATGGGCAAACAGTACATGAAACATTAATTGTCCAAAAAAGGACCAAAAAAGATCCTGAAGAAGCATCTGTAAATGCCATGGAGTGTAATGCATAGTTATGTCTTTTAATGCATTCTAAGTGTGCCCTACATCTTCATTTTATTCTAAGAGTGTGCAAATTCAGAGTGTAGGGATTACATTTTGAACTGATGTTTCTGTGTTTTATCAAAATAATGGAATTATATGGGAATAATGAGGGATACCAACATACTCTCTGACGTACAGGCAACCTGTTTCATTTGCATATCTATCATTCACAGTCTGAACCCTGAGATCTTGTTATTGTTTTTCTTCATCAGTTTATCTGTAAAGAGTATGTATAAAGGTGTTTTGTCTTTCTGTAGCTATTGTGAATGTCTCATTGTTCATAAAATACGTATTAACAAGGAATAGGGATATTAACACGTTTGAACTTAATTTGACCCATTTGATGAGATCATGATAATAAGCCATACTGTTTGTTATGAAGCAGTTCATTTCTAAGGTTACAATGAAATCTCCTTTGTTTGCCTTTTGTTAGTGTATAGAGAAACACAGAGTTACTGGAAAATGAAAAAGAAAAACTACTTTAATGATTTCTGAATGCACTTTTCTTGAAATTCTCTTTATGCTTATAATTAGAGAATTACATTGATAGCTGTCTCATGCATTACCTGCCTTATTTTAAAAATTATGCTTCCCTTTCATGTGTGTTTATGAGTTTCATGTGATGATGTTTCACGTTTGATTGGTCAGAGCTGAAGCTTCAGCTGAACCTCGTTCCCACAGCACAATAGTATGTCATTTCAAAGATGTAAATGCATAGTGTTTTAACGGGGGAAAAAGTACTCAATTAATAGAAACAAAACAATTAAATAATAACCTCTTTGTGAGCCTCCTTCAGTGGGTAATTTTATCATGCTTTCTACAACAGGATTGAGATTATTGCAACAGAATCATTGCATTGTATATAGTCTTTAAAGGCTCATACAGTCAATCTTGTGAATTGGCAAGGGATTTGACAATTCCTGAATCATCCAGAGACAATTATTGAATCTAACACGGCTATCTCTTCTCCCTTTTCCCTTCATTTTAAACCTATCTAGCTATCTTTACCTCTCCTCTGAGGTTTTATTTTCCAAACCATTTACTCCTTATTGTTACTCAGCTTTAAACTGTCTCCAGGTTATCTGTGTCTTTTCTTACTCGGAACTGAAAGCAGCATTTTCTAGCGCTGTAAATTCATATCATTTCATTGTTAGTAAACCATTTGCAGCCTGGTTTCAATACTTCCTCTCCCACCCCCCCATCTCTTTCAGTGGTTGCTTGGCTTTGGCGGTGCATGGCAGTGGTTGGGCTGCTAGCCAGAGACATGTGCCTGAGAACCTTAAGCTGTGCTTCTGACAGTTCTAATAAGCAGGCTGCTTTTGGTCTTGGTGTACTGGTTAAGGTGAACCACTTGATGAGCTAGAAAGGCCATACAACATCATTGATAGGTTTTAGCTTCCTAGATGGCACAATGTTGAATATAATCCTACATACTACGTTTGACTGGTTTAGGATAGCACCTTGTGTGGCCTGTGGAGAAAATAAGTCCATTTCAATCATATCAGGACCCTTTATGCAGCTTTTTTTTTATAAACACAGAGGAATGTAAAAATGATCCACTGATCAGGTCAACAGCATATGCAAAATAAGTTCGTATTACCACACTAGCAAAATGGGAGGGAAGAAGGAAAAATTAGCAAAAAAAATGATTCAATTGTTACTTGCCATGCCTCATTTCTTTTTTTGTGCATCACTGCAAAGGCACTTGGGCAGATATTAAGACTGTTTTTAGGTTAACTGAGGTTATTTCTATACCATGTAGCATTCCCCAGTCTGATGATCAAGATTCCTAGAGCTTTCCTATATCTTAGTACAAATGAACTTTGAGACAAAGGCTTTAATTCACACAGCACAGTTGTTACAAAAGAGCAGTACCCAGAGCAATGCAACCAAGTGCCATAATTGGTCTTATTGTTTACCTTTAATGCTGATGAGCCACATCTGAACTTGGGTAGTCCTTCTGCATATGTTTAGGAGCATGTGTGTACATCAGACTCAGTCCTTCATAATTATTAGATGTTTCTTCAGTCCAAATCATAACTTGGAGCAAACCTTGTTACAGAGTGAATTACTTTATGTGCAGTTTGGTTCCTTGTGCTTTTGTAATGGCTAATTATGTGTAGTAGTACTATTACTGAAGGTCATATCACAATTTCAGAGTGGAAGTAGTGCAGTCATTCATTCATAGAATATTCAGAATTTCTTTCTGCTACTTTAAACACAAAAGATGATGTAGCCTAGTCTGACTCACTGTCACTTCTTTAGTCTGTGTATTTATGAAACATAAAAATGTAGTATTCTGTTGCCGTTTACTGATTCGAAAAACAAGGTAAATTACTTCCTCTAAATTCACCTACAGTATAACTATGTTTAGCCACAACTCTGGCAAACATGCCAGTACAGTATCATCCCACCAAAACAAATCATCTAATGTCAGAAAAAGACAGGTCCTTTGTCAGACAGAGACTAAGACAGCATTGCTCTGAACCTCAGATCCAGAAAGATCAGATTGCTTATCACTAACCGGTCTGTCTTATTTTAAAAATCAAACACAAAAGCTTACAATCGATTTTTTCCTGTGCTCATGATAGTTTTCACATTTAGACCTGTGGCCTCTGCCCTAGACTGGCAGTGGAACAAGGGAGAAAAGCTGCTGGGTGGCTGGCTGAGATGCTGCCTCATACTGACCACCTGCAAAAGGCAACAGACGTTAACGCTTTTTTCCTCTCCCCTCACTTCTGTCGAATGGTAACATACCGAGACTGATACACCAAATGTTTTTAGAGGCATCAAACTACCAGATTGACATGAATCGCAAAATATCAGTTCAGCAGTATAACATTGCAGAGAACAGGAACGCATATATGTTAACTGAGTGTGCATATGTAAATTAAAGTAATGTTTTCTGGCAGCAGAAAGGCAGCTTTCAACATTGAAACACATGTTGTGCTAAGTGTTGTACAGTATACGAAATACCTATAGTCCACTACAGTCCATCAGACAACAGCCAAAGAAATATGTATGTATTAGATGTGCATAATATACACATAAACATGTAACAGTATTGCTATTTCTTTATAAGAATACAGACAGGCACAAATATTGTATCTGATGCCCTATGCCAACAATCAGCAGCATATCATAAGAAAGGCAGCACAGGGGACTTGGCCCTTGTCATGTATTTTACACCCTCTGCTACCACTTTATCTAATTATAGGCTAAGTTAACTTCAAAACCTTGAAGCCCTTCCAAGTCACTGCATCCAGTACTCCATTACTGTGGGAAACATACCATAATCTCTTTCACCAGTTAATAAACTACATCTCTAAAGCATCAGGTTTTTGCTGCAAATTGGAAGTGTTCAAAAACCTCAGTGCCCTTATGGCTAGATACCATCTCCAAATTTCCAGTTGAAATTTCTCAATGGCCAGTTAACACCCATTTGTTCCTGTGCCAGTGTTGTCCATTAGCACAAATATTCACTTAGGATGGCAGAAGGCTATATCCTTGATGTATCTGTAGCTCAGTGATATCCCATCTTCAGTTTCCTAGACTAAACAAGCCAAATTGTCCTAGCCTTCAGTTATTAAATAGGCTCTCTACTTCTCTGATCATCCTAATAACATTTCCTGCATTCATTCTGGGCTCATAATCTCAGAGTTGAGTGATCAGTCTTGAACAAGCTTTCTACACAAAACATGGCTGTACCTTCCATAATGGTATAGATACATTTCTAATTTCTACTTCTTTCTGCATAAACCCAAGTGTTGCTTGTGTTTAAAGACTAAAAGGCATTTTGTGTTTAACAAAGAATCTAAAAAGTGGCTGTTGTGCCAGCTGTGTTTCAGATGGCTGCAGTAAGCATGCTTTCTATTCAGTACACACTTCAGAATTTTCATGAACTTTTCTGGCCCAATTGTTTTTCATCTCAGAATATAAAAATGGGTTAAATACTTACCTCAGAAGTATAGTAGAAGCAGCTCTTAAATAAGACCTCTCTTCTTTTCTTTTCTTCTCTGTTAATTGTTTTAGGAATTGCTAGTCAAAATTCTCAAACTAGGGATTTGTTTGGTCTTGAGTCTGGTTCCCAAGGTGCCTACTGCTTCCCGTACCCTGCTTTCAGTAGTATTTTTGAGTACTCACTATTTATATCAGAAGAAAGCTTTTCTTTTCCGTACAGTTGTATGATGAACTTTGACAATTTTGTCCACTGTATTTAATATTTTTAATACGAGGAATTTTTTTTCATGTCTTGATTTGTACTCATCTCAAACATGCAAAAAGATGTGCATTCCTAACAGCGGAAACTGAGCCTCCAGTACCCCTGAAAGGTTTACAACTGCAAATGCTTCAGCTCCATCAGGTCTGCCAACAACAGCCAACCTTCAGCGTCATGCCATGGTCGCCGGGTCACGCTAACCTGCCTGAAACAAACTTCACTGTCATTGCAGATAACCATCTGCTGTTGTCCGTGTTACATTGGTTAACATGTATGTGCCATTCATTCATACTTCTATTCATGGTTCATTTTTACTAAGCATGTAATGTGCTATTACTCTGCTGCCGTATACATTTTGTATACATTTCTGTTCTTCCTTGAAAGACTGTGAATGCTTCGGGCACTCCAACCGGTGCAGTTACATCGAGCTGCTCAATACGGTCATTTGCGTGAGCTGTAAGCACAACACTAGAGGTCAGCACTGTGAGTTATGCAGGCTGGGCTACTTCAGAAATGCTTCTGCAGAGCTGGATGATGAAAATGTGTGCATAGGTCAGTCCCGGGATAACTATGGCTTTTCTTCTGTGCTTTTTCAGCTATACTGGCAGCTGCTAGGGTCCATGCTGCTCACTGACAGTTGAGCCAGAATGAGCTTTTTCAATGGATAAGAACATCTGTGTAGACTTGTCACCTAATTTCCATCGCCTCTGTAGCCCCAAGGAGGTATTTCAAATGTCTCTGTGATGATGAACATCCCTGACTAAGGGTCCTGGGAAGACTTTCCCCAGAAGCCCCTGAGAAACTGATTGTGCTGTCCCTCTGCAGGAGGGAGCCACGCTGCAGTTGTACATGTGAAGACTGAAAGGTTGAGTCATAAATACCTGTTCTCAGTCTAACGTTCAGAATTACTGGTACAGAGTCTTGAATACTTGCTTGAGTAGTTGCCAGCTGCATCAATAGGACGTGGGTAGTGGTGTTTATTAACACCCTTTATTTACTTATATTTCATGTTATAGCTAATACTTTTCCCAGGCATAGGACTCTAGAAGCTGTGTTACTTCCCCTCTCCTTACAGGAGAAACTGAAATTATAACCATGTGGATAGGAGTAGTATTTTGTCGAATCAGTTTGACATGATGTCATTTTAGAAATGGGTTTCCTAAGGAAAACAGTGCTTTTAGTCTTAGAATCGCTATAAATACATAAAATGCAGAATTAAAGGAAATGCCAGAACATAGCAAAAAAAAGATCTTTATCACAGTAAAAGAATATGGATTGTTCTCTCATCACCACAGACAGTACATAGAAAAGTTAGGACATTTTAGGTGAAGGCTGAATGTAATCTATAAAGGAAGCCCCATACAATGGCCAGTAATTAACAGGTAGCCACAAAAGGGACTGTTCTAATAACAAACAGAGGTGGAAAACTTCATTACATCATGTTTTTTATAAGTATAAACATCAGTAGAACCTGTTCTGGATTTTCATTGTGATTTTTTTTTTCTTTACATTTTTGAGGAAGCAAAAAGAGTAGAAAGGTTTTTTTCATGACAAAATAGATGAGTTAATAAATTATATTTTAATATTCTTTATAATCCGTTGCTGAAATTCAAGCCAGAAATTATTTAGGATGTCGTTATTTGTTTCAGTCTGCAGCTTGACAGATTTACATTTTATTTCGTGATAAACACACAGATCCATCCATGCACTGCATTTCACGTGTCCTTTTAACTTTGCTTGGTAACACATTCAGAAAATGCATGATCTCCTTTGACATTAATTAGTCTAAGCTAATAAGAACTTTAGTAGGCAAGTCATGATTTTGTATGACTGTGCTGAGGATATTAATCCAATCAAATGTTCTCAGAAAAAAACCACTGTCCTTCATATTTGTTTGATGCAGATGACGGACATTATCAGTATGACATCAGGGCTGTATAATTTCAGCTGCCTAAATACGCCTAATGAATATGGCACTAAATTACTCTATTTGGGATTTTTCATCAGCTCATTCAGTAAATTTTTTTCCCATGTGCACTGAAATGCTAAGACAGCAGCTGTAGCTACGTAAGACGAGGAAGTTAATAAACCATTCAAAATAAGTACATTTTAAATTAATTTGCACGTGATGTATTTAGAATGACTATGCACTTTGAAATTGCCCAGACTCTGCAGAAATAAAATTTTAAAACCTTTCATTTAATGAGAATCTTAAAAAAAATAAGAGACAATGTGATGCAGTGTTGACTTTTCCACCTTAATGTAAGCACCTATTTATTCTTGGGGCCCGTAAGAACTGTACAATGTGAGATGACTATAGGATCAAACCCTGGCTTGCTACTTATTAGATAATTTGTTTTAAATCAATAATATTCCCATTGGACTAAGATAGTTCTCAGGATCGTAGTGATCATACTGCATACAAAATGTATGTATCCTAGCTGATTTGACAACTTAAGACTTTCATACTATTTCTTGTTTAAAGTCAGTGAAGTTGATATCTAAGCACTTTTTAGAAAACAGAGAGGTTTGTGCTTTAAGTGTTTTCCTCAACTGGGGCTCCTAAGATCTAATTCTGCAAAATGTAAAGTATTTTCATCTCTGAGAGAGTTGATGGATTCACCACCCTTCTCGGTCAAGCACAAAGAGTCTTGCTCTATTGGAAATGCTCATTTTTTTTTCTCTGAGTTTAAAAGCAGTGTTTTGGATTTTAAATATGAGTGGAATGTTGGCATGAACATTTTAATAAGCATATTTCCAGTGATGTGCAAATCTTATTCCCTTATGAAAGTTATTTTTCCAGCCTAATTCTTTCCTCTTCAGCCATATATGTAGAAAAGTAAAGAATGTTTGAATAAGCTAGTTTAATGGCAGCTAACTTTTCAGTTAGCTTTCTGGTTTTTGTGGGGGGCTTTTGCTCTGATTTATCAAAACTACTTGTTTTGATATATAGTTTTCATAAATATATATGGTAAGTACATTGGTAACAAATCTGTGAATCTTAGCTGATACTAACTAAATGAAGAAAATGTAAAATGTTTCATTTTTAAAACTGACAAGTTAACAAAGAGTTGAAATACCGAGAAGGTTTTTTACCAGTAAACCAAATGCAACACATTATACAGCGGGCTTAAATCTAAGCTCATTATGCCCTTAATTTCTTTGGAAGCAAAATAAATTTTCTTTCCTAAAACGAAATACCAAAATTTGTGGGTTTGCCAGTTAACTGCAAAGTTACCTCATGTGACTAACTGCAGTTTCTAAAGAAATCAAGGTATTTTAAAGTTAAAAATCATTCACTTGACATGCTTACAGTGAAAAAGAATTTAACAACTTGAAGAGCTTTTTATTTTTACAAGGTCTTGATAAAGTCTTAATAACTATTTATGTTACTAAATACACACACTGTCAAGCATGGATAGCATGCAAACCACCACGTAGACCCAGAGTAATAAAACATTTCTTTTGTCTTACAACATAAATACTGAAATGGTAATTATTGTCATACCTATTAGAAAACCTTCCAGTCACTTAGGCTTAAGTTTCAACTAACACCTGTGAGACCTTTAGAAACCCTAATGATATATGGTTAAATGAACCCTGAGGGTTGTCCTGTAGCCACTGTCAACCCAGATTGATAAAAGCAGCAACCCTGCAAGCTTCAGCCCATTTTCCCAACCTTCTTTTTCACTTATTTTCATTGTGTTTTGTTGTCAGCATCACACTGATATAGAAACTCAGAGAACAGATGACTACTACTGTCATCTTCCTGTCCTTCAGTCACCAGATGGAGGTTAGGAGGAAAATTACTCAGTTCACATCTGCAAGGTTTTTTTCTCCCACCTGGGAACCTGATGTGTGGTCTGCATATTAGGATGACCTGGGAATGTTAATTTAATGTCATTTAATGCCCTGTTGTAAGGGCATTGGAGATACTGACTGCCTGCATGTGACACACTGGAATTGGGGCTTTTGAGCTGAGCTTTTTAATGGCTTAAATATGTGGCAGGTCTCGGGAAGTCTTCCACAGCCTGTGATATTGCATTGGACAACAAGATTGGATGTTCAGTGGACCTTTTCTAGGTTCTATATTTGTGATATCAGTTGTGTATTGCAAAAGAAGGAGGCTATATTCAGTTACTAAAGGTCAGTAGGTCTGTTTGGTGTTCTGATTTGATCTACTGCTTTTGTAAAAGGGCCTGGCTTAAAGTTTTGATCCCGCTGTCTAGTTTCCCTTAAACAGCACAATATGGGCCTGGTGCTTCGTATGTATTTATATGATAGAGCTCAGGAGGGAAGTTTTCACTGATTCAGGGTCATATTCTTGTCCTCTGGAAAGTATAACATTATGTATCTATAAACATTTAATAAAAACAGGCCAGAGATTTGTTTCACAAACACTTGTTTATATCACTGTAACTCCATTATGGTCCCACTAAGCTATTTTTAATGTACAAGTATCGGGCCCTCTGTTTCTAATGTAATTCCAAGTGTTTCGTCTTTCAAGGTTTTCTATAAACACTTTTCAAGCAAATTTTGCTTCCCGCATTTAATATGTATCTCAGTTCTATGCCTGTTTACATAAACATTTCATACATCTGATTAACATCAGAATTGACAGCTTTTCAAATGGCACTCACTGTGCTATAATTCTCCTCAGCCTTGCACAGTATTTTTGGCGTGTCAGTTTTCAATTTCATTAATGAATGTTGCTAGCTAATTGACTCTATTATTATTGTGGAACTCTGTTTGCCAAAGGTAGCTCTTCTTCTACCGCATGCCAAATGCTCAAAGTGCCATCTGTAATTTATAGTTAATAAACACTGAGATAACAGATGACAAATGTCTTCCTGGTAATTTTTTTACTGTTACAGGTTTTCCATTGGATTTTTTTTTAATATTTTCCTTCCCAGTTCAACTCCATTTTGTCATTTACAATATCGCTGAGGTTCAACGTGATACCAGGGAACAATTGCCAAAGGCAGTCATCAAAGGAGCACTGATTCACAGACATATAAAGCCAGACTCCCAGCAGGTTGCCCAAATTCAGGAATTGATTTGCGTGTCTTTTGCCTTCAACAGCAGCAGAGATCGGATGCTGCCAAAACATGTTTGTGGTCTCAGTTGACAGTGGAGTTACTCTGGGTCTACATGGGTCTACATACAAATAAGATACAGCCCTTCATTTAAAAAAGTAGTAATAAACTGAAGAACCAGAGTGCCAAAAATGAGCTCTGCTAGCTACTGTCTTTTCTTCTTTGTTCAGCTAGATGAAAGCTGAACACAGATATTGCAACTGTGTTAAAGAAAAGAGCTGTGAATGAACAACACCGTAAGTGTTGTGGGAGGAAAGGGGCTACCCCAGTCATTCTTTAATTATGTGAACACACATGGAAAATAGGCAGTGGGGAATGAACCTCATTGCATTTTCCATCTGCCCACTGGGAGGTGAGAGAAATGGAAATGGCAGCATAAAACCAGCTCTTATAAGTTTGGCAGTACATTACTGCTTACCTCAAGCTTTTCATTGTGGACTACGTAAAAGGTTTAATAATGTCACTGATAAATTCAGTCTCATCAATTTAATGGCAAATATCCACATAAATTATTATACTGCTCAAAACCATAAAGGAAGACTATCTTGGAAATAAGTAAAGTGCATTTATATAGCTCTGTAAAGACATTTAGAACTTCTGAAAATATTGAGTAATATAGAGAAGCCTGTTTCAATAATGCAAAACATTTCAACCTGATGGCACATTGATATATCCATACTCTACAAAGCTTTTCTAATGTTCATTAAATTGTCAAAAAACATTCTTACCAAAAGAGAATCTGTTACAATCACTTATCTTCGAAGAGCATGGTACCTTCTGCCTTTATATCTTTTCTGTTTACTGTTTCTCATCACATCGTAAAAAGTCTCTTCCTGAAATGACATATGCAAACAAATAAATGGACCTATAGTAGTTATATTTGCTACTCTAGCTATCCTTAACAGACAGTCTTCCTTTACCTTTAGCACTGGAAATGCACCCTCTATTGGTATTGAATGAATTATCACCGTATGTAGACCTGAATCTAGTGTGTATGTGTTGTCTTGTTTCTGCAGACTGTTATTGTAACCCTTTTGGTTCAGTCCATGATCGCTGTAATGACAGAGGATTTTGTGAGTGTAAGGAGGGAACATCAGGGCCTAAATGTGATAAATGTCTGCCGGGATATATCTGGCACGGCTTGGGCTGTCAACGTAAGTAACTCTGAGAGTTGCCCCTCTCCTGCAACTTTGCTGCCTCTGTGTCTGTGTGCTATCACATGCAGCTGCTTAAGAGCAGAGAACGAGCTCTAGGAGCTGTAAGAATGCCATGGTGCCTGAAGCTTTTTGGAGGCTCCCAGATGAGGACAGTAAATTAACTGTGCCATCCATTTATTTCAATATGCTTTCAGTGTCCTTTCTCTTTCTCCTGCTAATGCCTGGAGGAACTCCTGCAGAAATATGTAAATATGCGTGTCTTGCCAACTACAAAATAAGTTTTGTATACTACAATGTCAGTACATTAACTCCAAATTTAAAATTCTTACTAAAAGACAAAAGTTGATTTCTCTGCATGTCCACTTTTTTTCTGTACTGAACTTCAGCTACTTGAGTAACGTAACTATGCTTTTGTACCTTAAAGCTATGTCCCTGGACAATAAAACTGCAAAACACTGGCTCGTTGCCTGCTATAATTAGTGAAAACTAGACAAAAACTAAAGATTAAAAAAAAATGGAGGTGTACTTAACATCCTTAAAAATAAGAGCTGAAATTTTGCATAAGTATTGCTAGACCAGATGTTGTTTCAATGCTTAGTTGAGTATTTACCTTCTTTTCTGGTTAACAGGTCTTGTAAACAAGTGAGCAGAAATACCACATCAGAATATACAGGATTAGACTTTTATTGTGAATTTCTTCTGTACTAATTCTTAAGATTTATTCTTTACAACTGTTTTGATCATCTTCTCCCAGAAACTCTGGAGAGTCCTCTCATGGTTTTCTTTCAATTTTTCTCCCTGCCTCTCTGTATTCTTACGCACACACATTAAAGAGATTTCTATGAGAACTTGCTTTTGATTTTTAAGAGTGAGAAACACAAGAGAGAATGTAATTACTGACACCAATTAGCCAAGTATTATAAAATTGGCCATACAACCACACAAATTCTCTAAAAACAAAGGCAAATCTTATATCATAAACTTTACCCCCCAAAAAATAAAGCTAGAGATTACCACTGCCTCACTAACTGATGAGTACCTTTGAAGTGGACAATCTGGGCTTGTGACAATTTAGCAAGTGTACCTGGAAAGAAAAAACAGTAAATAAAAAAATTAATGAAAGATTGTGATAATTAACCAATTATCATTAAAGCCAGTACATTAATTAGGCCAATCCTCTTTATCAGTTTGCAGATGACACCGAGTTGTGTGGGAGCATTGACCTGCTTGAGGGTAGAGATGCTTTGCTGAGGGATCTGGACAGGCTGTATGGATGGGCTGAGACCAACAGAATGAGGTTCAATAAGGCCAAGTGCCGGGTCCTGCACTTGGGTCATAACAACCCCAGGCAGCGCTACAGGCTTAGGGCAGAGTGGCTGGAGAGCTGCCTGGCAGAAAAGGACCTGGGGGTGTTGATTGACTGCCAGCTGAACATGAGCCAGCAGTGTGCCCAGGTGGTCAAGAAGGCCAGCAGCATCCTGGCCTGTATCAGGAACAGTGTGGTGAGAAGGACCCGAGAGGTGATCATCTCCATGTACACGGCACTGCTAAGGCCCCATCTCGAGTACTGTGTCCATTTTTGGGACCCCTACCACAAGAAAGACATTGAGGTGCTAGAGCCAGTCCAGAGAAGGGCAACAAAGCTGGTGAGGGGTCTGGAGCTCAAGTCTTTTGAGGAGAGGCTGAGGGACCTGGGGTTGTTCAGTCTGGGAAAGAGGAGACGGAGGGGAGACGTTATCGCTCCCTACAACTACTTGAAAGGCGGGGGTTGGTCTCTTCTCCCAAGTCACATGCAATAGGACAAGAAGAAATGGCCTCAAGTTGCACCAGGGGAGGTTTAGATTGGATATCAGGAAAAATTTTTACACTGAAAGGTCTATTAAGCATTGGAACAGGCTGCTCAGGGAAGTGGTTGAGGCACCATCCCCGATGATATTTAAAAGACAGGTAAACATAGTGCTTAAAGATATGGTTTAGTGATGGGTTTTGCCAGTGTTAGGTTGATAGCTGGACTAGATGATCCAAAAAGTCCCTTCCAAACTAGACAATTCTATGAAGAGAAAGGATGTTTGCATGGGCAACACAGTTAAATGTTACCTGAGAAAATTTGACTCTCTCAATTTCTGCCAGAAAGCTCCTGTTTATATTTGGCAGGTTATTTAAACCATACTTTTCACATGTGGTTGTTAACTGTAGTCTCATTTCCTGGATGCTTGCACTTGAGTTTTAATTCACAAAATTATTGGGTACTTACTGTTGCAGCAGAAAACAGGCATAGTGTTTCAAATCTCAGATTTCTCTATTATTAATATTTTGAAAAAACAGATCTTAGGTATCTCAAAATACTCAAAAATCATAGTATCTCCCTCTGCCTTGCACCCCTTATCTAGAAGGGGTTTGTCACCACCCCTGTACCTTACCCTAGGTACTGGCAAAATAAGCATTAGAATTTGTGAAGTATTGAGATACTGTAGTGACAGGAACCACAGAGGAAAAAAATTAAAAAAGGAAATCAATAGGATTCTCTGCAGTAGAATTGGAATAAGGTACAGTAAACACCATTTCCACAAGTGGGTCTAAAAAAAGTATTACGTAGCTGAGATATTAAACAGGTCTGGAGGTCTGTGAAGCAAATTTTACAGTCACATAATTAATATAATTAATATATATATATCAGCTTGTAAAACCAATTGCTTATTAAATGCAGTATTTCCTATCTTTTCAGGTTTGGACATTATAACCCCAATAATGTTCTTTTAATGAGGATTTTTTTTGAGCCCAAAAGTATAATTAGCCTGATTTTAGCTGAATCAGAGCATTTGTAAAAGCTTTAGACAGTTTCTGGAAATGCAAGTTAGTGCCTTTATATATGCTGACAAAACTAATTAAGTTTCCCTCCCTGTGTTGTAATTTTCTGAATAAATCTCAGTCTGATTGTGTAACTACTAGACATTCACCAAGTTTGACCAAATTATCTGATCAAATTCAGAAGAAAAACAACTAGATGTGGTTGTCAGTTTTATGGAACAGATATCAAATTGCCATGTTTTACCAAGCACACACTGATTTAAATCTCATTTGAAGTCTTTTCATGGAGGAACAGAATTCCAATTCATTTAATTTTGTACTGTGGCAATTTTAGATTTGTTTGTTATTTTCCCATTGAAATCTAAACAAATGACTGGGCAAGCAAGCAGACCCCAATATACAAGAAAATAAGAACTCATTCCACTGCCTTAGCAAAGCTCAAAAAGATTATTTGTCTGGACATGTAGCATGTGGTTTTGATCTGTCTTTCTGAGCTTATACTGTACAGAAATGTACATACACAAAGATGGACACACACACACTCCAATATAGGTTTGTTTACTTTTTGTTATATATAGCCTATTGGCATTATTAAGAAAATCTATCCTTATGGAGCTTTGTTGCTAAAAATCATTGACCTAGGGCAACCAAAAGCTTGACCTATAAATAAATAAGTTAAATCTATACCATAGGTACTTTAATTACTTGTATGATTGTATTAGTAAATTGAATGGCTTAGTTTTGTATAGAAATAATCATATTCAGGAAAAAACAATGCTGAAGTCCTGTTGTGTTTTGTAAACACACAATATTTCATTTGATAAATTACTGTTCATAGTCTACCTTTTACCACACACGGGCAAAAGACACAGAAGCTATTATCCTCAGAAGTATTCATTTAGGTACCTCACTCTTACTGATTTAATCTAAAACCCTTTGAGGATCGAGGCAGAACGCTCACCCCTTGCATCTCTGTGCATACAGGGGTCAGATGCAATTTTAGACTTTGCCTCCCAAATAAAACACACCATGATAACAGCTGTTATCTTATTGAATTCAGGGTTTATGCGGCCTAGACATAGCGGTCAGCGGGTTTGGTTGGTGCAGGAAGGTTTGTTGCCTTCAGAAAAAGAGGCACAAGAGCTGCAACTGTGCCTTGGGCTACTTCTAAACTCTCCCCCAGAAGCAGTGATGCCACAAGCACTGTGCGTGTGGGGGAGCTGCTGGGGTTTAGCTCTCTGCCCCCCTCCCAGACACCGACAGCAATTTTCTCACTAGCACGCACACACAGATCAAAGGGCATCGAATGAATTCAGAATAGAACAGTCTGGCCCCCAAACTCTTTTCGAATTCCAGAAACGTAACAAAATATTTCATTTTTCTATTTAGAAATTAGATTATTTCCTTTAAAAATGAACATAAAAACAGAAGAAAAAGCTTCAAGCCTGGTAAGAAATTTAACCAGCTGCTGGTCTGGGCCACTCTTAAACAGAACATAGTGCTTTGTGATAAGAGGAACTTGTAACAAAGGGTAGAAACATCTACATGCAGAAGAACAGCCTGAGTTTTAAAAAGATGGATGAAGGCAAAATATTAGGCATGAGCATTCATTTGATTTTCTAAATGCACTGCTCACAGAATCACGTTTTTTGGATTTCTTGGCTGTGACATTTCAGGTGACTAAATTCTGTTGCATACATTCAAGAGCATTTAGAAATAACGCCCTTTTAATTTCATGCACACAAGAATTGATTCCGAAACGAGCTGCATATTTATCCAATCAGGCAAAGATAAAGTGACTCTTTTGCCAATCTCAGTTTACCAGCACAGCTCAAATTTTCATTAGGCATGATCATCCCATGGGGGGAAAGGTGAGCGAAGGTCCAGTGATTAATATTATTCTCTATCTTCCTTCATACAGTCAATGTGCAAATAAAGACGTTCAGCCTGCAGCCCCAGAAAAGCCTAGACCAGCTACAAGAGTTACTGATGGTAGCTTGTACCCGAGTTAAATTCAGTGCAATATTTATTGTGACTCAATGTTTTAAATCATCCTGGATCAATGGTGTAAATCTTAAACAATTAAGAAATTATTTTTCAGACAGGTGCCTTATGTCAAAATAAAAGAAACTATTCAGAGCTTATCTTTTTTTTTGTTCGTTTTAAGTAGGTTTTATTGAAGTAAGGAGAGGATTACACTCTTCAATGCTCAAACTGTGCTCAGTGCTTGTATCTGTCTTCCAGACTGAACTTGTATTACTTTGCAGCCTGTTAGATAATTCATATTCTGTCACAGTGTGCATTCAACTTATTATATGATTATTTAAATATAAGCTTCTTTGTATTTTATCATGTGTTACAAATGTTAGAAGTCAAGGCATTTGATCAAAATCTTCATGCAGATTTAATATTGCCAAAGAAAATCAAACCTGAAATTGTAACCCTGCAACTTCCATTATAATTTCCTTTTGGAAGTTTGTGTTTAGAATTCAGCAAGAAAAGAATCATTGCCACCCTTTTCTTAAAAAAAAAAAAAAAAAAAAAAAAAAAAAAAAAAGAAAGAGAAAAA
>BJBW01001414.1:0-35926 GCA_004320125.1 Scolopax mira
GGCAATGGGTTTAAACTGAAGAAAAGCAGATTTAGATTGGATTTTAGGAATAAGTTCTTTCCAATGAGGGTGGTGGAGCACTGGAAGAGGTTGCCCAGGGAGGTGGTTGAGGCCCCTTCCCTGGAGACATTCAAGGGGAGGCTGGATGAGGCCCTGGGCAACTTGGTCTAGTTGGGGGGTGTCCCTGCTGACTGTGGGGGTGTCCCTGCTGGACTGTGGCCCAGATGATTCTATGAAGTGTTAATCACAGAATTCACTACTCAAGCTTCCTTAGTTTGCATCTGTCTAGTTGGGGGTCTCCCTGTGGACTGTGGGGGGGTCAGACTAGATGACCTTTGAGGGTCCCTTCTGGCCCAGATGATTCTGTGATTCTGTTATTCTTATACAGTAAAAATATTTTATCAGGGTTTAATGTGATTCTCACATTATTTCCTATATGTGCGCTTTAAAATGAAGCTCACTAGTTTTTGAGAGAGGATAGAAATAAGCAACAATTCTGTTGCAGAAACTGAAGTACTACCTTGTTTTAAAGACAGAATTGACATACAAATATTTTATTTTTGAATTTTTGCAATTTTTGTTATTGAGAGTTGTCACTTTTACTTGTCAAAATTCATTACTAATATGGTAACTATAGGAAAGTGCCTCTTTTTTTTTTTTTTTTCTTTTAACACACCCATCTCCTCATGTGTTTCTTTAGATACTCTAATAATCTTACAGCTTTATCAGAGGCCTGCTTACTTTGGTACATGTATAATAGGTTTTATTCAGGTATTGATAGATTTAAGATGAAGTGACATTTTTCATTTTAATTCTAATTAATTCATATTCAGAATATTTTGCCAACCCTTAAACGCAGTAATTCTCTCATGTTTTACTTTTTCCCTTGGTCTGTTGATCTACTGGATTTCCTGCTTATTTTATGTATGTGTGGTGGTTTTACTTCAGTTGATTCCCAGTGCAACATTTCACAGTAAGAACTGATCTAAACCACTTCCCAAGTTTATACAATAGTTTCCATTCCATTGATTCACAGTGTTGTTACATTGTTTATTAATGTTTAGAACAGTGTGACTAATTCTTTTTTATTATGCGGCCTTTTGTAAATAGGAAGTGTTTCCAGAATATTTTATATTTATTTCCTTATGGAGATAGTTTATGGAGCTACTTGTTAAATTCCTCACAAAAATAAACATTTTTCTCATGTTCTCTCCATAGCCTGATTGGTTTTCTTTATTAAACTGTTTTGACCAGTAAACATACAGGAATCTACAATAGTCTTCTATTGATTATTTCAGAGCAGAATCTCTCTAGTCTGTTTTCTTACTAGTCTTCTTCAAGGAGAGAGTACTTGTTAAAAATGGAGGAAAATTCTTGTACCTAAGAGTTCCCCGGGTCAAAAATGTTGTCTTTACAGATTTGGATTTTTTTCTGTGTATGAAGCATTGAATATCATCTGAAAGTATAAACAGCATGTGTAGTATTGTTGAGTGTAAATAGAAAAATGATGTTAGCTATTTTAATCTGGTGATACATTCATTTCAGAAATCTGCTTAGCAATGATGTGTTGTCATTTAGTATATTATTTGCATTCAAATGAAGATATAACATCTATAGATATGAAAATGATACCTCACCATCCTCAATATTTTCCCTTCACAAAGATATCTTTTTTTAATCCTCCTCATGTCAAGATTCTCTGCTTTCTCTTGTTTTTTTTATCATTATTTACCACACTATACCATTCTTATGTCTTTTGTTTGTTTGCTTTCACTAATTGGAGATAAAGCCTGTCTGTCTCCAGGCATCCTGGAGTTTCACTTCCCTTTGGAACAGATCTGGAATGTAGTGTTGAAAGTTACTTCAGTGACTTGTGAAACTTCTTCTTCATTCTGTTTGGCTTAGAACAGTGCTCTGGACTAGAGGGCTTTATTGGGTAACTGAGGGTTTATACCCTAGAGGAATTGGTTAAGCCTGGAGTCATTTGTGGCCTGCAGGTTTTAGGTAGACAACGTGCACCTTTTGAATCTTTTCTTTTCCTTTCTCCATTTACTTTGTGGCAATGAAAGTCCACACTGTTAGGATTTTCTGCATCTGGCGGAAAACAAACAGTGGAGTTAAGGCCTATTTAGATCTTGTACCCATCTGCTTTAAGAAATAGTGTGGGATATCTGAGAAATGCTAGCAGTACATCTTAATTCTTAAGTAATACTCCTTTTACCTTAGAACCACAGGGATATTGGAAAGAAGATTCTTTATTATTTGTCATCATGCTTCTTGAGAACAGCATTTAGGAGACTCTTGTAGTATAAAATAACCAAATGTTCTTTTGATTTTTTTTTGTTTAGCTTTATTGGCTAAAATCATAGAGTACAGTATTTAAAATGGGTATCTGGAGAGCCAGGCTCTTTCCTAGGTGAAATGATGTTTTAAAAGTTCAGATTGTGATAACAGGATAATTTCTAAAAATCTTATAAAATAAACAGATTGCTAGAGAATTTAGATTGAGAAATCTATTGATGCTACAAAATGAATACTCAAAACATCTTCAATCAAGAACATGTGGATGTGGTCGGGGAGGGGGGGTGGCTGGGAAGAACACGGACTCTGCTTGTTTGGTTTTTGTAAAAGTCCCAAGGAAGATCTATAGATCCTGGGCACTGAGTTTATTCTTGCATTTCATTTCTTTCTTGCCCTGTAGAATAGTTTCAACTACATGATGCATGCATTTCCTTAGCTCTCTTATACAGGGTCTGTGCATCTCCAAGCCCTCTTTCTTCAGAGCTTCAGAGTTTAGCTGAAAGTTTAAGCTGAAATACCTTTTTTAGTTGTTGTTTTAGAAAATTGTATACTTTCTTCTTGGTTTTTCATCCTGAGAATAGAAAGAATAAAGCCTGTTAGATGTATGAAGAGGGTGTTATAAGAGGGAATTGTAAAAACAATGGGATGGTTGTTGAAACTAGGACTGCTCTTTCAAATTGGAATTAGGAAGAGAATTCCAGCACAGTTACTTTATTTTTCCTCTATCTGTGAATGCCAATGTCTGTGCTTTGGTGTATTTCTGATTACTTTACTGCAAGTTTTAAAGTATCTCAGTTCACTTTATTCTTTTGTTCTGCTCTGTCTGCCTTTGAGTGAAAAAATGCAGATCTAAAGTTCCTTGCTAATGCTCCATAAATAAATAATGTATTAACAATCTCTAAAAAGACTCAAAGATTAAATTAAAATGTTATTAAAGTACATTTTAAACTGATTCTATGCTTGATGGCTAATGTGAAAAGCTTAAAATTAAGTTAATCAAAACTACTCTCCAAAAAAAAGAAAAATGGTGTTGCTATCTGCATAATGAAAAAGCATATAAAAAGATCTTGTGCCTTTTATTTACATAAGAATTGAATGAGACTTGGATGAACTCTAAAATAACAGGGCACCACATGTCTTCAGAAAGCTCTTTCACTACACTAGCTTTGTCCATGTTAAACATTTTTATGTTAAAAACTAAGCTTAATTGAAGTAGTTTTAAAATACAGATTTCCAAAAAAAGTGGTGCTGAAGCAGAGCCAGAGGCAGTATTCCAAGAGGCTGATTTTACTTCATGTTACAGCATTTATTTGTATATATCTTATACTCTGTCTCTGGACCTTTCCAGTATTGTGCACAGCATAAACAGCCAAAAAGTCTGACAGCGATGAAATACATTGCCAATCTGCTTGTCATAAACTAATTGAAAGTACCAATCTGTGCAAATTAAGTCTAGAGGCTAAGTAGAACAGAGGTGGGAATGAACTCTCATGTTTTAGGAGTGGGCTATTTTATTTGCACTGCAATTTGAAGAGAAACAGAGTGGTGAGGCTTTTCATAGAGAGAAGAGCTTGGAGTCAGTAATTCTGGCATCATTACTTATCAATGTTCAACAGGTATGCAGTGTTATTCCAAATCCTATTTAAAATAGGCTTAATATTCTTTGACATGTTTGCTCACTTGCCTAAAGGCAATACCACATCTTGGATTGTTTAAGTTTCTTAAGGGTAATTACAGCAGTTTAATAACATTACTTAAACAGGACATACCTTTGTGAGATGCAATATTTAATTTATAAATATAAATTAAGTAAATACAATTATCACTTTGAAACTTGATGCTTTAAAAATTCTTTCGCAATAAAAAACTTGTCATGTATGAAATATGCTCTCTAAATGCTTTCTTGACAATGTGAAAGCTAACTTTAGAGATCTGGATGATGAAATTGAACAAATAGGACTTCTCTGCAAGCATTCATAACTGATGACTGAAAACGTTAGACTTCAGTTCGTGTAATTAGAGCTGACAGGACTTTGAGGGAGGTAGAGAAGGCTGTGAAGTACCAGCTTCTAACAGAGCAAACATAGAAGAAACAGTGTTAAACAGCAGTGAATATTGAGCTTATTTTATTAGTTCTGCCCTTCGGTGAAACCCATCCCTCTGATCAATAGTGAGGCTCATAGAAAGAAAGAAATTAATGGAAATTCTGGGTAACTTTAGGGTATGTGGGAGAGATGTTCAAAGGACATAATGATAAAAACAGCCTGTTGTTCCTGCTGTAGGCAGAACTTCACAAAACCTCTGCAGATGCATTATATGCAGAACAGCTATTTTATTTCAAGGCATTATTATAGTGGTTTTCCCTGATGCTTATTCACAAAACTTTTTATGTTGTCGTAAGTTTTCACATTTGATGTGCTTTAGGAAAAAAGTTGCTTTTGGATATTGAAAAATGACCAACAGTTATGTAGTGAGGAGATTTCTTTTAAGATAGCAAAATGAACGGAATTTGGAAGTTTAGCTTTGCTCAGAATAAACCTTCACTGTGGTGTTATCCCTTTAGATACTTAAGTGGTTTTTAGCTTTTGTCTTGAAAAAAACTTTTACATATATTAATGTAAGAAATAATCTTAATTTCCTTTTTGTGTTCCTATCAGTTTCCTTGTCTGAGGCAACTCACAAAAGCAGAACTGATCAGTACAAATAGTAAAAAATTGCAAACAACTGAAACAGTAAGGAACTTGCTTAAGTGTTGAAAACTTGAACCAATATCTACATTGCATGTTTCTGTAAATCAGGAAATGAGCAGACTTCGTAAGTACACACCTAGGTAATCTGGGTAGAGAAGAGATGCTATTTTCTTAAATAAATCAGGAGGAATAATTCAACTAGATAATTTCACCTGCGTATACAAAGATACCTTTAAGTTGCAGCAGGGGAAAATGCCTGTATAGAAGTATCTTATCTGATGTTCTGAAGTACTGCATGTCAAAGTGCTTATCATAGACAGACTCCAAGAACCTTATTTTCCTTAAGGTTCTTGGGACCTACTGGTGGGACACTACTCAGCATAGATGAACACACAACTCAAGATTAGGAGTAGTATGAACTTGAATAGGTCAGGCTTCCTGTGGAAAAGGGTAACAAGTTAAAATGCTTAGGTTTGGAGGTAATTAGCAGGTAAAATCACTCCTAAAACACTAGGTTATTTTCAGCTACCTGCAGGTCAAAGCAAGTAGAGGACTGAAATTTTTCTGCAACAAGTCTGTTATGAAGACATGTTTCTTTTAGTCTAACATGCCTCTTCAAATCAAAGTGATTCATTGTTCCTTCTTATTAATGATATATTTTTGCAGTGCATTGCATTAATGTTATAAAAATTATTAAGGGTTTGCCTTTATCTGGGCAATTCAGTGCTTTATAAACAGCTTGTATAATATGTGAACGACTTTTTATCTCCTCTTATTTGAAAAGGTTGTGCTTTTCAGGTGGCCAATGGGTAAAGATCAGACAAATAGAATCCATCTCTCGTTTACGGTACAACTGGCAGGTACCCAGAGCTAACTAGGAATTCCTTTAATATCACGGAAAATGTGGCCATGAAGATAACACTTGGCCCGACAATAAATCATTGCTTATGGGAAGACCACTTAAATATTTGCCTTGTAAGTAGCTGAGGCCTGCATTTAACTGAACTAACATGAACTGGGGGCCTCCTACTCCTACAGGCTAGTCAATTGAAAGTTGATAACAAGCGTCATATAAGACTGTTTAACATTTGCTTACAATCTAGCATCCTTAGCATTTCGCTCTTCCACTCTGTGTTTTTCCCAGTGACATATTAGTAAAATTAATAAAATATTAATACACTGATAATTAGGTGCCAGGTAGAGCACCAGATGCTGTCAGAATCTATTATCCTTTCCAATAACTGTATATGCTTTCCAGATGACTGATTCTGAAGGGGAAGGTGGGTCTCTTTGGTCAAGTGTGTTCCCTGTGTGTTATGACAGCTTTGCTTTTAAGAGACAGGGGAAAAAAAAAAACTCCCACCCTAAAGACCTAGAAGTTGAAACACACTTCATGGAGGAATACAAGCTGTATCCAAATACACTTTTCCAAGGGTGCTGAGTGCAATACTCACAGTTCCCTCCTGGGACTAAGATAGCAAAGTGCAACCCGGTTCAACAAAAATATAAATCCTCTGTTGATTAGTTTAACAGGTACATTCACTTAACCAAAATGGGGCCAGTTGCAATGCAATGACATTCTCTTAAATATCTGAAAAATTAATAAAGAAAATTCTTGTTCTCTCTTTTGTATGTAGGCAAGTATTCCTATGCATTGATAAGTTGGAGAACATTGCAAAAATAGATATTGTGTTATCAGTCAGGTAAATAAATGCTTTCAGTGTTTAAGACAAGCAATCATCACGTGATATGTAGAAGGAAGAAAAAGGATTTTTTGTTTGTTCTTTGTTTTTGAACGTAGAATTTCTTTCTCATTGCTACAGTCAGATATCCTACATGCCTATCTTGGACTGTGAAGGCCATGAGTGGGCACAGAGATATTATTTGTAATATCACACTTAAGCCCACACATGAAGTAGAAACATGGGTTTCTTAATGACAATTATCCATAGTTAAATTTTGAATGTGAACTGACTGAATAGTTTCCACCTTATTCCCTAAACAAAACCCAAGTTATTCAAACAAAAATAATGTCTAAGTGAATTGACATGTTTATTTTCAGGTTAAGTGTAGTTCTGGATATAAAGAAGTAATGCAAGATGCATATTTTGAGTTACAGAAACTAATTTTTATAAATTCTAGTGTTTGAGGGTGAATTTCTGTTATTGTCCAGAATAGGTTGATTAAAAAGTCTGCTGGCTTAGAATTCTTATTCCAGTACCAGGTGTCTCACTTAGTAGAACATGAAGCTCATCAAAACTTTTTCTGATTTGTTCCCTTTTTCCTGGAAATATGTTTCTCTGCTAGTTCTGAATGTAAATACTTGCTGAGCCAATTATTTCAGAAAACAACAGGAATGAAATTATGTACATAACTGACAAATTCAATGTAAAATATAAAAGTGGCTTTTCATTTTTCCTATTCTTAATATATAAAATCAGCTGCTTCTGTTAAATACTTATTGGCAAAATGCATTTTTTGTTCCAGTTATATCCCTTCACTCAGAATTTTCTACTTTTTAAACCGTAAAGACTTACATCAAGGTACCTGACACAGCTATTTATCAAGTAGCCTGTTTACACGCAGAGTAAACCAAACCCTTTTAAAACCCTTTTAAAACTTGATAGGTACCTCAAGCAGATAAACAAAAGTTAATGAGTTAGTGGTTTAGTGTTTTGAAAAATGGCCAAATAAGTCCTCTGGGAAAGTTTTTTGGCAGAATTGAAGTTATTTATAAAAAGTGGGGAAATAGATTTTTTTATTATTATTATTTTTTTTTAAGGGCCTGCCTTAATTCTGAATGATTAATTCATAGAAAATTTAATTCTCACAGTTGCTACATGGAGAGTCCTCCAAAAGTAAATTCCATGATAATCAATGGATGGTATTCATGTCCCTTATGTCCCTAAATTCTTTTGAGATCTCTCAAGCACAAAAATGAGAAATCTAATTTCAATTCTATATATAATATAACATAATTGAAGATCGGTATAATATTCACAACAGACTTTAAAACAGTGAGGAAATGATCTCAAATTCTTTTTTTGCACTTTAACAGCTTTCTTAATTAAATGTGTTTTTATGTCTCCCAAACTATCGTTATACTTAACAAGTAATCAGTGAAGCAAATTTGGAAAGGAAAAATCTCAAAGGGGAAGATACTTATTCTCTCTATATTGGATAGTTTCCCCAAGAATGCTTGTGAATCACTTCTGCCAGAAGGAGATCTGCAGATATTAATTTAGGGAGAGCTTTAATCATAGTTAGGAAGCAGAATAATATAATTCAAAGTAGAATGCTGAAGTTAATTTTTTTAGTGTGTCTTTCCTATATACTGCAGAGACCATTTGTATGTTACAGTCCTTATTACTAATTAATATCGGAATTGACTGGATGTAAAGACTTCAGTCCTTTGTCCCTTAGGACAATAGAGGTGGACAACTTAATTCTCAGTTAATGATGATTCACTTGAGATGTTGGTACAGTGAGTCTCTTGTACAGTGGGGAATAAGGGAGAACACTTGTAGCCTTACAAAGGTAAAGTACTGTATGTTTTCTGCCTTTTCTCCATTGCCGCTGGTGAGGGCTTTCAAGTTTAATTAGGGAGGGTTGGGACAGAAGGAGAGTTCATTCTTTCTGAGCTTCCTTAGGCTTGCCATATGGCCAGAAGGAATCTATAAAAGCGTGTTTTCCACAAAACCCATGAGAGGTAATTTCGGGGGACTTTACCTCTAAAGGAAGTAGGTGGAGATGGTGATTTGCAGGTAACTGGGGAATTGTTACAGATGCCAGGCATTGCAATTCTACAACATGCTACTGACTGCAAATTCAGGGGCTGGTGATTCAGAGTTTCAGCCTAGAATTAGTCTTTATTCTCTGAGGATTTCTTTATCACTGACAAAAGCCCTCGCTTAAAAAAAAAACCCAAAACCTAAAATACACCCTAAATTAGATTAATTTAATTTCATGTTGGATGGAGCACACACCACTGTTGCTGTAATCCAGGTAAGTGGCAACCTGAAAGTTGGATTCATGTGACGTTACATAGTATGATATTACAGCCAAAGTCACTCCAAACCCCAGGACTGGCTCAAAACCCATGTCAAATTCCTAAATAAACTGATGCAGAAACTGGCTTTCAATGAAGTTCCTCCATAGTTTTCTAGTTACTGCAGGCCCACTATATTATGTTCCTTCACAGCTTTTGTTCTTTTAAGGACAGTCCTTCAGGTGTATGACATGAGGATAGGAATGATGTGCTTTGGATTGAGAAGAAAGCTGAAATATCTAAGTTTCCCTCGCTGGCTGGTGTTGGATAGGTAACATTTAGGTAGCCTTTAGCTGAGAGTAGTCATCACGAGACAAAGCAGACTGTCTTACTCTGCCTCCTGCCTATTTGAAAGGTGGCTCCACTAAATCAGCCTTCAGCACAACGTTGGGCTGCATTTCAAGACTTTGCATTCTAAACACAGATTGAATTCATTAATTATTGCTTCAATTAACCATATAGTCTGCTCTGCTGTTTTTAGTGCTGGGTGGTTTGACTGAATATACATACGTGTATATTTCATACGTGTAGGAAATACATATGCTGTATGTATTTGTATGCACCTCTATTGTAGGTGTGGATATTCTTGTTATTAGGTATTTTAAGGCTGCTACATTATGTAACGTCCACATAGTTCAAACGGCAACAAGAGGGTGGCGTGTGCCTCTATGGCCGTGTTGATCTCCAGGAGGATCCTGGTTTGCTGCACTATTATTTATTCATAGTATGACAACAGCTCACTTTTCTCTCATTCTGCCATTCTCGAAGATTAACTCGCTCACCTGTAACTTAAATACTGCTTCCTAAATAAGAACAGGAAAGCAGTTAAATGTTGACATGAAAGGGGAGGACAGTGTGCTGTCCCAGTATCTCTAGACTGAATATGTGTAATGCTCTCCGTAACTTTTCTGCTTCCAGAAAGGGCATTGTTGTCTATTATATGCAAGTTTAAACTTTAGACCCTTTGAAAAATGAATCAGTGCATATTGTAAAAACCTCTCAGTTTGTAAAGAATTTGCATAGCATTTCATTCTTAATTCATGAGCAATTCTGTGGGGTTTAGGGTGCAAATGAAAATTTAAACTTCAACAAGTGGAGTTCTTTAGGAGCTTGGAAATTTTCTACATAAGTCCAGTTTGCTGTCTGATTTTGTTGTACAAATGTGTGGATAAGACAATTGAGTGCTCTGCAGGGGATAGAGCAAAGAGAATAGCCAGGAGAATATTATTTTGCAGCCCTTTGGTTCCTCCCATCCCTTTACTTAACTTCATAAAAAGCTCTAATTTGGTATTTCAGGTAACCTTCGGAAAAGTATCTATTTCTCACCTTTTTGTGAAAAAGGGAGTGTGAAAGTTAAGTTGATGGGAGATATTAGCTCTAGTCATGTATTTTTATATTGTTGATAATAAAATGAGCATTGATGATAGTTGATACATGTTGATAGTAAAATGAGCACTGTCTAACAGTGGATTAATATTTAAGTTATAGAATGAATATCCAAAATCACAGGGGATCACGTGCTAAGAAATGGGAAACCATTTCCAAAAACACACTTGCTGAAAAGCTTCTTTGTACTCTTTGATTCCCTTTTTTGTCTTGATTATCTCAATAGAGGAAAACTTTTAAATTAGAAGGTTAATTTTTCTCCTAGAGCAAGTTACTCGGTCTAGACTACTGGCTCTCTATTTTCAAGTGAGAAGAAGACAGTTTTAATCTTTATGAAAACAAAATTCAACTCTTTTTTTTCTTTAGGAAAGGCCCATGTTCAGATAATTTTTGTAGTATGTGGTATGAATCTCCCATGAACTTCAGTGAAGTCTGTTTTCAAACTGAAACACGTTGCCTGGTACATCTATTCTTGACTTTGGTTTGTACAGTACCTTGCCTATTCCCCTTATTCTGCACTAGCAATGAAACTAGCAGTTGCAGAAATCTCAGTTGACCTAAACATTTTCCTTTTTTTAAAAAGATATAATCTTAAAATTTACAACAAGGGTTATTACAACCTGAAACCTGACTCAGTGTTGTGATAAGGTTTATACACGTAAAGCAAGTATGAGGCAAACAAAAGCAGTGTAGTCTAGATAGAGAGGTCCTCACTTGAATTTTAGTTCTATTTGCCCCCAGTTTGGATGGTGGTCTATTCAGATTGCTTTTGCACTAGCAAGAGTGTTTGAGAGACAAGCTGGAAGCAAAAAATATTATTCTGGAAATAGCATCATTGCCTTTTGCTGCCTTAAGAAGTACAGGACTATTTCTAAAGTACTTAAATGAGAATAATGTATCGACCTTACTGCAATTCAAAGTGTCTGCATTTAATATTTACTGAAATTTGCATAGTGGTAACTGGCAACACTGTACCTACACTTTTGGCAGCTTATCTGTGTGTTCCTATGAAGAGTACTGCAATAGCTTCCTTAGATAAGGAATGTCAGGGGTGAAATAAGTAACTTTTGATTCCTTTGAAAGGCTCTCTTAGCACACCTAATAAAGATCCTTGGAATGCAAATGTCTGACAGTGGGAGACATGAGGAACCACCGACCCTGTGCGTGGATCTTCCCATATATGCCTAAGGCATTCTGTGAATTGGCAGCACAAGAAAACTGTGGACATGCAAACACGCTATTTATGGGTGAAATGAAAAGAACTGAAGAAACAGCCACTACTTAGGAATGCTAGGGAGAGGCCTTAGGCACTGTCTTTACTGGAATTTATTTTTTTTTCGTTAGTTCAATCTGGTTTTGACATCTTTTCAAGAACTCCCACTGTTTTAGACAAAAATCTTAATCTTATCTGTCGCTCCTAAGTGATGAAACTGAGGTGCAGAGCTTCCTGGGAGCAGGTTTAGAAAATACCACAGTCTGACTGTCTTTTGTCCCAACCACACACAACAGAAGTGTCCTTTACTTATTTTTACTAATTTAACTACAGGTAGAACATTGTAGGGAAGATGTGACAACCATCACATACAACAGAACAGATTAAGATCTTAGTGTTTTATTTATACTTTTTGTGTGCATGTGTGTGTAAGAACAGTTAAAATAGTATCTCTGCTTATGCTCTTTTCACTTTTCTTAAGACCTGTATTTCAAGAAACAGCAATTTCATTTCACAAAAGGGCAAGTATCTCTTTGAGAAATCAAGTGACTTCAGAACCATTTACATCTGTCTACCAAGCATCTTCATCTTTCCCTGCTTTTTCCTTTAGGTATTCACAAAGTTTTCTCTTTCACGGTATAACATAGTCCCATTCATGCATAACATCCAGACCCTAATTATAAGATTTTTTTTTACCCAGATTTGGTCTGATTTTCAAGTTCAACTTGGAGATGAAATCAGGCTGTGGAAATTCAGCTGCTCGAGTGTCAGTTAGACCAGGGAAGTTCCTTAATGTGTTGCCAGGTATTTTACAAAGATGGTTATTCTTCTTCCACTAGAATACTGTTAGGAGTTTTGACCGGTTGCATCTCTTCTTTAGCCTCTTGCTATCCTTTTTTTTTTATTATTTTTTTTAACTGCCTCAGCTGAGCTAGTACATTTAGCTGTGTCTAAATTAGGCTGTACTCCCCTTGCATAGAGTGATGCTGATTTTTCTTGTCTTACCACAAGTAGAATATGTCTGCCCTCAATTTGAAGTGCTTAATACATGAAATGTAATCATATTGCTGTTCTGTTGTTCTTTATAATAACTGTTTCTTTTTATTGCTAATTAATTCTTCAGTCTTTGAATTCTTTCTTGTGTACTGTTTGGTGACCAGTGAGCAGGGAATCACTTCATATTTACCATTTTATTTTTGTCTTCCTTATTATATTGGATGTGTTTTCTTGTTTCCTCATTTATACTTATGGAACAGTACAAACACTACAAACACTATTTCTTAGTGCTTTTTTTTTTTCCTGTAATCAAAATTTAAACCATCTTAGTTATATGATGATAGTATAACTCGGGACTCAGGAGGTGATCATCCCCCTGTACTCGGGACTGGTGAGGTCCCACATTGAGTATTGTGTCCAGCTTTGGGCCCCCTACCACACAAAAAAAAAAAAAAAGACATTGAGGTGCTGGAGCAGGTCCAGAGAAGAGCAACAAAGATGGTGAGGGGTCTGGAGCACAAGCCTTATGAGGAGAGGGTGAGGGAACTAGTGTTATTCAGCCTAGAGAAAAGGAAGCTTATTGCTTGTTACCTTATTGCTTGTTACAACTACCTGAAAGGAGGCTGTAGACAGGTGGGGGTTGGTCTCTTCTCCCAAGTCACAGGTGACAGGACTAGAGGAAACGGCCCCAAGTTATGTCAGGGGAGGAGGTTCAGGTTAGATATGAGGAAAAACTTTTTCACTGAAAGGGTTATCAGACAATGGAATGGGCTGCCCAGGGTGGTGGATGAGGCACCATCCCTGGAGGTGTTCAAAAGACAGGTTGACGTGGTGCTGGGAGACATGGTTTAATGATGGTCTTGCATTTTGTTTGTTGTGTGGGTGTTTATTTTTGTCAGAGTTAGGTTGATGGTTGGACAAGATGATCTTGAAGGTCCCTTCCAACCTAGAAGATTCTATAATTCTATATAATCGCCCTCAAAATCATTGGTTGTGTAGGAAGTACCTAAGAAAAGATTCTTTGAACGAAAGGTACTTTTCCTCATTGTTCATCAAAAACTGAAGACTAAATCCATGACTGAATTTAAAATCAGTGAAATTGAAAAGATTCAAGGGGGCATTAAGAATGGAAGCATCAAACATTTTGAATATTTGATATTAAATATCAAAGATACTGAAGTTTGGGGGCTGGGTTTTTTTTGACCCTATTCCGTTACCCATTCCATGTGTTTTGGTGCATCTCTAAGATGGAAAGGTGGCATTGAACTTTTCATTCAAATCTTGAAAAGTGTAATGATATTTCTTAATACCTGAACTAAAGGGGATTTCAGTGGCAAGTTAACACAGATGTAATATTTGATATAAAAGAATTATTTGCACCTTTATTTAGTAGTGGCAGTGGAGTTTCTTTGTTTACTTTGTTGGTTTGTTTGTTTTGCATTGAATCAAGGGTTAGCGTAATATTCTCAGGAGGAAGGCACATGACTGTCATTCTACTGGTATTTCACTCGTAATACCATAAAGAACCTTTACTTTTCGTTAGTTTAACAAAAATTTAAAAACCAACAATGGGGGCAACTTGTGTGACATATTGAAGATTACTGAAACATACTTGCTGAAATTTAAAGTATAGGAATAGTGCTTCACATACCTGGGCGTATTTCTCCTAAATTTTGAGAAGATCCTATTGTTTCAGTTCAAAGACTATATGGTTTTTTTAAAGTTTTTAATGATTCATTCTTCACATTTATTGCAGTGAACTTAGGTTTCATATTGTACGTAGCATATCACCAATAGAATTTTAGGCATTATGCCTGCAAAACAAAACATATGAAAACTGCAAATAAGATTGTCATCTATTTGAAGTCCTATGAGGCAGTTTGAAGAACTACTGTGTTAAAAAAAAAAAAAAGTAAAAATGAACAGAATTGTCTAAACACACAATATCAAATGTACAATCTGGCATATTTCATGTTGACTCCCCAAAAGACCTTGTATTGCGGGTGAAAGGAAGGAGGAGAACTGCTGCGACTTCTAAAATGTTGCAGGCATCTGGTATTCTTCTAAAATTAAACTTCCTTCCATAAGCTGAAGCAGGACAGCTTCAGGTATAAGATCAATTACATCAGTTGCTCTGTTGGGTTTATTTAGTGAATCCTGTAGAATAAAACTGAACCTTTTCTTGGCTTGCTGAAGAGTGGAATGCCAAAATCTTTCAAACTGACCATTTAGGCTGCAGGGAGATTCATTTCTGACAGATGCAGTCTTTCTACATAATAGCTTTGGGAAAGTTTTAAATTATTCTTGATGTTACTAGTTTGGCAGGGGTGAGAAGCAGGAGGAGGTAGGAACACTGTTTTAGTCCTGCCTGTAACGCAAGCACTTGGACTGAAGTTTTCACTTAAACCCAAGGTCCTGAATAAATAGAAAGGCACAATATGTAAAAAAGGACTCCATTCCAAAGGAACTTGTTTAAAACTGATGATAACTCTGTAGTTGTATTTTGAAATTGCTTGTAAGTGTTCAATTCTCATTTGTTAGTTAACTGAAACAAGAGGAGGTTGCATGCTAAGATGATTTTGAAGCAAATTTCTGTTTAGTGAGAGCAAGCCAGAGACACGAAAGCTCCTGACTGTTACTTCAGTGCTTAAAAATCTGTTCATATTTCAAAGTTTCAAGAAAGCAAGCATATTGCACAACCAGTTCCAATCTCAAAACGCCCTCAAACATAAAGGCAGTGCAGTAAACAGAAACTAGGAGACTGATTTCGAGACACTGACAGATACTGTACTTTCCACTTTAGTTCTAAAGGCTTAAACCCTTGTATTGAAACACGGTTATCAGTGAGAGATATCTGAGAGGCAGAACAAGTTAGTGGGCAGAAAAGAGCTTGGCTTTCTATCTGATGTAACCATGTTGCAGAACGACAGAACTCTGCAGTACAACAGACCTCATGAGGTCATTTGGTGGCTCAGTTATCACAGAGCACAAAGATAACCAGAGATGCAAACAAGGTAAATCTCGGTCAGGAATGTAAGCTCAAGGCATAGTTGAATGGTTAGAGCTTGGTGCAACCTACAAATACGATGACTATTATTACTATTTCCCCGAATTTTTGGGGAGTTTTGCAGTTTTCACTGCAATTGAGTTGTACTGCATTTTTGTAGCTCCACTACACCCCAACTATAGCCAGTTCTCATCTGTGTATAGAATTTCATGAAGTTACTCAGCTGTAGAGAATGACTGTACTTAGCTGTGGTGGTTGCAATCAGAGCATCATGTTCCCTTCCAGATCTACCATTAGAGCCCAGAACTCCTGACTCTTTTATTCTGTTCTTGTTACCAAATATGCGTGTACCTGCTGAAATCTGCTCCACACACACACACACAGTTATTGATAGTCTACTGTGCTTTCACAACACAACCATAGCTCTCATACAAACCCCTTTATTAGCTACATGATGATCAAAAGCTGCATATCTTCCAGAAAGACAAATTATACTTGCACTGTGTAACTTCAGTAAGGCCAGCAAGTCCTGCAGAGATTCTCTTGCCATGTTTTGAAAACAGAACTGTGCTTTCTGGTTGATTTTTTTGTTGCTTTTCCACAGAAATCAGTAGAGAAAAACAAATGGCAAGTAATTACTGCATTTTTTTTAAATGTATCTGAATGTTTTTTCTTATTTGTATGTGATTATATTATTTCTATAAATGGAGCTTCTGGTATGTCTATTTTGGGCTGAGAAAAATTAAACTATTCTTTCACCTAACATTTGAACCCCTTTCACTTTTCTAATTTTATGCTTCATGAAACCTTATAGCCTGAGAACGCTTTGAGGGTAGTCATCATAGATCTAACAGTACTTTTGATTTTTGTCACAGCATGAAGGCAAAGTGAAGAACTGCTGAGATTCAATGATGGTTTTTTTTAGAGTAGCTACTTTAAAATATCAATGGAAAAAACGTCAATCTTTGTTAGGGCCAAATATTGGCTAGAAAGGAAGTATTTTGATTACATTGTAATAGTATGAAATATAGCCTAGATAATGAAAGGCAAAAGGATATGGCTTCTTACTGTATAATCTTTTTGGCCATCAGCCAGTGCAGGAAATTTTCTCTGGGAGACTGAAGGTATCGGGTAACTTGAAAAGTAATATATTTTTAGAGACACTAGCTTCATTTCACACTGCTTTCTAGAACTAGATTGTCACCTTAGAGAACAAATTTCTTTTTTGAATAGCAGTCTGCAGTCTAACTTTTTTTTACAGTATTTATTTAAAGTGTATTTTAATTAGATGGGGAGAGAGGGAAAAAAGTACAGAATACCATTGTTTTAGGAAGGACCTTTATTACTACTGAACAATAGTATACTGAAATATGTACTAGAGGACAGCATATGCTATTCAAGACTGTAGTACAAACACGTCACATAAAACCAAACACTAAATTAACATATTTGCAGTATTTCACTGAACAGAACTGATTCTTGGCACAGTCACTGTCAATAATAAATCCTGAAAATTGCAGTGATGGGTCCTGCAATTATCTTCTGCTTCTGTTTGTTGTATCAAGTAAGCTTGTTTATTTTTTTCTTAATTCTTTGTGCAGAGACTATCGTGTGCATCTATATAGCAGTGGGAGGGGAGCAAAGGAAGAGAAGGTTCTAGATGGTTGGAGGGATTTTATATCCTTTCAACCTTGAAGGGATTTGGGTTACTTACGGACTTCTAAAAGAACCATTATTTATTACACAGGAAAAGTTGTGCTACTGAAACGTGAACAGTGAATATAGTTTTGCTCAAGGTAATTGCAAATTATTGACCACCATTCTACTTATGGTGGCAAAACTATCACGATGTGTTATTTTGTACTAAATAACTTCTATTTCAGAAAGCACGCTTCAGTTTATAACACCTTTAAAATGTTACTACCTGTATTACATTTACTGTATGAATTGTGATAGTGCTACTTCTTATCTAAGTGAACATTTCAACAATCACAATATTCACATAACTTAAAAAGGCACCTGTAGGATCCATTAGGGTGGGGGGAACTAAGAGTCAGAACCACAACCATTGTCTTCCATCAAGGCACTCTTATCCCATCTCTTTCTGGAACAGGATGGATGATGCAACAGAAGGTCTCACTGAAGGGAATGTGGGATTCCTTCTTTTTGCCAGTCCCATACAGAAATTCTACCGTGGAGAGCATGGGAGAATCAGCATCAGTCATGTTAGTTCTGCATGCTTTATGGTACATGATGCCAGATACTGTAATGACATCATATCATAAATTATTTCTTTGGGGGCATCCACACCTCCCTTAATTGTTTCTATCCTTTGAAGACCTGCTGACTACACCTGCATTATCCCTTAACTTCAAAAGTCCCAACCAATTAAAAGGTTCTGGGAAGGATTTTGTGACAGCTAAGGGTGTGGGAATTTTATTTTTTTTCTTTTTAAGAAAGGAATGAACAGAAAATTAGATGCTTAGTTTGCCTGAATTAAAAGAAAATGCTGCCCAGTAATATATGTATTATTCTGCCAGTTCTTTAGGGCATATTTTGAAATTTGATACAGGGCAACCTTTGTGCTAGAGATGTGCCTTTTGCCACTCCTATGAATATCCAGCCAGAGCTGGCCAAGTTGCAACCTGCAGTTTTTCCTGGGTTTATATGTGGTTCCATGATTGAGGAATTTTGCCCTAAAGCAAAGATTGTGTTTGCACTGGCTGTGTTCTTCTGAAACACAGTCCAAACAGCCTAAAGCCTTTGCAGGCTGGCAGTCTTCTATGCACTCCAATAGGCTAAGGAGACTAAGACAGGGTGAAGAGCAGCTTTGGTCAGGAGCATAGGGGGTGCACTTTTTGGATCAGCACTGATTGGCCAAAGAAGCCACTACTGAGAGCTGTGAACAAACTGGGAGCTGATTAGAAGAAAGGCCTTGAGAACTAGGGGAGGAGGGAAGGACGCAATGCCTGAATAAGGAGGCTGGAACTATGATCTGGTAGGGGGAGATGTAAGGATGTGGAACACAAAGAAAATTAAATGAGAGGTCTGGGTAACAACCAGCCTGTAGTAAGAAATCTGAAGAATATGTATTAGGGCTGCCAACACAAAAAGCTATAGACGGATGGGACCAGGATGGGTGAGGAACACTACTGGATATTTAGTAAGTCAGAAGTTCTTGTGGTAGACCTAAATGGTTCTGGTACAATTCCATACCTTTCTGTGATGCTGTATGATAGAACATACCTTGTTGGCTTGTTCTAAGAAGTGTAAAAATACTTTCAATTATAAAGAATTATAAAGTCAAGGACTCAAAATGTAGCAAAAAAAGTTGCTACAGTATGTAATTATGTTTCCCTCCCCATCTTATTCATAAGATAAGAGGTACAATCAAGAAAGGGCTTTGGTAAGAATTTTATTCTTGATGAAGCACAATATTAAATGAATACTGAAAATTAAGCATGGTATTCAAGGTACTGAAGTCAGTGTTTTCAGCTACAACTGAAAGTAACAGAAATGCTTCTTCAAATACGTTATGCATTCTATATATACCAAAGTGTATTTTGCAATCCCATTTGCAAAGCAATGATAACGCCTTTTATCTCAGAGTGTTAATTCTGCAAAGAAGTTGCTTCATGTAGAAGGAAATTTAAAAAGGCCATAAGATAATATATTGTCTTAATATATTGTCAATTATTTGACAATTAATAATTGTCTTAAAAGTAGGTAGGAATTGTATAGTAAAGAAGTATGAGTGTTGTTTGATCAACCCAAGGTTATGGAAGCGATGGACAGGAATGGGCATGGATATATCAAGATGAGGACAAAAGGAAGGAGAAGGGTCCCTTTCAACCTCTCAAATCTTTACTCTTTCTCTTCTTGTGTCATTAGCAAGTGTTGAACAGTCCCATCATTTTTTCTCCCAAACAGCAATATCTGCTCAGTGAATTCTCCCAAGAAGAGGTGTTCAATATTTGGCTTTTCCTAAAATCTGAGTACTTAACTTCTTTGCAATGCTTTTTAACACGCTAGGCTTGTATGTAATGTCTTTTCTTTACAAATATAATACTGAAAGCTCAGACCTCTCAATCATTATTCATGAGATGCATAAAGTCAGTGTTTTAGACATATAGCTGCTCCAGCTGACTTTAAAAAAACAAAAGAAAACAAAAAACCCCAAGTAATAAATTGTAAAATTATTTTAAAATTATTATTTAACCTGTGGGTTGAAGTGATTAAAATACTCAACAAATTCTTTATACTCTTTGCAAAACATGAGCAGTCACTCTTCCAAATCTGCCAAAAAGCAAAACTAACAAAGATGATATGCAAATAAAAATTTCTGTTAAATGAGTGGTTGCAAGGCATGAGTTTGACATTCGTCAAGCACATAAAAACTATCAGTTTTACCTGTGGGGAGTACTTCATCAGCACATTTTATTAAAACAATAACCATTCTTATCAACCAGAACCAGGTTCAGTCCTGTTAGTGGGATGAATTGGCAATATCTTCTGTCTACATGGCAACCAGCAAATATTGTTCCAGTGGTCTGGAGTGGCCAATGAGAGGCAGGGCACACAGGGGCAGCTTTGCTCACACTAATAGCACCACACTGCAATTCCTCCTCCTGACAACCCCCTCCCCATTTCCCCGACGTGAACCTTTTTAGAGTATGATCTCATCTGCAAATTGTAAATACTTGGCACTTTTATGACAGGAAAGTATTACAAAGTGCTGAGGCTTGCTTCGTGAAGAATTCTGGTAGGAAGGACTTTTAATTTTCTGTTTTTAATGACTTACACATATTTACCAAAAAAAAAGTACTTTTAATTATGCTGACTTAAAATTTAAGTAAGAATTCATATGTGCAGTATTTAGCATTTTATTTAAAGTCCTCAGTGTCCTTAGAGCCTCTTAGTGGAACTGCACTCAGCTGCCTTTTATTGTTCATAAACAAGCAGTGACTGGAGAAAAAAAAATCAAGACCTCTTCACTATCCTTGTTTATAAGATTTTAACATCTGTCAAATAATAACGCCTCTTTTAATTCTTCATTTTGTTGCTAAAGTGTCTTTATTTCTCTCTGGATAGAAGAATAAACCATGAAATATGATATTGCCTGCCTTTCTTTTTACATTTTCTTAATATAGAATACGATTCTTAATATAGAATATTCTTAGAGCATCCAAAGGATGAGCCATACAAATCTAAGTCTAAAATTGTTTAAAATGTTAAACATGGAGGGGCTTTATAGATGCCTTGCTTGTTAATGGTGTTTTCTATGTAAATACAATTTCTCCTATGGACACTTCCTTCTTCAGTTTAAACCTGGTGTGATATATTTTAAGTAAACATTATAATATGTGTATGTTCCACTAGTGAATATGATAAAGAATAATATTATTTATTGCATACATATTAAGGAATTTAGGTTTGAACTGCACATTAATAATAAATATTACATGAAAATGCTTCTATAGCAATGCGAAGAAAACAGAGAGAGAGGGCTTTGAGACCAATAGGGTAAATGCTACCTTTTCTGTTAATTTAATTTTGGTTTTAGGAATCTTAGGTTTTAGCGACAGTGTTTCTGCCTTACAGAGACAGGTGCCAATAATAGTTACAAGCATCCAAAAATATCAAATGTCCAAAAGTAGTGTTTCTTCCTACACTAAAGCGAAATTTTAAGTAAAGCTATTTTGAATCTAAAGGGCTACTTAAAGTTTAATTATTTTAAGCATTCAGTATAGCTGTCCGAACGAAACTAAAGATGCTACTTTTTGTAGGGCTCAGTATTTGGGCCTGTTCTATGTAATATCTTTGTCAATGATCCAGACGGGATCAAGTGCACCCTCAGTAAGTTCACAGATGACACCAAGTTGTATGGGAGTGTTGATCTGCTTGAGGGTAAGAAGGCTCTACAGAGGTGTCTGGGCAGGCTGGATCGATGGGCCAGGGCCAACAGTACAAAGTTCATCAAGGCCAAGTACTGGGTGCTGCACTTGGGTCACAACAAGGAAGACAGTGAGGTGCCAGAGCGGGTCCAGAGAAGGGTGACAAAGCTGGTGAGGTGTCTGGAGAACAAATCTTAAGAGGAGCAGCTGAGGGAACTGGGATTGTTTAGCCTGGAGAAAAGGAGGCTGAGGGGAGACCTTATCGTTCTTTATAACTACTTGAAAGGAGGTTGTAGAGAGGTGGGTGTCAGTCTCTCTCCCACAGGTGATAGAACAAGAGGAAATGGCCCCAAATTGTGTCAGGGGAGGTTTATATTGGATATTAAGAAAAATTTTTCCACTGAAGGGTTATTAAGCATTGGAACAGGCTGCCCAGGAAAGTGGTTGAGTCACCATCCCTGGCAGTGTTTAAAAGACAGGAAGACATAATGCTTAGAGTGATGGTTTCTGTCAATGTTAGGTTGACAGTTGGACTAGATGATCTGAAAGGTCCCTTCCAACCTTGGCAATCCTATGATTCTGTATATAGATTAAAACCAGCAGGACTATCTTTTCAAAAGTTGTAGACTGTAGCCTACTTTGAACCAATACTGTGGGGGTACATTTTACAAGATCTTGTATTTTGGAGTCAGAAAGAACAGTTAGTTAAGTATACAGTGTTCATACAGAAATTATTATTTATACAAATTGTTGCTATAAAATCATTATTATGCCATAAACTGCTGCATTGTATATAGAGTATGTTCGTGTTCCTGATGATATGCAGATTTCATAATGATTTCAGTAGGTCATTTAAAAAGTTATCTGCTAACTTCATCTGAAGACCAGAAAGGTCTTCAGAAATAATGTGTTTCTGCATGTGGTATTTAAAGGTAAGCTTCAAAGTTTCATATAAAACTGGATGGGATCCAAAAATCTAAAATTCCAATGGCCGTGCTATCCTGCTGACTAAGAATATTAAACAGCTTTTTCAGTAGAACTTAAATGTTCATAAGTATGAGAATATACATGTTGATCTTACTTGAATCTCCTCTTACTTCAGATGAATACTTTTCTTAAGTTTTATCCTTGTTTGCACTGGGTTTTTTTGTCTCGGATGGTTCTAATAATGGATCTAAAGTGAATTTGTTTACCCTATACAGAAGCCCTTTTGTTTCAGGACTTGCCAATATTATTAGATGACCTATGTAAGAGGAGTTACATAGATGGAAGCATTTTTGGATGCTTTTAGAGAACACAAAAGTGGCCTAAAATTTAGGATGTTTAAGTTCTAACAGGTATGCTTGCTATTTATGACAGTTCAGTCATTAGACATTAATTCTCTTTCATAAGTCTTCCCATAATGATCTTGGCTATGTGGAGACAAATGAGTGAAGAGAGTAATTAAAGATAAGGAAAATTAAGAATATGTAGAAAATGAGTCAGTAAGCTTCCTTGCAGATAGAGTGAAAGAACTAGTCACAGAGCACTTTGTTCTTTCATATTATTTCCTGGACTGGCTCC
Source organism: Scolopax mira (assembly GCA_004320125.1). Taxonomy (NCBI): domain Eukaryota; kingdom Metazoa; phylum Chordata; class Aves; order Charadriiformes; family Scolopacidae; genus Scolopax; species Scolopax mira. The sequence goes on from BJBW01001414.1 coordinate 23,099, forward strand.
CTGAGGATCATCATGCTGCAGGTTATTCGCACCAGAATTGCGTAAATATGGCCCCCATAAGATAGGTGTTTGAAATAGCTCAAATTAAGTGACTAAAGAGATTTAGTCTATGTGGAAGCAATATATCAAGTACTTCCTCTCATATGAAAAGTGTCATCTTACAGCAGTAATTCTCCACCACTTCACTATAGCTACACAGAAATGATGTAATTGTATATTGCATTTATACATGTTTGATCTTGACATTTCCATAGAACGCTTATATAAATTTAAGCCCTGAACTTCATGGCTTCCTTTGGATCCAAACTGAATTGTGTCATTTTAATTAACATTTGTAGTCTCTTATTTCCACATCTTGATGACAGATTAGCATACCAGCAGAGTGATAAAATGAGATTAAAAGGTAGACAAACTTCTGGTTTTATTAAACCTTGATCTTACAGAAGAAGACAGGCATTTGATCATGGAATGCTCCTAGATTAAGGATCTTTATAACAAACTTCCATGGTATTTCTTTTAAGTTATTTATTGTTTACCTTTGTATTTGGATATATTTAGAACTTAGATTATTGACTTGTTACAAACCATTATAGTTTCATAGCTACAGAAAACTCCAATGCCATTAAAATCAAAAAAGGCAATACTTGAGCATTTCTACTACAGTAGTGAAAACATTCTCAATTGCTTTTTTTAAGATTCAAAGACACAAATAGGGATTGAAGGACTGCATCATTAAAACTGAGGGTTGATCCCTATAAATGGGTAGTTATCTATTACAAATGGCTCAGTAGAAACTACTAATGATTTCAATCTTGGAAAAGATGTACAAAAGAAAAATTCCATAGTGTGCTATTAGGTCTTTGTTTTTTAATGTCATTTTTTACTTTCTGATTAAAAATATTTGTATTACAGTTAAATGTTTATAATCTTATAAACTAACTCGTCCCAACTAATTGCAATTAATAAACTCAGCATACTTGAAGTAAGCCTATCTTTTGGAGCTGTTGGCATTTTGATGATTTAATTATATATCATTCTGCCATATTTGAAAATACAGGCAAAGCAGTGTTTGAGCTTGAAGGGGAATTGGCAGATAGCTGGTCTTGTTTCTGGATATCCCCTTTCAATAACACTAGTAGCAGGTGCTGATAAGCTCCAACGATCTTATTCCAAGGCTGGCTTATATTCATTGTGAAAAGCTGAAATACAGTCTTTCTGCTTTTGTTGGCCAGAAGCAGCCGCATAACAGATATTTCTTGCCTCAAATTTAGAAACAAGCAAACAAAAGTCTTCCCATGGGGAGAAGTACAATAAATTTATAAAATAATCTGAAATCCAGCTGAATATTAGATATTATGTGGGACAGGCATTGCACATGAAAATTTTCACAATTTTAAATTCATTTTTATTCTAAATTGCAAATAGGAACCAATTTATTTATATTTTTCCTGTTGAAGGGACAGCAATAGACATTTTAGCATCAACTTTATAGGATGAAGTCCATGACCCAAGAGGGGCCTAAGGCCTCAGCTTGAAGGAGGCTACTGTGCCTTTTGTGTGTATGTGTGCCTCTCTATTGAATATGTGAGAAGTATCTATTTCCTAGTTAGCTTTTTCAAAGTAATAGTGTGAACTCCATAAATTCACTCCTTTTTCCAGAGGGAACTGGAAGTCCCACAGCATAGTAGGGCCTGTTTAAAGCTCAGAGACACATTAAGGAGGAAAGACCATGTCAGGTTGTGTGGAAGTACAGGAAGTAAGGGATAGCATAGACCCAGTAAGCAGGTATTGACCAGGAGTTACTTTGGCACTATGTATTAATAGTAAACTGAATGCACCTTTGTATGAATATATGTGTAGTTTTGTCTGGTGAGTATTTTTATAGTACAGTAAATTGTTTGTCAGATTGAATGGCTGTTATGTTTCTGGTCCCGCACTTGTAGTATAGGCTACAAGTGTTTTCAAAACAGGCTGCACAGACTAGTTGGGAAACTATCAGTCAGTAATAACCATACTGATGGGATTTTAGAAGGGTTTGGGTTTTTTTTACCAATCTACTAAACTGTGCAGTATAGGACTAGGGTCTTCTCAAGGGATAAAACGTGGTATGAGACAGCTATGGAAAAAACTCTTGCAGAGACTCATAATAAATTTTAAGATTGCTATGAATGAAGCATGAATAGAAATGTGTGTGTAAGCACCAGAAGAAACAGCAGAAAAAGTATTTTTAAATGGCCTGATATGATAGCAAAAGCCATAATTCTCAATCAAACAAATGAAAAACTATTGCTTCTATAAAACCAAAATCAGTGGGACCACAGTATCTTGTTTCTACAAGATTCTGCATTCTGACAACAGAAGGGTGGGAACAAGTTAGTAGTATATACTATTACTTTTTCTGATGGTCCAAAAGGCAGAACTCTTATAGCAAAAGATTTCCCATAACGACTGTTAACTCTTAAAGAATATAAAAATCTGTCATTATTGTTAATCAAGAAGAACCTAGAGAAAACACAAGGACCTGATAGCCAGCTGTCCCTTGTTTTCTGCGTTGCATAGAAGTAATCTTGGCTAGACCATTAAACACGTGCCTTGGTGCTTGTAAATGCCTGGGTGTGATGGTGTGTGTTAAAATCAGGAGTGGATGAAATCTACAAGGGGATGAGTGGGTAAAATCATATTATCTGGAGATAACTGTAAATGCTATTTCGACTTCTGTAAGGTTTTGCACGAGTTGTGTTATACTAATTTCCTATGTGCCTACGTAAAACTTATGAGGGAATCATTTAATTTTAAGCATGCACAGCCGAGAAAAACATACTAATATTTCATCTCAAGTGGAAAGATGAAAAAAAGGTGTTAATTTGATGCAGTTCCTTCTGTAGGCATGCAGTAAAGAAAAAAACCCCAAACTATACCACCAGCTCTATGTTGCACACCCAAACCACTGCAGCCAGGGAAGGCTTGGCCATTCATTTTTTTCAAACTTTTGAGGTAAAATACATTAATAAATACAATTAATATTGCAAAACTTAACTAAGGAAATCTTATGATCATAGACTAGGATACGTGACCTTGTCTCTCTTAATTTTCTATTATGGGGTTGTATCTTATGTTGTCACATTTCAAAGGCTACACTGCAGGAATAAAGTGACTTAAGTATTCTATGAATTAGTGAAGAATGTGTCTCACACTGATAAAGATGAGTTCTGATGAAGAATAGGAAAGAAAATCAATTGACAAGTACGTAAAATGAAGTTCTGCTGGGCAGACTGTAGAACAAGCTGCATTGATGTAGGTGGCCGGTCCAGGCCAGGCAACATGCATTTGAAACACTGGTTAGGGTTTTATTCGACTGCTTTCTTGATTGTCACTTCTAACACTTGTCAACTGAGTTTTTGAAGATATTTCTAAATTACTCACAAATTTTTTTTACATGAGAATATTTTAAATGTAATAATTAAATAATTTAAGGTGGCATTTTACCCTAGTAAAAGTAGAAGGATTCTTTCTCTTCCCTCTTTGAGTAAGCCAGGAAGGGATAAGTTTTGAATATTTGCAGTAAAACATTGAAATAATTTACAGGTCAAAGCTTATCAAGCAGACACTCACTTGTGAATAATTTTTTGTTATCAAATTCTTGAATTAGTTTGCTACAGAAGAAAATGGATGTTTTGTTTTAACAAATTTGGGTTAAATAATAGGGTGATCATTGCATCTTCATGCACAATTTATTTTTCTCAGGATACACAAGAGCATCTATCCAAAGGGACACCAGCAGAACTGAAATGCAGTTTGATTATATAGTAATAACTGCTTCATGAGTGTAGAGTTGCTTATTGTGAAGCTTAACTGTCAAGGTTACAGTTTTGTAACCACTTCTTAGCCAAAACTGTCACGTGTACTCATCATTCACCTAAAAAGAGTCTGTGTGGATGGCTCCTTTGTGGGAGCTGAAGACGCAGTTCCCATTTCTCTTGTGGAAATAACTTGCAGCTGGAGAAGGTGTCACTAGTCCTTCATCCTCTATTTATTTCCCACAGGTTTAGATTTGTCTTTTTTTTTAGGTATCCTTTGTACTTGAAGGTAATATCTTAGAGTCACATTTTATAAAGATAGGTTACATCAGGAACAAATCAACTTGTTGTGGAGGTAGCATTTATGGACTAAGAATGGCAGATAACTTATGTAGCATTCTGATCTAACTCCAAATAATTTGTTATCTTGTCTGTCTCAACAGTGACATCTTTGGTTGATTGTATATTAACATTAGCAAGCCCCAAATTGCTACTCATTCCTAAACATAAGAGCACCCATTTCAAGGAGTATTTCAGGAAGATACAGAAAACTTTTTTCAAGATGCTAATTAATGTATGTATGTTCCACCACTTTGTATTAGAAAAAAAAAGTCATTATGTATTGTCACATTTCATGTGATTGTCCTTCCAGCTGATGTGGTATTAACCTGTTTCCTGTGATGACTGGAAAATGATCATCCAGCCTGTAGAATTCTTATTGCCATTAGCTCATAATACAAATACACATACTAGATGATACATCTTAGAAATTAAAGCTGCAAGCAGATTTACTGACCTTAGTTCAATTTTTACTTATATACCCCTGTGTGTGTTAGTTTGGATTCATGACCAAACATGTGAGGAAATTTTTATTTAAACAAACAAACAAAAAAAAAAAAAAAAAAAAAAAAAAAAAAGGAAAGCAGAAAATGTCACACTAGTTTCTTTTGGCCAATTGTAAGAAGAAGTCTCATCATTGGTGCTTGTAGAACAGTATCTTCAGCAGAAAGGTTCTCGGTTCTCAGCCTGTTCCAGTTTGCTTATGCTCCTTATGGCTTTGTTTTCATGTTCTGCATAATGTATCCATAGACATAATGACATTACACCTGTTTTTAATTTTACTTGACTTGACTTTCAGAGACTTGTTGATGCTATTTTGCCAGGTTGAAGGATCCAAGGCCTAGCACCATCATGCCATACTGTCCTTCAGCAGCAGGACAGACACCACCTCAGACACCTCTGTACTGCACTCTAGTGTATGGTCAGGATATTTCCCCCACCTTGCTCTTCATAAAGTCCTTCCAAAGTTCTGATGGCTTTTGGAGAGCTATAGTCTTTTTTCAGCGCCCTTGGTTTTTGATACAAAATTGACAAACATTAAAGCAAAATGTAATATTTTGTGGTTTGCTTCTTCCTTTGAGAGTCGCCATATGTTGAAAGGAGGTTTTAGTGACTTTATGTTAAAAAATGGAACTTTGGACTGCTTGTTTTCCGTTGTATGCCAATGCTTTCAGGAATCTAAAGCAGCTATTCAGAATTAGTCACTTGAAAGAAAAGTTCTATATTTATCTGCTTAGCTTTGAGCTAATGTTTACTACTTCTTGGGTGCTTAGAAGAATCTGACATTTGTATTTCTTTGACTAGGGAATGGTGCCAACTGTACTACCATATGCTTGCAGTGATGTTGAACTGGATTATCCAGAACATTTACATGAGAATGCATATTACAAAAGGGGTGCAAAATCTGGTAGAAGGGTATAACTTCTGATGGAGATAGCATTATGTGTGCCTGCAGCCTGTGTCAATCATTCAGGCTCTTGTGTCCGTTATCAAACTCTGTCTAGAATGTAAATTATATGTATATGTAAATAATTAGCTTTAAGTAGTTCAGTCTTTATAGTCTTTTGTCCAGTACTTCAATTGTACAAGCTAGTCTGACCATTTTTATTCAGCCATTGTCTTATGTTGAAATGCATACATTTTAATATAACTATAGTTTTTTTTATATAGTATCAATTTTTATTAAAATATTGTGTATTAAGCAGCTTGCTCTTTAAATTAGAATAATATTTCATGTCCCCAGTAACTTGTATTTGTAGTATCTTTCAGTTGACTCTCCTTGTCATTCCATTTTACATGAGGAGTTGGCATTTCCAGTGGTATTTGAAGGGGAGGCTGTGAACGAGCTTTGGCAAACACAAATGCTCTGTCTCTCAAGAGCTCTGACTGGGATGTGGCAATGGGATGTTACTCCTGGCACTTGTGGGCTTGATGATCTGCTGGGTTCCTGGCATACCCATCTGTGTAGCAGAGATCTGTGAGGACATCAAGGACTTGGCAGCATGCTATGTATCCTAGCAATACAACAAGCCTCAATTTGCCACCAGGTATTGCTGCATGAGTTCATTCACTGAATGCAGAATTAAAAGCCAGGTTTTCAGTGAGTGAGAGGGGAAAGAGAACTTCTTGCCAGCTGCATTACTTATTAGTCCTCTTAACTTAGCTTAACCCTTTTGTGCAGAGTAAAGCTGCAAGGGAGCAAGGAGTGTTCAAATGCTTTGTAGATGCTTTCTGCATTTGTTCATCAGCTGCTGCCAAGCAGCTGGCCATGCTGCAAGAGGGAAACTTTAAGAATGTGTTTCCAGATCTGCTTGGGCAGTTTGCCCTCCAGTTTCTGAGGTTATTGTTGAAGGTATGCTGAGATCACAGATACCTCACTGGAGAGCAGCAGTTATCTGCTTAAGACATTTGGGATAGTGTATGCATGGAGTATCCACTTTTCACCATAAATCCTGTGTGCCATGCAATTAGCTCAGAGCCGACATTGCAGAATGATGTGAAAGGTGATCAGATTCTACCATGAAATACACATGCAGTTTTTCTGCTTTTATTTTCATATACCAGTTACTAGTGCTCATGCCATTCTGAGGTATTTTTGCATATGCACTGGGTGTGACTACCCTGTTAAATACTACAGGACTGAAGGAAGACAATATGTTGATAGAGCTTCGTCTCCAAATGCAAATTGAAGGGATATTAAATGTGCAGGATAGGCAGTTAAAAAGCAGACTGCAGCCTCCATCAGGGTACCTCTATTCTTCCTGCACAGTTCTCAAGCTTCCTGCCCTGGCTGACAGTAGTGCTGTAACTCACTCCCTGGTTATTGACCAGGGCTGAGGAGAAATCTTTAGGTAGACAGCATTACCTACACCCACTGTTACTATGCTCAGCATTACTGAAGCCCACCCAAGTGAGGAAGCACCTCGCTGGGGAGCAGATGTGAGCAGACAAGGTGGTCTCAGGTCTCTTTTTAAAAGGCCATACCCTCTTGGAGGAAGAGGGTGCAGTGGGGGTCTTGGTGCTTCAGGCATAAGGCGTAATGGTGTCCAGAGGTATGGTGTCTCTACTCCTCTCATCTAATGATCTCCTGCTTCACCCTTGCTATATCTATGACTGATCTATAAGAAGTGGCCTTCTGCACAGAAGACTGTCCTCATTGAAAAGCTTTCATTTAAAAAGCCTCTCTGATGTACTGGATGGATTAATTGCCCAGACATACGTACGTTACAACTTCACATATTTTTTTCCAGGTGTCCTGAAACTTCTTTCTGTGTAAAACTTTGCACATTCAGCTTTGTCTTAGAGATACTTTACATGGAATAAAGTTAGGAAAGCTTATCTCTTAAAAATGTAAAATCTATAGCAAAGATATGGCACTGATCCTGATTCGCTGATTTTGTTTGTTGTTCTTTCATCTTGCCACCACCAGATATAAATACAAAACTCAAGTGAAAAGACTCAGCTAAAAGAGCATGGGACTTCAAAGGACTGATAGAAAAACCCACCCCCACATATGCTAGCTCACCACAAGAAAAGCGCTGTAAGTGTGTCAGCAGCAGAGGGTTAGACAGTTAGATCTTAGAGAATCCTAACTGTTCATGAAAGCTTGTCTTCTGGATGTAGCTCTGCAGCATTGAAAAGGGATCTCCTTGGTGTGGCCTCACTCTAGTCCTACTTACCCTTGAGCTGAATATTTCTGCTTCTTTCTGGCATAATAATTGTTGAACTGGAGGCTGGCTTCAAACAGAATTTATCATAAGTAGAGATGTCAAAGCTAACTACTTAAAGGTTCTTTTAAAATAAGAAACTAAACTTAATATACCTCTTGAGCTTAAGGCTTTTTTGTTGGTGTGTGGGAAATTATTATTTTGTTTGCCCAGCTGCCTGTTGAGCCAGCTTGTACATACCAGCATAGAAGCATCAATGTCAACACAGTGTTATAACATTTGATAGCCAGGGGGCACAGGAGGGATTGCAAGGTACAGATTCGAGGGTTGACACTGATGATAGTAAGGGGAAGAGAAAGTGATTTATCTAACACAGCTTTGTAACATAGTGAGGTGGAGAAAACATAAATCACACATATCTGTAAGAAATCATCCTTGAAGACTAGCCTGAGTTTTATTGCTTGTACAATGAAAAAGTTGTATATATTAGGCTGATTGGATAGAGGTAAGAAATCACTCCTTGAATTAGCCCAAACTAACAGGTAATGTTTAGGGAATGTTTATAAAACAGTGCATAATAAGGCATAATATAACATAAAGGCAAAGTGAGCCTGTGAGAAAACTATATCCAGAATCTGGGATAATTCAGCTTTGCAAAGGAGCACAAACTTCATACATGGGAGGTCTGAAAAGAAAAACACCTCCAACAATTAGTACCTCAGGGGTAGAAGTAATGCTTTATAAGGATAAACATGGTTACAATTACTGCTAGCTGTAATTGGGAAAGGCAATGGGCACTTGAAGAAGGGCAGTTCAGATACATGTGTCTTTAACTGCAAATCAGTTGGTCTTTGAGATAATGGATTGGAAATTAGGTATAATTTCTAAATGTCACAAATTATCTACTTTAAAAAGCATAGCTGTTTTGGAAGTTATATGCAAGAAGTAGTTAGGTTCCCTGATACTCCCAGTCAAAGCTGAGTTCAATAATTAAAGGAAAAAAGCTGGGGCATGTGGTAACAACAAATAGCCTGTACATTGGTATATATGTTTTACTAAAAAAACCCCTAACGGCTAAACACAAGAATACTGCATATTGCTTCTTTAATTGTTTGTGACATGTTTTAATAAATAGCCTGATTTTCTAAAATGGCTGAATATTTTAAGTATTTCAAAAATACTGTTTTGATAAGCAGAATCTGCGGGGTACTTGGTAGCTTAAAACATAAAACCCCATTAAAGACAGGAAAAAACCAAAAAGTCCTGGGTGTAGCTTTGGTTACTATTGGCTAGTAAACATGATGGAATCCATGGATCAGCATTCACATACACCATCTCACTTTCAAGGTTTCATCAGTGAATTAGAAAGGGAATAACATTGTGTGTTAAACATGATTTTTTCTGGTATTTTATTTTATTTATTTTTATTTTATTTTTATTTTATTTTTTAATCTACCTATGAGATCATCTCCTGAACTGATTTTCCTCTGTACTCAGGAATATGTGGTTTACCTCAGGTTACTTTTGAAGAATTACTGCTGCACAGTTAATCCTCCTGAACAGCATTTTTAAGATTTTTTCAAATCATGAAAGGGGATTTGTCCCAGAAGTAGGTGAAGCAGGCAACCTGGTAAAACTCAGCCTTCACTCCACAGCTATCCAAACAGCCAAAGCGAGCTTGATTCTATAGAAAAAGCATTGATTGATGTTCAAGGGAGGCCCGTTCCAGGTGATGCGTGAACTGGGACCCCCTTATGATCCAGCCAGCAGTCTTTGCTGGGTGATCTATTGGGAAGTTTTCCCCCACCCAACCAAATCCTCAGTGTTTGTGCCAAAGTATTTTTTCTGGAAATAATTCTTGGAGACCTTGCATAGTTTCTTTAGAAAACAAAATTATATGTTGACTTCAAGGTGAAAGAATATGTAATATGTGTATGTATACTTTAATTTTCTGCTAATAACAATACTTCCTTTATGATAAATGTTCATTCCCAAGTTTTTTCTAGTCCTTACTCTCTGTATTAAATGTAATTTTTTTTTTCTCTTTCATTGAAAAGGAAAATATTTTAATGTATAGTATCTCCCAAAATGTAATGTTATAAAAGTTTGAGAAGGAAAAAATTGTGGCCACTTTTGTAACTCACTTATAAAAGAAAACACAGATAGTGATAGAAAAAGAAAATCTCTTTTTAAATAAGTATACATACGTATTGCTTGTGTTACTGCCCAGGAACATGGTTTTTTGGCTTCTTTAAATGCTACCTTTGTCTAATATAAACCACTTGTGCAAACAATTTACATTTTCTCTTAGTAGTAAACCAAAGAATTATAGGATTTTTTTTCAAACAAAATTTTAATATTGTGCCTATAAGAATTTCTCAAGTAGTGATTAATTTAACATCAGAACCCAATGCAAGGGTTTGTTTCTTCAATTTATCTGCTTTCTTTATTAGAATTTATAAGTGCTGGCTAACCATCAACTCTGCAGAATGCTTCTACTGCTTAGTAAACACATCTTGAAAAAATGCAAAATTCTTCACTTGGCTTAAACTAATCACCATGTTTCATTAAAAGGAGGTTGTTCTTCCCATTTTAAAGCTTCATGGTTGCTGGTTCTCAACCTGATGTTAACTGAGAATAGAAGGATTTATTGTACAACTGTACACCTCCTTTAAGTTTAAACTGAAATAAAATTGTTTATGAGCTTCTTCTATCATTACTCTTCAGCTTAAATGAATTAGGTGGTCAGACGGTAGTAGCATCATCTGCTGACATACTGGGCATGAATTTCTATGAAGAAGAATGTACTGGTAATGCTGGAAGTTCTGTTTTTAAGACTAATAGCAGTTGCTCTGCTTTTTCAGAATGCTGGAGTTGAATTGGTACTGGAGTCTGGTCAGTTTTCCCAGCCTTTGGCCTTGTTTGCTTGGAAAGAATGGCTGCTAAAGGCCTGTGGTTCCAGTTTCTTTAATAATATGACTGTGGAAGTTCTATGCTGTGTTGCACCTACATTTGTTTCCAGCATTCCTCCTAGATTTTCTGTAGTAAATATTAGCAGATAATGGCATGAGATAAAATTAAGAAAAGAAAAAAAAAGAGAGAGAATAGGGGCAGAACTAGGGAGCATTCACACTGAAAATTATATTACAAGAGCTGCAACAATTTTTAGGTGTAGTTTGTTATTTTTTACAACCAAACCTGACACCTTTCTCTGGATCTATACTGAATTTATCATTTCTTCTGAAAGAAGGAGGGCAATTGTATTGAATAGCTTTCAAAGCATTCACCTATTTGTGAAAATCTTCAATTCTGACTGAGAATGTGTGCAGTATCCAGAAAGAAGTGCTTGGGCTTTTACTTTCTGACAGAATATAGTGGAGAATGATTACCTGTTTCCATGCTCTAGCTTTGTGTGTTCGTTCAACATGAGAATAAATGTGAACTAAAACTGCAGATTAATAGATGCATCAGAAGAGGCATGAGATTCTTAGTGTCACGGGGAATTAAGAAGAATAATTCCCATAAAGCGTAGTCTCAGGCAGAATATACCCAGTGTCTGAATCATACAGACAATGTATGAATTAAGCAAGTGGATGACTATTAGAAATGTTTGGTTCCCTTCATCTCCACCCTACTATTATCCTAGTTCATGCATCCTTTTAAGGTGCTTTCAAATTTAATAACCCCGCAAATTACATGGAACCTATTTCAGGGCTGATTATTATGTACTTATCCTGAGATTACAATGGATTCAATAAACAAACAAAAGAAGTAGATGATTCTTTAACTGTGTGAACAAGTATTTCAGCCATTTGACTTGTTTGGGCTTGGGATGCTTGCCCACTAAAAGTAAACAAATTTTCATTGTAATCAGATGCAGCAACTGGCTTGGAAAGTAATAGTTATTAAAATGCTTCTTAGCCTTTTTGGTCTTTGGGGAATTCCTGTTGGCATCCAATGAGATGTGTACTCTACAAGATTCCTACCTTCTTCTAGTGCAGATGATGAGGATTTTTATTTCTGTAATTGTAACAAATAGGTATTTCTATCCCTTTATGTAATGATGCAGCCATAAAACATTTGGAAAACCAAACTTGTCTGAACGTATACTGTCAGTATGATATAGATACTAATCTCAAGAGCGTTCTGGTTGAGGCTGTAGCTTGTAGGTACCATTCATTTTAATAGATACTTTTTGAAGGTTTTGAAAAGCTTGTGATTTCTTTGAAACTTCAGTTTAGGCATGATATTAATTTTGGCCTTGGGTTGTGTGGAAGAGATCTCATTAATTAAATTATTCTGAGGTATCTGAACACATCCCCTTACACACACAGCCTATATGGTTGTTTCTAATACCTTCTTCATGTCTACTGCCTATGTATAAGTGAATTAACAATGTTTGTAAATAGAAATACTAGAGAACCCAAATACAGAATTATCTATATTCATTTTTCTTTTAAATAAGAAAGTTTTCATGCGAGGAAAGTATTATGAAAATGTTAATTTCCTCTGATTTAGACCATATTTGCAGTAAAAGTTTATTCAATTTTTTTTTTTTTTTTTTAGTAGTATTTGGAGGGAGGGGTGGCACAGGGAGGGGAGTTTGGTTTTCTTAAAAAAATACTAACTTACGTTATTCCTCTAAGAGAAAGAGAAGACTTTGGAACTATACATTAGGTCTCACTTTCAAAAATGTTAAAATATTCTTTATGTCCTTTTGAGAACGAAATTTTGACATTAAATAATGCCAGAATATGCAAAACAGAACACAGAAAAAGGCCCTCTTTAAATCTGTACTACAGAAACACTTCCACATTTTAAAAAAACATAAGTCTGTAGGAGCAGTAGAGAGTGCAAAGAAGATCAGGAAAGAGCATGTTTTGTGTCAGTACTCACAGAAACCATGGAGAAAATGTACAGATAGAAAGAGCAAAACCTTTAAATGTTTTCCTAGTCAAAGATAAACTCAGCATGGGTCATCATTTGGACAATTCAGGTATGTGGGTACCAAAAGGAAAATGTTC
>BJBW01001414.1:35976-125879 GCA_004320125.1 Scolopax mira
ACATCCTGGCACAGTGTGACCTTTACTGCTGAATGCTCAGTTTACATAGACTATATTGGGAACATGTTTGCATGTACAGAGTACAAGGCACTGAAGTTGTTAAATGGGCCAGTTTACCAGAGCTTGTATCTTATAAATGCTAAAAAAAGTGAGTAAATTTTATGTTTTCCTCTTAATTCATGGCTATTATTATATTTTGCTATTATTCTGTGGAGAAAAAAATATATATAATGGCTTTGTTATGCAAACAGTCCAGAAGGGTCTACCATAACCTCTCTGAATGGGCTTTACTGTATAGTAACATGAGAAAATCTTGCTTTTTAGAAGCTACTTACCAGTAGTCAACTCTGACATTACTTAGTCCTCTTTTACCGCCCTTAAGAAATCTTTTCAATCTGTATTATGTTTTCCTGTGTGTAATTTCTAATGTATTTATCTAATGCTTCAGAAATTATGTAGCCATCTGGTCTGAAGCAGGAACCAATTTATGATGGCTATAGTTTACCAGTCAAAGCTTTACTCACACAGTGTCTCATTTCTGTGTGTAATGAGAATGAGGTTTCAGTAAAAGAAACAGTAATGTATCTATTTTTTTTCCTTCCTTACTTAGCTAGAAATAAATGCCGTTGAAAAACAAACCAAATTCTGATAAATGTTCGTCACAATTTGAAACTTGCAGCTGAAATATCTGTAGGCAGAAAATATGATGTTACTTGGACCTGATCATCTGCAAATTAGCAAATATAGAGTTGTCATAATTTTCCTAAATGGGAGAGGGTTACATTATATTTCAGTTAAATAACAACGATATTAATGTAGTAATGGTTTATGCAGCTGAGATCCCTGAAAAATTCAATCTTTCATTTCACTAATAACACAATAAGAAATAATTCCAGGTATCTTTTCATGCCATGTGTCTTTGTTATCTGTGTAGACATCAAAGAAAAACAAGAATGGTTCACTGGTTGGACTAGATGATCTTAAAAGATCCCTTCCAACCTAGGTGATTCTGTGAAGAATGTAGTATTTATGCTAGTAATAGTTTTTTTGATGGATAAATGTTGTGGAGTATCAATTACTGAACTATTCAACGTTATCATATCATATTTGAGTTTTTGGTTGCCTGGGTTTCAAATTCTCCTGAGAGCAGCATCAGGTCTAGTTATGACAGCGGTGCTGAGAGAGAGGAAAGTAGGTGACAGCTCCCCATTACTTTTTTGTTTGCTTGCTTTGTTTGTGTTTATGTTGTAATTTTATATTTTTGCTGAATTCATAGTCTTTCAGGCCTGTGGTTTTCCATAATAGCAAAACAAATTCAAGTATCTGGACCAAGACTGAGTTTTAAACTAAACTCTTTCTTCTGGAGACTCAGTTGCAAACAAAACGAAATGTAGGTTTATTGTTGTCCGCTCAACACATATGTTTTTCAAGTTAGAACTGTAATTAGCCAATTCAGCAAATTCAGTGCAGCTGATGTCCAAGATGGGATGAGGTGTGGACTAAAAGCCCTCAGGTAATCGTAGCTGTTCTTGATTTTTTCCTGCATGTGCAGTTTGTCGGGTTAAATTTGGGTTGGCAACCCTCAAGACAATAAGGGAAGCCAAGCTCTGTAATGCTACCAAGGAATAAAGAACCAGCAGCAAAGTACATCACAGTAGGGCTCAGTGAATGTCCTGATACAGAACTTGGATTTACTGTAACTTTTTATGGCCTTACAATATATTGCAATTCAGTCTCTAGTGAATATGCAGGAAGGCAAACTTAAATCATCATAACTTCCTTTCATTCCAGATGGTTTCTATAGGCTTCTGAGATTTACCTTCAACATAGGGTGTATTTGTAGTTTTAAAATTTATCATAACAATTCTTTTTGCTACTGGCTTTGAAAGCCACTGTAATTTCTTTAATGTAATGGGAATGTAGGGAAGTGTATTACATTGGTCCTATAAAACCTCAGGTGTTATCCAAAGCTTCATTGGTCTTACTAAAGGATAAAAAAAAGGTAGGTCCAGAAAACCTATTGACCCTGGATATGGAAATCACTAGATCTGGTCTACGCTGTCTCCTATACTGAGGAACAAAGTCTTGTGTAAACAGGTGGGTGGTTTATGCTATTGTTGTTGAAACTGGCACACTGGACTCATTTTTTTTTTCCTCTCTTTCCCACTTCAATTTCGGTTGTGAGAACTGGTGTATCAAAACCATTAATTGTGGAAATTGATCAGTTTTGCTTGGTCAAAAATCTTGGGCTAAACTATTCCGCATAAGATGAAATCCAAAATTGCTTTGACCTTTCTTTATAGTGTCATGTTTTAATTAAAACTTTTAAAAACAAATACCACTCTCCAAGTACTGCTCTTCACAGAGTTGTATGATAAAAATATAAATTATGTTGTGTTTGCTTGTAATATTTTGAGGCCACTTGCTTGGATAAAGATTCTGCAGAAACTTTAACTAATCGTAGCGTCTGCTTCTGGGTATATAGGTAGCTTTAGTGGTCCTCAAATTAATTTGACAAAGTCCAGATTAAATACAAATAATAATAATAATAATAATAATAAAAAGATGTTGAGGATAACACTAATTATATCTTTTTCCTTATTTATTTTTTTTACTTATTAATGACTATTTTTAAGATTTTTAATAGCCCACAATTATTGAAACCAATATTGTGAAACTTATTTCAAAAAAAGTCACAATAGTTACATTATAGCTTTCTTATTATAATTTCTTTTTTTTTAATTCTCTGGGGATTTCTTCTTTGTATTGTGTTGTGGGTGTTGATTTTCTTTTTGACAGAGTACTCTTCTGAATATGGAATTTGTTTATGAAAATTGCTGAAAAAGCAGGACAAAATCAACCTATATAGAGATTTTTATATCCCTATTTCTGCATTATATTGTAAACTTGCAACATTTGGTATTTTAAAAATCAACAAGTAAGGAGTATCTAGAAATTCCTAGGATTGGAATTCAGGAACTTCTGGAAAGGCAAATGTGGTGCTATTTTTTCTGACACCTGGTAAACTTCAATAGCAGTTTCTGTTTATTCTCCCCAGTTTGCGAACAAACGCACACAGTGTGAAATGCACTCTGGCTTCAGTGTTATGAAGGAGATTGCTACTAAATCATGCGTTTCGTGACGTGTCCTTGTAAGCATAGAGCTCCTCAGTTACAGTTTAATAGCGCAACCAAATGAGCTGCAAGGCACCTTGGAATTTTTTCTCTACCTACTCTTGAGATGAGAATCCTAGGGTAGGGACACTCTTAATTCATGCGATAAGAGGAGAGAATGAGGGGGGACGGATCACTACATTACTTCCTTCATGTTATTTTTGGATATGACTAGCATTCCTCCCCTTACACACACCCTCTTTTTTCCCCAGCCCCCATCTCTTACATACATTACAAGCTCATACAAACGCTCTCACGTACTCTGAAGAAAAAGCAAGAGGAACAGTTGGACTGAAGCCAGAGGAATTAAACTCCGCTTCCTCATTGCCAGCAGGCTTTGTTCTTTGGAATCACTCAGAACTAGGGAGAGAACGTCTTCCTTGCCGATCGTGAGTGGTTGGAATTTGGCGACTTGGCTGCCTATTAATTTTTTCTCTGCTGTTCTGCAAACTAGACTGACTTTAGAGCAGCAAAGCTAAGAGCTGGGAATAGTCAAGAAAAAATACAAGGATCCAGAGACTATCAGCTTCTTTGGGGGGGTTGGGGTCCATCTGTTCTGCAACGGTAAGTGCCAGCATTGAATGTGTATAAAGATGCAAGAAACAATATGATGCTTTAGCTGTTTTACTACAATAGAGGAGGGGGGAAATGGGTGAATCATGCAGTGTGTGCTCAGTTACAGAGGTCTCGGAACAGTGCCTAGCCGTAAAATGTTTCTCATTTCTCCCTTTCCAGAAAGCACTGTAAGAATGTATATATTTTAGCAAAATTCCTAAGTAACTATGCAGTTCTGCAAAGCTTTCCAAGTGGCTTAATTATTGATTTTTCTGCAAATCTGTTTAATTTTGAACTGTGTATAGTATAGAGTAACTTTAACTAGCAGAGTACCCCATTTGTTTTAATTGCAAGAGCTGAACCTGGAAAGTAAAGACCTTCCATCACAGAGGATATGAATAGAACTAACATTCAGGAGGATGGGGGAGTGAAAAGGGATGAGGTGCTTCCTATGACTGTTTAGGTTATAGGAACCCAAAATAAACTTGTTTTAAGTGATTGGCATTCATTCAGAGCACACACACCCCCCCTCCCTGGTGTTAGGAGCCAAGTGAATCTGCTTTTTAAAACAAAAAGCTTTGAGGGTCTACTGTTCTGGGGCATGCAAGTGAAAGCTGATGTACAGTGGAAAAGAGCGTATGCTTGGATAAATGACTCTGAGAGAGGACAGAAATTGCAAAAGAAACTTGTTTTTTTTCCAGTAAGCCAAATGATTGAACTGGTCTTGATTTATAAAAGCATTTACACTGCTGCCCTTTAAGTTTACTAGTAGAATGGATTGCTTTGTTACAAGAACCTTTTTTTTTCATCTCCCTGTCTTGTCTTTAGAAAAAGTTTTATAATGATTAGCACAGTAGCAGGTTAATCCAAATGCCTTCCTTTCACAAATGCCATCTATCTGTCAAAGGAAACTCACTGTAGAGACCCATTGGTTATAAAGCTACCGATAAGCCCCGCTATCAGCATGCTATTATGTCTTGCAACATGGGTTATCTTAATAAAGTAATAAATAAGAAACCCTTGAAATCCAAAAGTTCAACTGTGTAATAAATTTGACAAAAGGGGACAGACCAGGTGTTTGAACATACTTATGTACTTTACAAAAAAAAAAAGAAAAAAAGCACCAAATCCCAGAACATTACTGGAACAATAGACTTGAAAAGAGGAAAGCTTTCCTTTCCCTTCCCTTCACTCTGGCTCCATCACCTACTTCAAGTAGTTATTCCAATATTTTGTGTTGACAAGGTGAGTGGTCCCTTCCTCCTACCCCCTTATTAACTGCTGCCATCGGGGATTTGTGAAGGTGAATCTAGTCACATGAAAAACATGCTGAATGAGCAAATGGGTGATTGTGCAAAGTATAGCAGGCAGGGTCAATTAATTGTATGTTTGGGGTCTGTAAGTTTGTTTTTTCTAATTCAGAAACTCATAACCAAAGCTCTCCCATTCTAACTTTCACCTTTCATTTGCAAGAATACTCTGCTTGGTGTGGTGATTGGTAATATCATTTTGCTAAATGGCATGACTGCAAAACAGTGCTCAGCAGGATAGTGTGCAATAGGTTAGCATGTTAGGGATGTTTAGTACATATTTTGTTTGTCAGGTACTAAAGCATTTCTGCCTATAGCAGTTACTAGATCTATTTATGGCAAGTTATTCACTCAATTGGAATTGCATATTAGAACTAACAAAGATTCTTTTTCAGAGCTAAAAATGGAATAGCATTTTCCTGAGTTGGGCTCCCCCCTGCTGATGGCACCATGTCAGGTTGTCTCAGCAGCTGCTTTCAGTTTCACAATTTACATGGGTGCTATAATGACATTTTTTCTCATTGATGTGGTGGAAAAATCTGACATCTTTATGCTCTTTTTCCTGCTTTGATATGTTAAAGCGCATTTTCTACTGACTGTGAGGTTTGGCAATGAGTGTTGAGTTCAGAGATGGGCCTGTACCAAAACCCCTGTATCCATGAAGTATGAGAAGGTTAATAACTAGATCCAAACATCTTGGTTCTGGCCTATTCCTGTTTTAAATTGTTTTTTGAGGTGATTAAGACTGAAGGGAATCTTTCAGGCTGCAGACAGACTTTTAAAGAGGAAGTGGCATTTAAGAATCTTGCAGTTAGTTAAGCAAAACTTGCTCATTTGCTGCCCTCAAGGAATTATATTCCCTTTCCTCTACTATAACGTTAGATATAAGTAATATTTTGGAACTCCTGAGATGTACTGAGAAAGCTAAGGTGTTTGCGCCTCTCATTCCTACTTGCTAGAGTGGGGCAGTGGAGGAGGCAAACATACATCCAGGTAATACAGGTAACTCAGGATTTGCTTGATCCTAAGTGATCTGATTATAAACCAAGTGACATATACATACTTATATGTGCAAAAATTGTGGTAGCCCCTGATAAAAAATACTGTAGTGCAATGTAAGGGGATGTACAGATTGTTAGTGAAATCAGGGTTATTCCGCTTTTTTAATTGATCAACTTCTCTGAGTCTAGCTGGCTTAATGGATTCAATGGCTCTCTGTTAATGCAATTACACATGCATCTGCCAGCTGCTTGTGGTATCTCTGCTTCAGGAAGAAAAGCTGTTCTTTGGCTGTGTTGGCTCACTGTGGTTTGTGGCACACAGCACTGATTTATTAGGCAGTAGTTACATTTTTTTCCTTTTTTCCTTGAATGATTGAACTGTGATGTCACTTTTTGTCTTTTAAATATTTTTTTTTTCTTCAGACTATTCTCTTAACACTAGGAAAGTGGGAAATGTCCCAATGTTCATTGCAGAGCAACTCTGTCTACCCCAGCACATTCCAGGGCCACCAAATCATTTGTGGTGAGAGTGATTCAGATCTGGTTAAGATGATTTAAAAGAGACGTTATGGGCATACTGCAGTTGTGCATTTAAGAAAATACAGAGAGTTTTTTACTGCCTGATTGAGACCACATGGCTCCAACTTAGACTTTTTTTTAACGTGGAAATTGTTGGCTGGATGTACTCAGACGCTTTTTTTTTTTTAATTGCCTAGAGGCCAAGAGTTGGGATCATAGCATTTAATGGTAAGGTCAGGATTAAAACAAATAGTTTTTAATGCTTCTTGGAATAAAATGAGAAATAGCTTCTTTGAATATTTTGCATAGGGTACAAACATGCCTCTCTTAAATGAGAGCAAATGTATCTCAGGAATTCTTTTGGACATTACAGGGTAATTGGTGACCTGATTTGAGAGAGAGTCAGAAGGACAGAGATAAGGGAAGATCTCCCCACCATAAATCACAGTAAATATTTTCCATTCCAAATACATTATGGAAAGTATGAAAAGTAAAAAGGAAGGGTAATGGCTTTTTTGATTGTATACAGTTTATTTACTTACTCTCAAAGTTGGCATTTTGGGCTGCTCTTAACTAGAGTGAAAGCTTATATTATTAAACGCTTTATTAAACTGTTTTAATTATCTAGAACAAAGTATATCCCTAATCTGAGGGACAAGATTGTAATATATAATGTAAACACTTCTTCCTAGTATATTGTTTTTATACATACTGTTTTTTCTAAAATAGTTACTGTTAATCAAAATTTCTTCTTCCCTCAGTGTTCTGATAGTCCTTTCTTCTCAATTATATTCGTTCTCCCATAGACTGATAGCACTTTCATCCAAATCTCCTTCAAATGTATTAGATGGTGAATATTTTTAATATGGATACTTTCTAAATGGAAAAATAAGACCGTAGAATTTCAAATTTAGAAAACATCAGAAGTTGTAGCATTGAAAAACACTGTTTATTCTTGCCTTTGGTTGGAAGATTAAATAAAGATGAGAAACAGTTCCTACAGTTCTGCATGCATGGTAATTTATCTAGAAATAATATATAAGTACTAATCTACAACAGCAAATCCAATAAATAACAATTGTAAGCTTTTTGCCATCTTTATGTATTGGGGTAGTAAGTTTAGCTGACAGAAACTACAGGGAAAAAACCCAATAGAATAATCAGTTTTACAGTTGTTTGCATCCTTTTGAACTATTTTATTGCTTAACATTACTTCTCTCTCTAATTTCCAGAATACACGTGAACTTCGTTCTTAACTTATAAAAAGGATAAAAAACTAAAAAAAAAGGCCAACCTTTAACCAACGTTCATGAATCAGTTACATTCTGCCCCATGTAAACTACAATGTAAATGTTTAAAAGTTATTTGCAGGTTTTTGTAGCTTTGAAGTGCACAATGGGAGTGCAGATGGGAAAACTATTAGTATTTCTGAATAACTGCTGTGAGATTTAGTCAGGGGTCAAAATGTGTACTATAGCACCTTGACATTCCTGCCTCTGATATGTTAATGTGTTGTGCCAATGTTCAATTTTACTGTGTAAATGCATATGAAATATGTAGAACCAACCCAAATTGGTTTTATACTGGACAATCCTAATGATAGTGTGGGTAAAACAACACAGTTTTTGTTCCAAAAAAACCCAAAGCATGGCCTTTATGGTGCCCAGTCTTAAAAGGTGCATCTTGTACCTGAAGACTTTGACAAATTCCAGAGCCCCCCAGTGCTTTACAGATCAAATGCAGCAGAGGTGGTAAGGTTCTGCTGGGTAGTATGGGTGGGAGTATCCCTGTGTCTGCTTATAAAGAGGAAAAAATTCTGTTCTTTGAGACATCTCTAGGACAGCTTTGATAGGGCTGCTGAGGGTGTGCAGATATTAATCTGTAACTAGATTTACATTTGCCATTTTTCCCAAACCAAATGACTACTTGCTGCGTTTTCTGACTGTAATGCTGGTGCAAGCCATGTTGCACTGCTCGTATGAAAAATAGTTCCCCTCTCTTTAGTCAGTTTTTCAAACAGCAGAGAGAGGCACGATGGAAAAGGGCTGGAAATAAAGATCAAGGAATTCCAGGATTTACATGGGTCACAGCAAGCACCTATAAATTCTAGTCATTGCAAAAATGAGTAGACCTTAAAGCAGTCTTCAGCAGTGACCTACAACCTGTTGGATTCCTATGGAATTTTTTATTTTTCCAGTAAAACCTGCTTTTGGTATTGTTTCATGTTTCAGTTTTTGTAATGGTTATGACATATGCACATGGTATGCTTTGAGGCACGTCAGGCTGAGCTGGTGTATGTTGGCAGGTGAGAAGAATCTTGGAAGTGATGAACGTTTGGAGCAAGAGGGCACTGGTCATAGCTACGCAGACAGTGCCCAAAGCACATAGCAAGGGTAGGCGCATGCTTTTGGACCATACCATACTGATGGCTGGCAACCATAGATAAGCTTGTCTGATAAGGCTGAAACCAACGTGAGAGCCTTGACTTGCAGCTAGTGAAAACGTGTGAAGGTGCTTTAACTGATAGCTGAACAGATAGCATCAGTTAATCATTATTAATTAGGCAAAGGTGATGCCTAGTCTTCAGGTCTGCCTTAGGTGGTGAATGTAGTCCTCTGAAGAGAGTCCTTGTGGGTTTTGAAATGCACAGTAATGCAGCAGCTAAGCCTAAGGACAGGAATCTGCATAAACCAAGTCAGTCAGATTTTGCCTATGGCCTATAATTTCTGTGAAAGGATGCTGTGTATAAGGATGCTGAGGAAACGGTGGCATAAATTTTGCTGCCTGGGGAGAACTGAGGCTCCAAAGACAGGCAATTTTCCTTCCCCACCCTTTCCTTCCTCTTATCTGCTGTTTCAACTAGAGCCTTTCATATAGCACACTCTTAATCTGTCCTGGGACACCACTGATGTTATCTGGGAGTCCAAAGTCTTGAATCTTATTTTAGCTCTTCTAATGGGTAGCTTTTTGCTATGTCTGTTATTATACTTACCTTGGAGATAGGATATAAGCCAAAGAAAAGTACAGTTACTTGTAAAGATGACAGCTGTAACATAGAGATCCCTTTCTTTTTCCACCAGCAACTGCGAAAATATCTTTGATAATATTACATTATGAATCAAAACAGGTATAATTAGTATTGCTGATATATTGGTTTGGTCATTAATGCTGGAAATTAATTCAGAACGCTTCCACTTTCAGTCCAGACTAGTAGGCTTAGAAACTAACACGTTACAAATGTGGGTTTGCAAATTGTCTGAAGTTCTCTGGCTTTTCTGGATATGAAACTATTGTTGAAATAAAATTAATTATTAGATTGTTTGTTATATGTCAATGATTGTACAGGTGATCTCAGATCTAGCTTTATTAATTTCATTTCCTGATTTTATCTTTAAATAGTTTTCTCCAAATTTTCCAGTTGTCCTTACATAGTCAACGTCAGCAAGTCAATTACAAATTAAAGAATTCATGCAAGATAGCAAGAATTAGCTGTATGGATGAAGGAGATTTCACCATACTTGGCAATGACTGCACCCATAAGTTAAGAACAAAATTTTACAAAAAAAAATAACCATTTAAAAATAGTGCAAATTAGCTGCATTATTGCTTGGCCTTGTTTATTTAACTCCTATTGGCTACTGAGATGTCAAACAAATGTGAAAAATAAGTAAAGTTAAAAATAAGTAAAACTTAAGAAAACACTGTAGAGAAAGATAAATATTTTAAATTAAAATTGAACTGGAATGATCAGAATTTCTGCTTTTGTTCACTGTTTCAGACATTACTTAAAAAAAAAACCAAACAAACCACATTCAAACCATAAAGTTGTCAAGACCCCAGAACAGCAGAATAGTCTCTATTTACAAACTTCTGGCTTTGTATGAACTTCTATGTATGAACTTTGTATGAAACTTCTGTTCTGTATGAACAAAAAATTAATTAGGAAATTGTTAATTGAAAAAGCAAACAAAGAAGAACCCTAAGAAGCAGAGTATAAGTGGTTACTAGTGTCTTTTTAAAAAATGGAATGCATGTAAACTTTTTTCTGAGATTTTTTGTTTATATACATTGTTTGGTACCTGATAGTCCCAAGGGCACTTGCCTGAGGATTTTCTTTCTTCTCACCTTATGAGATAAAAATTTTGATAATCACTAGCAGAAGTTATTCCATAGAGCTCTGAGCCATGTGCCACCAACTTTGGCTAGACCATCTGTTCTAACTGTATGATTGCTGTTATTGTTATTTGCAAATACACAAACCGGTTATTTCAAGAGGCAGTGAATGCAGGTCACTCGAATCTTGAATGCCTCAGGGGTGGAAGTTTCCTCCATTGCCTCCCAGCCATTCCAGACCTGTTGCTATTGTTGAAAACTGTGTTCAGTCAAGTGCTGAGGTTCTTGTTCTCTGCATCCCGTGCCACTCCACAGCACGATGCCTGTCTCTTGAGTGACTGTGACTGCTGGGATACTTAATGCAAGGCACTGGCAAAACTGCTGACAGCTTTCTTCCTTTGTTGTCAGTTACTGAGTTGCTGACCTGACCTGCATCAACCAAGTATTTTATCTTCGTTCAGTTATATTTACTGACTCTG
This sequence comes from Scolopax mira, assembly GCA_004320125.1. NCBI lineage: Eukaryota > Metazoa > Chordata > Aves > Charadriiformes > Scolopacidae > Scolopax > Scolopax mira. The sequence goes on from BJBW01001414.1 coordinate 47,127, forward strand.
GCTTGGAAGTAACTGGGAAGTAAGAAATAAGGAAAAAAGAGATTATAGTAGGAATAGTATCCATATAAGAATGAAATGGTTTTGTATTGGATATGTAGGGTCTCATTTTGTATTTAATCTGGTCTAGTTTAGCTAATGTTGCAGATGAAAATAAAAGGGTTTATCTATTCAGCTACAATAATGTAGATAACTGTCTTCTGTAGGCATCACTTAATTGTGCCTATGAAAAGCATAGTGATTGCAAGTCTGTTAATAGCTGATTTATTAACTTTCTACCTTTCATAATCCAGTAAAATGTCTGCCAGTTCTGAAGGTAAATCCGCAAGTTCCACAGTTGTTACTTCCATGTTCTTAGTATGAATTAGACTACACGCCCTGGATGGAGGTTTCTTTTTATTTACCATTGATTTGTAAGTTATTAAGGCTTCATGGTTGAATATTGTTGGTTTTTCTCTGTACAATGGAGTGATTGGTCTAAAATACTTCTCAGTTTCTTCCCCTTTTAAGTATTGTGGTTTTGAGAAGTAGTACTGCTTCACCTGAAATGTGTGTTGCCAGCTGTGAACTTGTCACTAACTAGCTCACCACAGTCATATTAAATGCAAACTGCCTTATGGATAGAATTTAAACTGCCTAAATGCAATTTTATCCTTATAACTTTGCATTTTTTTCTTTACTTCCTAACCCTTTACAGTCCTTCCCTCAAAGTTTAAAACTTTATTCCATTGGAAGATGATGTGTGGCAGTTCTGTAAGAGGTTTGCCTCCCCACGCAGGCAAAACAACGACAGGACACTAGTTCAAAATCCCTTCTGGTCATGGGAGTATAGGGTTCCAATGGAGAGCTGAGGGCAGCGTTTCTGTTAGAGATGATATGCATTCCAGTTCAGCTAGACAAGCAATCGTGTTAATCCTACAAGCCTCAACAGTTCTTTGGGTCTGACAAATGTTCAGCCTTTTATATGGGATTATTAAATACTTAATTTTTTTAATGTGCTGTAACTGTTTTCACTGATCTTAATTTTATTTCTTTTCTTCTCTTCCATGATCATGTTCATTTCCTATCAAGTGCCAGAAGTGGTAACTTTTAAGCCTAGGTCTGCATAAGCCAAGTGATGGTATCTGCAGTTTAAGTGAGTGATGGTTGTTTAGTGCACGCACCAGAGACTTGGGTGTGTACCTGCCCTTAGTTTTAATGGACCGTGGCCACATGAAATCCTGTTATAATAATAGGCAAACAGACCCCTGAGAATGAAACTCCAGTACTTCGTGGCCACACAGTGCTTTATAACTTACACTAGTCTCTTCATTCCACTCTGCTAGGTTTTTAAAAGATTGAGTAATAATTTTAAGGCTAACAGTACACCTGGTAATGCAAGGTCAGAATCTGCTCTTATTCTAGAGACCTGGTCAGCCCATGGAAAATGGTCTTAGAGTTAATATCTGACTGGGTCTTATTTCTTGAGCAATGATGGACAAAGTGCTTAACCTCTGTTTCTCAGTAATAAAACGTATCAAATTATCTTATGTTCAGTTACTGTTTCAGTGCTCAAAATCCCATTTGTTGAGCTTTTCTTTAAAGAAGCATTTTTTATTCAGCTACCACAGACACAAGAATGTTCATTGTGCAATTGAGGAGGTGCACAGAAGATTAGAGGGACCTGATGCTGTGAACCATTAGATCCTGTCAAGACTGTTATTACCAGGTGGTCCAATGCTTACATTCAGTAAGATAGGAGCCACATTGTAGACAGTCAGGAAAATTAAAGTGAATGTTCTTCCTGAAAATACATGTGAGGGTATGCCTAACTTAACAGAATAGGAAAAATGGATGAGGGGAGGGAATGGTGGAATAAAATGAGGGAAGCATAGTGTGCTGCTCTCGCTGGCTCTTCCAGCACACTCTAAGGCTGAGAACAAAACCTATGAAAGCAGAAATGTTCTCTCTAATACCAGACACGCATTTCCTCTGGAGCATTAAACTGTAGCTGTTCTCATGTGCTTCACTCACTACTGTCTCTCAGTCCAGAGCTGCTTACATGGGATATCTTTCTATGATTTCCTTCAAACAAATATTTCAGGATGCTCAATAGAAAATACAACAGGCAGAGTTTCCTGGATTATCTTTGGAAACCATTTTGGAGAGAAAATTTGCATGTATATATTTCCCTGTGTGGCAAAGAGGCTTTAGCCACAGGTTAAAATATACGGACCAGCATCTCTACTTTGGAAGTCCACTATTCTGATACTTGGAAAGAGATTATAATCTTTTCATGAAACAAACTAGCAAATAAATCAATTTCTGCTGGCACAACTACAGACACAAGCAGAAGGGGTCTGCTTGACTTACTGACAAATGAATTAGTGTAACAATCTGAAATGCAGATAATGTCTACCACACTGGCTTCAGGGTAAGATGTTCCAGGCCCAAGAAGGAAGTTGCACAAAACCGGTCAATTTAATCACCTGTCAGAAAGAAATAATTACTCATTGTCTGGCATTTAATGCCCTAAAACTATAGGGGTTCCTATGTAGTAACTGGTTAAATACAAAAAATGCATGTGTCAGGTGCTGAATTCTGTACAGAGTGTTTCAAATTTCTGTGATAATCCTCTGAGAGTATAAAGAGTGGAAAATGAAAAGTTATATCCGGTAATCATTTAAACCTGAATTACGTTTAAAAAAATAATGAAAACGTCTACAATAATATTGAGGACAAAACTGCAGAGTCAGCTATTGTCAAGCTTTTTATGACTACAGTTTCTCATTCTTCACATTTATAAACTATTCCACCTTTGTGCTTTGATACATGGAAGCAGCTTTCATGTTTATTGGCATTGGAGGCAAGCTACTGCCTATACCACAGTGGAGATCTAAATGTAAAAAAAATAAATGCTTCCAGCAAAATATGAAACCTAAAAAGACAAAATGAGAAAGTTGCATGGAATGTTAAAGAATGAAATGAATGTCCATTAGCTGTATATGATCTGCCTGTTTTAATTTGAGCTTCTACTTTTCTTTGTTCTGCCTTTCACTTACTCCTCATAGCACATACTGATTTTAGCATAAAGTCTTCTGAAATAGAGGTAAATGTACCACAAAACTGTTGTGTGAACATTCTTTTTCTGTATCTACTGTCCTGCTTCTTGGCTCTTGCTTTGTTTTACTAATCCATGATGAAGAATTGTATTTGTAGACATGTCAGAAGGCCAAAGAATTTTCCATTTTAATGCATTTTAAATAGTTTTGATAATTGCAGACCAGATTATGACCTATGAGTATTCACAGGTTTTGGGTTGTAGGTATTTTTCCTTTTTATTTTATTTTTTTTTAAACTCTGAAACCCAGAGAGGTTACAGATGGTTTTCCTACTGTATTTATTTGCCAAAATAAATACAAAAAAACATTTGCCAAAAGTAAGTTGCATAATTTGGGGGCTAAGACAAGTTGGAATTTGCAACTATTCATTTATTTTGCTATAATTCATATTTAAGGATATTGAGAAAACACATATATATAATGTTTTTATAAAAAGATATATAAATAACGGATGGTTTATTTATAACCGATGTGCTTTTTTCTATTTCTAATCCAATCTCTCTTTTTTTTCATAATATTTACAGGCTTTTATAATTAAATTTTTGGATCTTATATCTGAGGAAAATACTGTGAGGCAGTATTCACTTTGTTCAGAAGGAAATTTATTTCAATTTCAACATGTTAACAAGATCTTGAAAAAATGACATATTGTCAAGTGTTGCCATCAAAGTTGTTGAGTGATTGCTCTCATTACTGAAATACAGAACTGTAACTGTAGTGGAGCAAAAAGTTCTTTTGACTCTTCAAAAAGCCTACTCTGACTTTTAAGGAGACTAGTGGTTTCTCTTTGATTATCCTAATTTATGCTTTCTCAGTCTGACTAGTTTGTGGGGCAGCAGGGTTATTTCTTAGGCACCTCCAAAGAAGCTCTTGCCATCTTTGCACAGACTGCACTTCATCTCAAAAGCCACTTTAGGAGCTATATCTCAGATGGATGCCTGAGTTCTAAGTGGCAGGATTACCTGAAATGGGATATCTCATTTGGATGCCATTGGATGCATTTGTGAAATATCATAAATTTCTTTATTAAGATAGTTTATACTGCTCCCACACTGCAGCCAGATCTTTAAGATTCTCTCTCTCTCTTAAAAAAAAAAAAAAAAAAAAAAAAAGAGGAAAAAGTTAAGGATTTTTATTTCAGGACAAATTTGTCCTGAACCTTTAAATCAATGGAGAATCACCAATAGATGTTGTCACTATTGCAAATAACTTGATTCATTTAGCTCATATTGCAATGTGCACAATTTTTTTGACAAGGGTGCTCCATTAAAAATAGCTTGTAAGAAAGAGCTCAGGTAAAGGAGAACCTGACTCAGGAGGTCTGAGGAAATAGGAGGCAGTTGCCTCAGGAGTAAATTTGCAGAAGAAGCAAATTTCAGTAAATTCATTAACTTCAGAAAAATACATTTTGTGGCAAAAATTCTTATTGTGCCTAAGAATAATTTAGCAGTAACAGAGTTGAAATCAGTGGCACGCATTATACCTCTGCCAGAGAAATGCAAAATAAGCAAAGGTAACTGTCAAGCAAATGATGTTAAATTCTCTTAATCAAAAAATTAAGAAAAGTCTTCTTTAAAAGATTTGATGTAGGGCAAAAACTCTTTGCTCAGTTTTGTTAAATTTTCATACTTTCTAGCATCAATTATGGGGCTTTTTGATGATTAAAAGCCTGCGGCATAAATATATGTTTATAAAAGATTCTATACTTAAAAGCTATAGAGCGAGGCCAACCATTGCAAAGAAAGATATAAGATTCAATCTTAAAAAATCTTAAGAACTTTTAAAGTAATGCTCCAATTTTAAGACAATATAATTAGTTTTTAATCAAGTCTGGCAGTACTGTTTTTCTTTTGTCATTAACTGTACGCAGCTCTGTAGGAGTGTGGAACATTGCAGTGAGAACGAGAGGAGCTACAGGCAGGATCTCTGCCGCAACTTGGAGTATCTTGTCTGGAGCTGTCACAAGCTCAAGACAGCTTTTAGTTTATTTCCCGACCTGAAGTGCTGACGCAGAGCAGAATCCTTGTCCCACAGGTAAAGTGACCAGAAAGAGATTTGGAAAACCTACACAAGAATGTAGGGAAGGAATTTTCCTAATGACAGGAATAAGCTAAAAAAATTATCTTTGGAGTTACTGTGGGCCGCAAATCACATCAAAAGACATTGCTCACTGCTCTTGGAAGCTTTGTAGCATGTGGCTCAGCTGGTAACACCTATTACCTTCTGTTCCCTCTCCTCTTTGCATCCTTGCACAGAGCATGATGCAAAGCTTGACCTCAGAGGGAGCAGAAGTAACTTGTAGGAAATGGTGGGCTGAAATGTTGATGAGTCTCTCTTAAAAATACCACCATTTTGGTATTCTTTTGCCCTTTTCCTTACACTTCAAGAAGGCAGGTTTGGTCCCCAGACACTGAATCATGCAACTTACTGAATATGAAGTCCTCATTGACATTTATGAGAGACTGAAGAAAACTGTGCAACACCTGAAGAATCGGCTAAATTCTGAATAAGTATATAGTTTATATTGTTTATAAAATAGCACACTTTTTATTATAAAATTGGCTTCTGTGGCTTTCATCATTCAAGCCATTCTTTAATTGCTTAACTGGAGGTTTGGGCAAAGTGCCAACATCTATATTCAGATCTTAATCTTCTATTAAGATTAAAAAACACAAATATTTAAAGTACGTATGTTGTTATTGCTAACTCTCTTATGAATTGCCCATACAAATAATGGCATTGTACGTAAGGCATAAAAATATTGCATTGCAAGTTGCACAAAAATTGAGCAGTGTAGAAAGAACGTAAGCATGTGAATACTCTGATTCCTGCAGCATACTCTCTTATATAGTGAAGTTGATTTCTTTTAAAAATCCAGTTACATTCTCTAAGTAGTACTGTTTGACAGCCCAGATGTGTTGGAATGCTTAGCTTGAAGGGAGAGAAAACAACGTGGAAGTTACACACAGTACTGGGATGGAAATGCTGCCTCTGCCAGTGCAGGAGCGTCAGAGTCTTTAATTTTAACTTTTCTTGCTGGACGTACTTAGCACCACTAAGGATAAAATTACCTTTTAATTTACAACTTATCTCTCTGTACTTTTTGTAGTGGTCAGAGTTCCCCGTTATAATTCTTCCCTATGGCTATATCTTAAAGTTTTGCTTCAGCTGCCATTGTAAATTAGCTTTTAAGAGTGTGCGGAAAGAAAAACCTCTCTATTCCTCAGTGACTCTCAAAAAACACAAGTTCCAGCAGGATTATGCATTAGAGAGAACCTTGAACTGTTTTTCTTAAGGCCCTGGTGCTCACTCAGTCAGTGTACTGTTCAACTCTGTTTATATTTTGTTCCCAGTCATTAAAATCGCAGACACATGTGCTGGTACATATTTCCATGCAGGGAGGGTTGTGAGGGCGTAAAGAGAAGAAGAGTGAAAGACATTCTGTGTGAATTGCTACTTGGTGCCAGTGTGCATGAACTGCTGCTCACCTGGCATCTGACTATACTTTTTTTGTTTGCTGTTGTAATTTTGCCATCATACAGTAATGTAGCCAGTGGAAAAATATAGTAGGCCTAAAAGTGTGAAAAGTGAGGAACTTGACCATTGTTCCCCTGCTACCAGAATACCTCTGGTTTGCTTCCTTGGAGTATTGACTTTCTAGTCTAGTGATTGTGTTTCAGTGTCTGCATTAAATACCTAATTGCTATCGTTTTAACATACAGTAGATACAATGTAGGTGAAAAGTAGACATAGTTGGAGAAGAGGCAAAGCAAAGAGTGGTATGGTGGAACTGAAGGCAGGCACAGAAATGGAGGAAAGAAAATGAAGAAGTAGGGAAGAACAGAGAAATTCAGTGTAATTTGAATAAAATCAATTCCAGTTACATAAAAATTATATTCCTTTTATTTGATTTTTTTTTTTTTTTGGCCAGCCTTTATCTGACATGATTAGAGTAGTTTCTGTTCTCTTTCAAGGGGACAGGTCTCTACAAATTTGCATGCCTGCAAGAAGGCAGCTAGGATGCAAGCTTGAGTTCTTGTTCTGCAGACTGGTATGTACACACACGTGCAAACTCTTTGGTTGGTTTCTGCTTGTTTTGTTTCTATCTGCACACTTTATATGATGTTGAGAATCCACAGCAAAGGGATAGGTAAATGAGTGGATAAATTTTCTACTTTCAGTGTCTAGAACCTGTGAAATAGATGTAATTTTAAACCAATGTTCCCTGTATGGGGAGTTCTCTTTTTCACAAAGCTTCTCCAGTATATGCAGTGTATTTGTTCCTCTGTGTTACTCTCCATGTCTTTTGTTTCTCGTTTTATTTGGGGTTTTTTGGCTCTCCAGAAGCATTATTGCCTTCTTGCAGCTAGATAGTAATCCTCTTATTCCCAAGAGGATCAGTAGGCTGGAATAGACTGGATGTGAGTTAATGCTGCCCTAGTTAGCATAAAGGTGGAATTTTCCTGTAAGACTTGCTTTGTGGCTGGTTTCTGTGGCTCGGTCTCCCTTTGATAGGGATTTGTTGCTTGCTTTGCTGATCCCTTGGTAGAAACAGAGAGCCCTTCAAAGGACGTGATCCTGTGCAACCTGCTGTAGGTGAACCGGCTGTAGCCAGGGGGTTGGGCTAGGTGATCTCCAGGGGTCCATTCAGCTCCCACCATGATTCAGTGATTTGTCTTAGAATCTTTTTGAGTCCTTAGGAGGAGAAAATCCTCTTACTGTGACTATTCCAAGTGTAATGGCAGAAAGGGGGGCTGTAGCTAGCAGGTTTGTGCCATATAATAGCCCATACTATATGAAAGATGGAAAACTAAAATTCAGCCTGTGTTTATGTAAAAAATACTTCATTTAGTTTTATTAGCTGACTTTTTTTAATTCACAAGATCCAATGAACTGCACTGGTGACTGCTAAGTTATTACAGTATAAGATATAATTTCAATTGAGAATTTTCTAATTCACTTAATTTTGATGTCATCTCCAAAACAAATTCACATTAATCATTCCTCTATCGCCATTTAGATAGACAAGGAAAAAAATGTAATTAAAAAAGGAAAAAAATATGACTGATTCTATTGCAGTACTCTTCTTTTCAAATAACTCTTCTCTTGCCCATCGTGAAGGTGAATTCTTCTCTTCGCAATAAACAGTGCAGTCCAACACCAGGCCTGTTCCCATTCATCAAACACCACCTTAATGACAGCTGAGATAATTTTATGTTGAATTGCTTGCTCACGTGTTATTCTCTGTGGAAGACAGTGTCTGATGAAACAGGTCAGGACTCATTTGCAGTGGTATGTCACTGGTGTGATGCAATGAGTCTCAGTCCCAACCAGTGTTGATGAATCACTCCCACTACTTGAGGTTGATTGTGTCTATGCATGAATCAAGGGACAGTGTAGGACTCATCCTCCTAAGAAAACATATTAAATGCCACCTGACAGAAACAATATAAATGCATTTTTTTATTTTCAGTTGATATGCTTATCTCAGTTTCTTAAACATTTTGTGATCATGGAATTTGGGAGACAGTAGAAAGGCATACAACTTGCATGAAACTAAAATGGGATCTATCTGAGAAAATAATTAGGCTTGGAGGAGAGGTTTTCCTTTGCAGGATGTTTCTGGAAAGGAAAGAAAAATAGAACTAATGGCTAAGTAGGGCCTCATATTACAGGCTCTTGTCTGTGATTGTCTAGAAATTGAATTAACCTCTCTCTTGTGCATATCATTTAAAATGTAACTTAGGAAAGGCTGCACAGAGGTTAGGACTCTGAAGGTCTAATAAGTAGAAATAGTAGCAAAGGTCCTCACACCGGGAGAAGGGAGGACTTGTGACAAGAGAGGAAAGGAGGGGAAGAGAAATGTTAATTTTGGCAGTCGAGCTGACAGAATAGATTTGTCTGCGAGCCCGATGGTTGTAAAAGTAGGCCAAAGGGGTCTGCTGAGTAAACAAATGGAAGTTTGTTAGTTCCTTCCAAAAAATGATACTTTCTGTGTGCACTCTCTGGGCACAATAGAAAAGGAGCTTTTTAATCTTTTAATTACAGAAGACAATTTCATATGGTTTTAATGCCACTGTCAACTAATGCCACTATTTTTTTTTATTTCAGGAATAATAGATGTTTTGTTCATAAACACAGAGGGTTTGCCTATAGTTCTGGGTGCTATTCAGGGGGAATTGTCTTACGTGTAAATCTGTTAGGTTTCTTAACTCTGCTTTCTGAAATAAGCATGAAATTTCAAGTTTTGCTCTCTGATATTTTCAGAAGAAAGCTTTGTAACATTTTTTTTTTTCTGTTACTTACATGTAGTTTAAGAAAGAAGAGCAATAAAAGTGAGGCAGTTCATTTCTGAAGACTACTCACTGATAGTTATTGTGTGATCTCTGTCATCCTGTGGTGTTACACGCTTTACATACGTAGGTAGGGGGGTTCTGTAACTCCTTGGGGGTACTTTGATTTGGGGGATAGGGGAAAATCATCTGATAGGGAAGGGGAAAATAGTTTAATTCTAAAGTATTCCTGGAATGTACCTGCCAAAATATTCACCTTCAGTACAAACTAAAGGAAAAATACCAATTTTTTTTTTTGGTGTCAGATTTGAAGTCTTTAAAATTATTTTTTGAAACACTGTCATCTTTTAATTGGAATTGTCTCTCCATAACTTTTCTGGTTATATATTTTTCTTCAGAAACAAACCAATCCTTACTACAGTAAGGATACTATGCCTAAAAGTGTACGGGGAGAAAGAGAATGAAAGATTACTTTTGCAGCTTGCTGTCAAGAATTACTCATTTTGTCTTTATCATCACCACAACTTTGGGGTAGCCAAGAAAGAAGAGGGAAAGGAGGGCAAAGAGAGAATATAGAAAAACACAGTTTAGGATTATGGGGTGAGAGGAAGGGAAGGAAGAATAAAATTCAGAATGAGTTTGTAGGGCTGGAGCTCAGAAGGATTTGGCAACATTTGTTTTGAGGACATAGTGAAAGTTTAAGAATGGAAGGAAGCTTGTTTCCTAATGATTTTCCTTTGGTGACTCACCAATTTACCATCACTTGCAAAAATACATAACAGCCCCTGTTATAAAAAAGAATGATTGGCTTCTCAGACTTGATGAATATTTATTTGAATAAATCAGGGAGTAGCCTATGAGAATAGAACTAGTTGATATGAGGGAATCAAACAGAAAAAAGATGGGACGTGGTACCTTCATGGAAGCAATGTGGACTGAAAACATGACTAGGTTTTCAGTCAGCCTGCACTGGAAAATGCTTGATTGACCCAGAGTTACCAAAACAGACTGTACTTTTCCCTAGTAATAGCTGACCCCAGATAAGCATCTGTTTTGCCTGTATCTGAAGTCAGCCCTTTTGTTGGGGCATAACTTTTTGGCTAGAAAACCAGTTTGTGTTCCTGATCTGAGGCAGGAGTAAACCTATTTAAAGTTTAGCAATATTAGGTTGACTGGGTACGATAGACAAAAATCAAACATCCCGTGTGGAGAACTGGGGAGTATAAGGAAGAAGGGAGTAGCAAGTTAAATTGAAATTATTAGACTGTGGTCAAAGCAAGCCAGTATATAAGATATGCAGAAAGCATGAATTCTACCAAAACAGGAGAGCGAATAGCTTTAAACTGTAGGTGTGTACAATTTTCTTAGCATTCAGAAATATCTCACTACCTTTTAAACAAAATGTATTCCAGCAAGTTATTTCTGTGTGAATGCCATTAAATACTTCAAAGCACCATGTGCTGATTTCAGTAGCAATTTAGATTTTTGCAGCAGAGTGTAATGTCTTCTTGTGTGTGATGTGCCTGAACCAATCATTTCTGTTCTTTTTTTCTTTGTATTCCTAAATATGCATGGGCTGCAGATGGTTCTGTGAAGGAAAAGAACTCCAGAATACACCTGACATTCAGATCCATTCTGGAAGCGGAGGACTCCATTCGCTAATTATAGCAGAAGCCTTTGAAGACGATACCGGACGCTATACTTGTCTGGCTTCAAATTCCATTGGTTCAGATAGTACATCAGCTGAAATATTCATTGAAGGTAAGAGGTGAAATAAGATACTTGACACATACAGGAAAAGATAACTAAGCTGAAGTTTACTCTTGATTCTGTATGTTAAGACTACATTTGCTATGGTGATGTGTTTATGGTGTTCCTCTGCTTCTCTTTAATGCAACACATTTCAAACATGACATCTTATTAATTCAGGTGTTTCAAGGAATGTTCCAAGAACCAGTGGGTAGATTGCTATTTATTTAGGGTACAAGGAAGATATAGAATGGAAAAGGAGGAATAAGCACAGCTTTTGGCCTACAGTCAGCTTTTAAGTAGTATCTTCTGTAAATCAAAGATTTGACTGGTGATACCAATAATGACTTTCATGATAGAGTAATCTCTGTCTTGGTTCTGAATTTTCTCCCAGTGCAATTAAATGTAGCTGCCCCAAATGAACCTTGTTCAGTCACAGGTAAATGTATTATATTCCTTAAAATTTGGTACGCTGATTTTAAGTGAGATTAAAAGTCAGTCATATTGGTTTTGTCCAGAATCAAGCACCACTAATTGTCAAAATATTTCTTGTCTTCAAAATTAGTCAGAATTCAAGTATTATTTTCTCTGAGGAAAGTTATTAACTTGACCATAAGTAAAATTATTAAATAGGTTTTTTTACTGGAGGACTGTACTTAAGGCATGATTATATTAATTGGATACTGATTTTTATTTTAATTCATGCATCTTTCAAACATTTTTGTAATATGTGTTCTTTTATCTGTTTTGTAGCTCATTAAAAGTAATTTAAATAGTTAATTGCAAGCATAAAACAACTTAATACAAGAAATAGCAATCTGAATAATACCATACCAAAATGATTAAATAGCTTTTGATTAACTAAGCAATAAAATTTTCAGTATAAATTAGCTAAATCACTACAGATGTGCATTCATAGGGTCTCTTTCATTGTGTTTCATTCTCAGAACTTTGTTATCCCACATTAGCATATAGTATCAAAATCCACAAGACTTTTCTGAATCGTATGGATTCTAGTAAGATTTTTATTTGCAGAAGTAAGCATGGCTTCAGAAATACTCAGGAATAGTGTAAATATACTATGTAAAGTTATAATAATAGAAGCAACACTAAAAAAGAAACAGGTAGGTATAGAGATGCAGTAAATAATTCCTTTTTTGGGATCTGGCAGTCTTACTACGTGGAAGTGCTATCTTGAAGTTTTATAACACGTAAATTTGAACAAGAGAGAATTGTGCACGTTGTTAGGCTACCGCTCCGTGATCTTTAAGGAAACCAGAATGTCACCTAAGCATTGCTTTGAGGACACTGATGCCTCATACTTCCTTCTGTGCAGCAGGCTCAGCCATGGAAGACCTGGTTACCCTTTGCTCAAGTGAAATACTTCCATGTAGGCCCACTTTGCTCACATGACAATTGCTTCTCTCTTCTAACCTTTTCTGGGCTACTTATTTCTTTGATTTTTGTAGTCTAAACTTTGTAAATAAATTGGGTACTTGGGAACTTCAGTCCAAGCTTTGTTTCATTGGCATCAGTCTATGCTATACTATGCATAGTGATTATAAAGATTTGCATTACAAATACAGTTATGCAAATGTACGCACAGACCCTTTGAGGAATAGTATCTACTGCATAAATGTCTGGAATAAATGGTGTAGGAATTACCAGTTGTTAGGAAAAATTAAGACAAAGTGAATAAATGCTTTCATATTATTTTCTTTAAGTGAGTTCAAAAGCCAAACACATATGTTGTATCAAGACTTCCACTGGCAAGGAACTGCTAGTACATAAACATTATGTATAGGTTAATATAAATAGTCTGAACCATGGAGATCATGGATAGCAAGTTTAGTCTGAAAATGTCTTGCTATACTGAGTTGCTCTTACTTAAGGTTGAAGATTTGTTATCTGGGTATAAACCATATATTTGCTTAAGCTTTAAGTTTTAACATTTGAGTAAATAAAATTATACATTTCCAGTAGAGTAGCAGTAGTCAGCTTTTTTTTCTTCTTCTTTTTTGGCCATATTTGCTTCAATATGAAGGAAGACAGCTAAGAGCCTAGGGAAAACAGTTTGCAATTAAATCAGTGTTTATGATTTCTGTAACTGTCTAAAGTACATAGTTACAATCTTTTATCAGATAAGAAAAACGGCAGTAGTTTATTACAGAGAGTTCTCAGCTCTTGCAAAGAAATGCAGTAGTAGTACAGTTTTTTCTTTGGAATGTAAACATTAAATAAATCAGTAAAAGGATATGAGATTATTGAAAATACTTTCTTTTCCAGGTGCCAGTTCCTCAGATTCAGAGAGTGAAAGTTTAATTTTCAAATCAAAATCTGGAGCTATGCCACAGTAAGTGTGCAAAGTAGGAGCAATGCTGTGCTAGTATTCTTAATAAGGGACACTGGAAAATCTTTGGTAGTTTTCAATCTGAATAAATATCTGGGGTATTTTTGTGTATGTCTTGTCTCTTCTTCTTTCCTCATGTGATATAAATGTATAAGTATTATAGCTGTAGATAGTATTAATGTGCTTGCTCTGTCAGAGAAGTCTGGCCTGATCCTGTCCACTCTTTTGTGCATATTAACTTTTCATATTCAAGAGTAACTTCAAGTTCACCAATTCTTAATTTGTAATCACCCAGCCCTGTGCCACCCAAAGAAAAGAAAACATGCAGAGACCTACATTAAAAAAAGAAAAGACTTTTTAGTTTGTATCTTAAATCAGTACTTTTTATTGCATGTGAAAGTGTAAATTAACCAAAGATTGTATTCTATTCAAGCTTGTTCATCTTTTCAGCTGATAATGACAGATTTAAAGATGTAGAAAATACAAGGTGTTTTTTTGGTTACAAACGAACATAATCTGATTTCAGATATTATAAAGTGTTTGCTGGTTTTGTTTTGGTTTTTTTCAGGGCCCAGAAGAAAACCACCTCTGTTTCCTTGACAATAGGGTCTTCTACACCAAAGTCTGGAGTCACCACAGCTGTAATTCAGCCTATCTCTGTGCCTAGTCAGCAGGTATTTTTAGATACCAATTTTTAAATTTGGAAAAGTATTTTAAATTTTATTTCAAAATTTTTAAGTCAAAAAAAACCCTGTCATATTGAGGAATTATATTATTGAACTATATATTTATGTTATTATATTAAGAATGGTGCTTTCAAAAAATTAAGTATATATCTAGTGAATGGGGCATAAAAGTAAATATATATATGGATTCTTAAACAGTGTGTTTCAGCACAGCATGTGAGCAGCTGAAAGATCTGGTGATGATGAAAATTACACAGTATGTCATTTAATTAGTTACTTGTTCCAGTTCCAAAAGATTGTAATACAAATGAACACCTACAATATTTTTTAGCAGAAGTTTTAAATTTTGTAGTTTAATTAAATATGGCTTTAATTTCTCTGAGCATTTTAGAGAAAATAAAGTTATACTGTCTAGAAGTAAAAGGTTCAGTTCAGAAGTAAAATGTTCAGAAAGTCAATGTTCAATAGTTTATACTAAGTTTTAAGGCCACTGTGGATGACTTAAAGTCGTGTATAAATCAAATACAAAAATAATAAAAGTTTACAGTATATGGTAAGTTATTTCCCCTTATTTTGGCTAACATTGATAAGCTTTTTGGTACCTGGATTTATTTATTACTACATCAGTCAAGGATGTAGTAACAGGAGAGGCAAAAATGATTCAGTGCAAAGGACTGACTTAAATGATATTAACAGGAGTCAAACTCAAAATGCATCAAGACAAAGACAGTGGGATATAAAATTCTCATGGGAAGTATAGAAGTCTTTAAAGCTTGCATTTTGATTTCAGGAATATAACAGATGTGAAATAATGATGTCGCTCAAGAAGCTTGCTAGAACAAGAGTACTGTAAGACTGCATTTGAGAGTTTGTATTATTGCATAGCTGCATGCAGGCCATATTAGTGAAACCAATATTCTTTCAATTTTTATAGCATTGTTGAATTGCTTTGCAGGTTCAAAGCCCTACTTCATACTTGTACCGTGTGGATGGACCTAAGCCTATCTATTCTGCACCCATTTTTACAAAGGTATGTTTTATCCATCATGATTTTTATATCATACCCTATAATCCAGAGTAAATTATATATCCTAATGCAGGAATGTTTGATCATGTTACAACTTTTGCGGTTTTCATTATCCTTTTCAGTATTAATGAATTCCTAAGAAAATACTTTTGCAAAATACACTGCAACAGTGAAGTTTTTCTGCCTTCTGCCCTATTAAAATCACTACTAGAATTACATGCATATTCTGTATGTGTTCATCTTTTGCCCATGCTTTGTAAAATAAAACAAGGTAGGCACCAATTACACATCACAGTCATGATAAAACCTCATTCAGAAAAATTTATCTACTGACAAGAACAAATAACACAGGCCTTTTAACCTTGTTTAAGAAAAAAATCCATGCAGGTATGTTAGTTAGAAAAGCAGTTCAGATATTCTTCATTGGGGTGCCTTGTAAAATGTAAGGACTTGCTAGAAGGGAAACTTTTATTCAGTAATTCTTAAGTAATTATTTAAGTCAATATTTATCCTCCTATTAATCTCAAATGAAAATTCAGAACTGGGACTTACGTACCAGCAAAAAGACAGGCAGCATATTTCCCTCATCTCTAAAATACAACTTTAATCAAAAATACTATTTTTATTTTGCCTTCAAACCATTATTTTCATAGCAGTAACTATTATTTAGTCACCATTTGTTGAAGTCAAAATTAAGAAAATAAGGAATTTCTGGTTATTACTTCAATAAAATAAGAGTTGACTCAAAGATAGTATGGAACAGCAAGTAGTTTTGCCTAGAGATAAGAGCAATCCTTGTTCTGCACACCTGTCTGGCCTGGCTCTATCATATCCCTTTCTCATGTCAGGAAAAGTCTGAATCTATCCCTCATAATTCTGCACTGCTACTGCAGGGATCATGGGAACAGTGGAGGTGTAAGGGGCTAAAGAGGTTACTTCAAGATAGGAAGGCAGGCAAATTCCTAGTCGGAGTGGGAAGTTCCTAGTAGGAGTGGGAAATAGGAGAAATCTAGCCCTAATTCAGAAACTATCAATCAAAGCAATCAAAACTCCATTGTTCCTTCCCAATCCTCGTATCTCCTGTCCCTGAAATCCAGTATTAACTGGCTTTAGCTATTTGGGACATACCAAAACAGAAGAACTTTAATTACAGAAAAAATGAACCAGATACGAACAACAAAAAATATCCAGTAAATTTCTTTCTATGCAAACTTCAGGGAAAAATCCAAAGATTTTAGGTTTCCATGTAACAAAATGTATTTGCTTAACTAGAGATCCATGAATAGTAGCTAGGGATAACTATGATCTTAGACCTTACTTGAAGTGCTTTGCTGCATCAAGACCTAAAACTTAATTAATAAATTGGAAAGAGAATGAGATGGACAGTACAGTTAGAAGGACTCTCTGATTTATAATCCTAAAATGAGTTACAAAGGCAAAAATAATGGCTAACTCCTGTCAATTCTGTGACTTAAAGTACTGTGCTTCTAAACCATCAAATGTTTAGACTCTTCCTGATTTTTTTTGGATGTAGACAAGAATTTATTACAGCCATAATACTGTCTCGGAATCTATCCATATGCAAGCTAATATATTCTAATGATGTTTGTGTCATATAATTTTGCCTGGTTGATTATAAATGGCTCAGAGGAAAAGCAACTTCACATTCTAGAGGTTGACCTGAAAGCAGTGCAGCTACTCTCTCAGGACCACATCAATCAATGTGTAGCTAGTGGCAGAATTTTCATTTAACTTTGTAGAAGAAGAATGAAAAATGAAAGTACAGACTGTAGCTACCTGCTTGTGAGGGTCTGAGGTATTAAATATTTCTACACCTTTTCCATCTTTAGCCATATTAAGAATGTATTTTAAATTAATATATAGTCATTTTTAACTATAACTGATAGACTCAAATTTAATGAGCACAAAAATACAGCTCACAGAAAATGTCTGTTGCAATATGTAATGACACAGTAATATAAATTGAAATACAAAAGGAAGAAAAGACTGTTTCTAACAATGTAAAATGCTCCCAATTCATTTGAATTGTCATTGTTCTATTTCAGGAGCTACAAAACTCCACAGCATCTGAGGGACAAGTTGTGGTACTGGAATGCAGGGTCAGAGGACCCCCTCCCATTCATGTTAAGTGGTTTCGACAGGGCGTCGAAATTCAAGATTCTCCAGACTTCAGAATTCTCCAAAAAAGTAAGGCAATTATCTGAAGTGGCTTCTTCTGATACGGGGTTGGGAAAGATTGTGAAATTAGGCTGTTAGGACTGAGTTTTAGACAGAGTGCTATCTTCCTCAGAAATCAGTGATTCTAACAACTAGAGGTAACAGCTGAACTACTGCTACCAATAGACAATTTAAGTCTTCCTTATTTTGTAATGTGCCTGCACAGATTCTGTTCTTGTCTACAGTATTCAGTATGATATGTTCATTCAATATATTGTTGTTAAGGAATGTAATCTCTAATACCATTTTTTCTCATTTGTTTCTCCTCCTTATGATGTCATACGCAGAGCCCCGATCTGCAACTGAACCTGGTAAGAATCATATGAAAAAATAATCCCTTGATTCACTAGCTCTTTGAGTTTGTACTGAAGCCATAAATAGCAAAGTGTTTCTGCTGAGCGTTGGTAATATGAAACCCCCTTAAAGACAATGATTCTTTATCGCACCTTCCATACTCTACGCTGTCCTTTACATCAATTCCTTTATTAGTTAAACAGTAAATTCCATTTAGACCAGCAAGGAGAGTATCACAGCTTAAACTTTGAAGCAAACTTCATACTCAGGAAATAAGCAATTTACATGCTACTGAGGAAAAAGAACAAATCCCACAAAATTCCATTACCCGAATTGTACTCATAAAAATTTCATAACAGCCAATCACTGAATGCTAGTTTTGCCAGTCTAGCTTGGCAGATTTGAGGTGTCTTAAATGCAAGTAAAAGATAAACACACACACATGTGGACACATACATACATTCTTTATCCTGACAGTTAATATTATTAATTGTGGTGTGCAGCAGCATCACCTCTAGTAATAGCTGATGCCCAGAATACATGTGACTAAATTATTTATTTATGGAGGCTTGAAATGTGAGCCATGGGAAGGAAAGAAGAGTGCTGGAAAACCAAATTAACCTCTAATGAGGAATTAAAACACACCTGAGTTCTAACAGTGGGGTACTGGTATTTTATAATCATAATCCAAACTTTAAGGTTTTAAAGTTGTAATTTACAATACAGTATGGTTTTGGAGAGTTTCAATGCCATATCAAGCCGTTGGATACTAAAAGAAATAAAGGAGAATAGCTCTGTGTTGAAATATGTTCAATTCGGTACCTTTTTTGGAATATTCTCCTGTAAATAATATTACAAAGTATGTCTCCCAACTTAGCCAATTTCTTGATATACTAAAAAAAAAAAAAAAAATCAATGTGTTATTTTTTCCCCTTTCCAGAGAAACCCATCCTTGAATTTCACATTCAAGTAGTAACATCTTTTCTAGATTTAATCTACTGGCACTATGAGACTAGTGCCTAGTATATCTAGTTCGCTGTTATGGGGATCTTCTTTTCTGCAAAATCATTTGAACTCCATTCACTTTCTCCTTTAACATGATAGAAAGTATCTGAAAGGACTGAAACTTTATTCAAAACTTTCTATGAAGTCTAAATTTACTAGCATATGTAAGGGGTTTTCTTTTTAATATGAAATTTGAAACTGTTCTGACAAAACTCCAATCATGAATAAAGTTTGCTTATTTTTCATAATCTTTTTTTGCCCGTTCATCCTTTTTAGGCAACCTAATATGTATAAAGCTAGATGAACAGAGTAGAATTTTAGAGTAGGAATGCAGTATTATCAAGTAGAGAGGAGAAGCACTTCTTTGCTTGAGACAAAAGGTTCCAATTTAATTGTTGAGTATATTCCAGTTAATAGTTGAGTACAAAAGGAATCCTATATTATGCTTCTTGCTAGATTTTTTTTCACAAACAACTAAATATTTTTCAGTGATGTTAGTTGCAAGTTTCATGTAGCCTATATGACAGATATTACTGTGGAATAAATAAGAGTGTTTATGCTAGTTCACAAAGCTAACATTTTCCTTTCATAACTACTATCTGAAATGTGAAATAGAAGGTGAGTTTCTGAGTCCAAAAAGATGATCACTTTGCTAGCTCTCTCACATACCTGCAGCATGGTCATGGTGTTGAATGCTCTTCTTCCCATGGCTGGCTAGCTTGCAGACCCTGGAGGAAGGTACCCAAAGCCTTCTAGAGAGTACTAGGGAATGCATTCTTATATGAAAGGTGCATTTCTTGAGTTTTCAGAGGTACAAAAAATTATTTTATATCAAGGTATTTCATACCACTCTCAAAGTAGGTGGCAAGGCAAGAGTAGGAAGGCATCTCAACATAGTATTTTGGTATCTATATTGTTGTGTTTTAAGAGACATAACAGTAGTGAAAGTCTGACAGCAACCTGTCTTTTTTTTTTTTTTCCATACTTGTAATTTTGTTGCAATATATGTTTATAAGCACATCCCTGCTAACCAAAACTTACAAAAGAGTTTGTTTGATGTTTTGTTCTCCCTGGATTCATTGAGCTAAGTACTATCCCTGTAACATTTGGGCATGCATCAGTTCCTACTAAGCCCTATTAAGTAATGTGCAGTGTCTTACTCTCCACTAAAATTAATGCAGTGCACTTATTGGATAATTTCTGTAGGAATTGACTCTGTGCATGCAAAGGGAATGTAAATAAAGTTTGGAAAAGATGTAAATATTTCCTTTTGGCATAAATTACAAGCATTTTGTGTATTAGTAGTAATATTGGTAATAAGTAACACTGTTTTTTAGGATGTCATGAAGGATCTTAAAATTTCCACAACAGGAAGCTGGGTGCATACCGGAAATGTAATAGGTACAGCACTGGTTTGCAATGCAATTTATACTTAAGAAGCCAGACAAAACATTACCTGCAGAGGAAATTGTTCCTAAGCAAACACACAGCTGATATTCAATTCGGAAGTTGAATATGTATGGAAGATTGAGAGAGAAACAATCATAGAATCATTTAGGTTGAAAAAGACCTTTAAGATCATCGAGTCCAACTGTTAACGTAGCATCGCAAGTCCAACACTAAACCACGACTCTCGGCACCACATCTACATGTCTTTTAAATACCTCCAGGGATATGGCTCAACCACTTCCCTGGGAAGACTGTTCCAATGCTTGACAGCCATTTCAGTGAAGAAATTTTTCCTAATATCCAATCTAAACCTCCCCTGGTGCACCTTGAGGCCATTTCCTCTTGTCCTGTCATCTCTTACTTGGGAGAACAGACTGGCCTCCTTTCAGGTAGTTGTAGAGAGCAATAAGGTCTCCCGTGAGTCTCCTTTTCTCCAGGCTAAACAGCCCCAGTTCCCTCAGCTGTTCCTCGTAAGGCTTGTGCTCTAGACCCTTCACCAGCTTCATTGCCCTTCTCTGAACAAATCTCAATGTCTTTCTTGTAGTGAGGGGCCCAAAACTGAACACAGTATTTGAGGTGCATCCCCAGCAGTACTGAGTACAGGGGGACAGTCACTTCCCTAGTCCCGCTGGCCACACCATTTCTTATACAAGCTAAATGCTATTGGCCTTCTTGGCCACCTGGACACATTACTGGTGTTCAGACAGCTGTCAAACAATGTCCTCAGATTCTTCTCCAATGAGCAACTTTCCAGTCACTCTTCCCCAAGCCTGGAGTGCTGCATGGGGTTTTTGTGACCCAAGTGCTGGACCTTGAACTTGGCCTTGTTGAACCTCATACCATTGCCCTCATCGCATTGTTCCACCCTGTCTAGATCCATGTGTAGAACCTTCCTACCCTCAAGCAGATCAACACTGCCACTCAACTTGGTGTCATCCGCAAACTTATTGAGGGTGCACATGATCCCCTCGTCCAGATCATTTATAAAGATATTAAACAGAAATGGCCCCAGTACTGAGCCCTAGGTATGCAAGATAAGTATTCAGAATTTTGAAAGATGGACGTGATCTCAAAAGATTTTTCCAAGGGTACAACTTCCATGGAGTTTTACATAAATTGTAGTAAGTTGTAGTGTGACTTTAATTATCAACCAAAGTCCAATCATCAATAAGCACTTTATAGTTCTCAAAAATATTGGTTATACTTTGCTAGGTCAGTACTAATGATTTAAAAAAAAAAATGTTCCATGAACTCATAGAGGTAAGAAGCGAGAGGAGTGGGGGTTGGCTTCTTTTTTTGGGTACATTCTATCTACTCTAATGTGTTTTGCACTCCTTTTTCTGTCTAGACAGAAATCAGTTTGCATCACAAATCTCTCCAGACTGCTTTGTGAATTAATAGCTAGTCGGATTACTTAAAGCCAACATCACAGTTTGTCAAATTACCTGCTCTGTACTTCTTTCTTGGTCATTTTGACTTTATACTGATTGAATCCCTCAAAGAACAGGCTGCCTGAGAATGAAAAATCCCATGGAGTCATTTGCCAGCTGTTGATATTTTGACCATTACTCAGCTGTCTGGAGACAGCCACAAATTGTATTGAATTACATTAAAACAATTGTTTAAAAGCATGTAAGAAAAAAACTATATGAAGTAATTTTTCTTAAATTGCCAGGGAATTGCCACATACACGTGGTTTTTTCCCCTGCACACAATACTGTGCAAATTCACCAAAAACATCTCAAAAGATAGTCATCACTTCTCCTAGATTGTGCCGTCTTGTTCCCTGTTTAGCTGCTGTGTTCCAGAGTTTTTACTGCCTTGGAAATCCCCCCCCTCCTATTTCTGCATAATGTTTGAAACTGAAAATATATGGCAAATATTATAGAAATACTTACTGCCTTCCCACACCAAGAAAATCAGCTTTCTGATAGCTGATGAAATTCAAAACACAGAAACTTCAGTAGGTCAGCGTGCAATATCCTTGCATTTTTGGGAGGAAAACAAGGGCTTGAAGAGAGCAATCTCCAGTGAGTTATAGTTCAAGATGCCAAATGAAGAGAAAAACTGAAAATAGGCTAAAATTATCCTTCATTAAAGATGGTCCGATCAAGCTAAGCAGTATTGCTGGTCAATCACATTTTCAAATAAGCTAGAACTGCTGCTTGACTGGGTAAAGGTGTGTACAATAGTGATATCAGAAACAAGTAAATTAAATGCTTTTTTCATTGTATTATTGCAAGTTCAGACATCTACAGGGCTGCAATACAACCATCTAATATGCTACTCTGCATAGTCAGTTCTTCTTCTCCATTCCCTTTATATAAAAGAAGCAAATACCTACATGAGAAATTGTTACCTGATGGGCATATTTCTTTGCTGTTAAACTGGAGTTAAACACCTGATGGCAAGGGAAACGAGGGGGAGAGTAAGAGATGAAAATTGTCTACAAAATGGCAAGGGGTGGATTTTTACCAGGAAACCAACACTCTGACTACCCGTTGTGTTTGTGCAGCAGAAAACTTACAGCTTTGAAGCTACATCTATAGAAATATCTCTCTTCATTACTTCATGATGAATAATTGCTAATAAATGACCATGTTTATTTCCCAGGACTGTATGTGCATTACAGTTTAGGAAACTAATGCTCACATTTGGAGACGGACGAGCAGATAAAAGAACTACTCTGCCTTTAATGTAATACATAGAAACATTCTCAAGTAAACACCTTGCCAGTGATTAAACTTGTTAAAATGCAAGATTTTTCTGTCTTAAGCAAAGACTATTCTTTCTAATGGACTTGTGAACCATAAAGGGAAAGGATTACTCTGTAAAACGTAATCTTTCTTTCTAAATAACTGAAAAAATAGTCAAGTACTTGCATGCCTAAGCATTTTACATGTTTCAGTGAACAGAATGCTTTTGTATTCATTTAGTCAAGTGTTAAATATGTTTTAAGGCCCTGAGAACAGCATTTCAGAACTTCTTTCTGGAACACATTTTTGTGATGAAATTATTTGTCAGCTGATGATTGCTGGGAAGTAGAACAGACGTTATTTACTTCAAATCATCAGATTCTACTTAGCACAGTAACAGAAAGAAAAATAATTACATATAGTCAGGATGTAAAGCTAGAAAAATACTCAGAGCACTATGCACCCAGAGTGTATTATGGAAATCTTTAAAGAACATTTCTTTTGCCAAACTAGTATTTCATTTCTATGCTTTCCACAGTAGTAAGCCTTTTAGCAAGGACCTGGGGGTCTGTGATTCTTGGTTTGGGGGGAGAAAAATGAATAAAGACAATGGCAATGTGTTGCTCATACATGCCTTTTGCCCAAGCTGCCTAGCTGCCTTTTGGTGAGTTCTTAGGTTTCTTTATATTTTCAGTTTAGCCAGGTTCCTCATGATTGATCACAAATGTGTTGTAGTTTGCTCATCTGGCTGAGAAGACTGACTGTTTATTTTCATTGCTAATTGACTTTTGATTTCTTTTACAAGTTTATTTATTTTACAAAGTCGATTTACCATGTATAATTTTCAAATATACTGCTTCAATAAGCAAACCACATCATAGTAGAATATATTAGAATTCTTTTATCACCGGAGAGTGAAGATCAGCTCTTCTCATGTGATCATTTTGCATTTTACTGAAAGAACATTATGCAGATTGTTATGTTTTGCCTCATTCAAAAAGCAGTTCTCAGCATGGTGGGGGTGATTCTCTTTTGCGGTACTGAAATACCCAGCTTTCAGAATTCTGCTGTTAAATGAACAGGAAACTAGTGTGCTGCACATATCAGATTGCATCCCCAGAGTCACTTCAGTCCAGGAGTACACACGTGTGGTTAACAATACAGCTTCAGCTGCTTACAACACACCAAGACTCTAAAAAAAGCTGATCTCAGTAGTTCAAAAACTAGCTTGTGTTACCCATTACTTTCCTGATAAGACCTTTCATGAGTCATTAATCTTCATTTGAGTCAGATAAGATCCAACGTGCAACAGTATTAGCAGACATGCCTCTTGCAGCTACACAGAATGACTGGTTTGTGTGGCCAAAAAAAAAAAGCACGTTCTACTGTCTGAAAAACAACTCTGTGCCAAATCTTTAGTTAGTCATTCATTTTTAGCCCATTTCCAGTACAGGAAGTTTTTTGATACACTGTCATTTATAATTGGAAAAATTCCAATTGGAATGTTTTCCAAAAATTGGAAAAACTTTTTTGTTAACTGTCTACGTGTCTGACATTCCACCAGAAAAAACGGGAAAGAAAAAAATAGAAACTATTAGTAAAGGTTTTTATTTTTTGAACTAAAGGAAGTGGAGCTTACCTTACTGAGCCTCTTTCTCAGAATAATTTTCATGTAAAAGTTATTCGGAGTCTGAAATACTTTTCCTCACTTTTTGGTTTGTTTTTATTAGCTATACTCCATTGATTTTGTGAGAATATGTGAGCTTCCATGTAAATGTCCAAAATGCAAAATGCTTTTTTTTTAAAAAAAAAAAAAAAGTTAATTCTATAAAACTTCCTTACTTTTGAGACTAAAAAATAAGCATGATTAAAAGGAACTCCTAATTAATTAAGGAAACCCATGATGTAATATTATCCAGGTCTAAAATTATCTAGGTATGTTGTATAAATACTGGGATTATTTAGATTAACTGTATTGTGAACTTTTAAAAAGATGAGAATACTGTTACAAGTAGAGATAAAATAAAGTGATATCTTTGAAGAATCTGGAAAAAAACTGACTAGATAATGAAATATGCCCAGTATAAATAGGTGGAAATGGTTTACAAAACATTTCTGAGGGACCCAACCTGAAATATGAACAGTCCAGCCTTAGTACTTGTTTTCTGACTGAGGCCCTGACATAATCAATGCATGTACTATGGCATATCAAAGTAGAATTAACAGATTTCAAATAGCTACAGAATATGTCTGTGTCACAGTATTCTGAAGAGTTTCTGGGGATGCTGTTTTGTCCTGTATCTTCAATGTATCCATTCTTACTGCTGTGCAAACAGAAATTATCTTCCCAAACTCTGCATAAGGCTAATGTATATGGACCAGAGTCTTTAATTCTGGTCAGTTCATACAGAAAAGCTAATTGGAAGGGATGATAAAATACTTTCTGATTTTATGGGATTTGATCTGAAATGTTACATTAAATACAGAAAAATTCAGAGAAGGAAAGAATGATGTGATGTGAAAGCAGGAAGGATGATTCATGTTGGTGGTGTTATTTAGAGACCCCAAAAGAGCTTGCAAGCATTGTGTATGGAAACCAGTATGTTGATTTGTATGAATTAGTACTATCCTGCATAAGAATGAAGACATTGAGTGTGTAAAATGACTGCACAGACTTGTGAGTGCAAAATTACTGTTCAAGATGGGCCCCTTTTGAAATTGTAGCTCGGTAAATTTACTTGGTTTAGATACAAAAGCCATTTATGTTGGAAGCTCTTCTGCAATTCTGATAGCATTTCTTTGTATAAGGAGCACTGGTTTCCTTATAACATAAAATGCAAAAACATTATATGGTGCTTTAAATAGTTTATGATGCAGTTTATTTTTCTGTTTATTTCCAGAAGAGATATGTACCCTCGTAATTGCAGAAACTTTTCCTGAAGATTCAGGACTTTTCACATGCACAGCAACAAATGAACATGGTTCAGTAACAAGCAGTGCACAATTGACTGTCTGCTCAGGTATGTGATCATAGATCTTAGGTAATTAGCTGAGCTGTGAAGTTATCAGTATGCTTCCCTTGCAGAAAAGGCCTGCTGTAAAACAGGGGTCTTGTCAACATCAGAGCATTCATATGTAGCAAATTGCATGTTTTTATTGTCTCATTTCCTAATTTAATATTTTTATTCATATAAAATATGCTTTTAAACTGTCTGCCACAAACCTGGCAGGGTTTTAAGCATTAGGGTTTTGGGACTAGATGGCAGCAGAGGCAAAATCAAAGCAGATGAAATTATGCTACCAAAGGTAGCATAGGCCTTTTGTAAAATTAAAAAAACTGTGACATGCTCTGTTAGTTTTGTAATAAGTTTACATACAAATTGTTGTGGAATGCACTAATGCAGCTGCCATTGCAAACATGCCATGTATACATACATCCTTCATTATTTTAAGTCATTTGTTCTTAAATGATTCCAAGACTCCAGGAAGAGGAAATGCTGTTTCAGCTGTTGCTGTCCCATAGTATTTACCAATCTCAGTTAGTGGTTGGATTCCTGGAATAGACTTAGGGGCATCCATAAGTTTCCTTATTGTGCCTTTTGCATGGGCAAAGTCAGAAAATGAGTAGAATCAATAGATCTCACTGTTAACAAGCTGAAAGTAAAGCATGTGTGTACCATGTGCTTTGTCTATGTCTTGTTGGAGAGAGATTCTTTTTAATTTCTTTTAGCCAACCCAGAAAGCTCTACTCATGAATCACTGACAAGAGAATCCAACAGTGATGATTTCTGTCATTTCCTACCACTTCCTCCAGTTGAAATTAGCTCTCTTGAGTTTCCTCCTAAGAAACATTCAGAGACCCATCAAGTAAACAACACTGAATTGAGATCTGGTGTGACAGCCCTTCAACTGCAGCTCAATTCATCTGATGAAAAAACAAATGGCATCCATCCCATTCATGGAGTAAATGGAATGATTAACAGCAAGCCAAATGGTGATAAATCCATCCCACCTCCAGCTGTCTTGCTTTCACCCGCAAAGGAGCCACCACCTGTGCTTGCCAAACCAAAGCTGTGAGTATTTTTTGTTTGTTTGTTGTCTCCTATAAACTTGGTATTTGTTGAAAGCAAATGTTTGCCTGCAGCAATTTAGTGTTAGACAAACAATCGATAATGATTCTGCTGTTCCTTGAGCAATCTACATATTGCTCTGATTTATCTCCCAAAGAAGCCATGTTCTTTCTCATAGTGCTACATCAAAGGGAAGTGCATTATATATACAAAATTTGCTAGAAGGATTTAAGATAAAGAAACAAAAAATGAAATACGTGATAGTGGTTATTGCTCTGCTTTTTATTCTTACTCACAGTACCTAAATGTCATAGTGGCCTGAGATTCTTGCAGGCTATTCCTTTTTCTACCCTGGTTGACTGTGTTTATTCTGAATGTTCTTGGTTTTGTGTAGTCAGTGGATATTAAGGTGTGTAATGTTTGTATTATTTCTTATTTTATGTTTATATATATATAAGATGTAACTCATTCTGCTGTCAGATTACAATGGCTTTTCTAAATTATAATCTGAAAACTAAAAACTCAAGGAGGCAAGAGAGAAATAAGTCAAAAACAACTGTAATAACTGTTAATGATGATACTGCACTGATGCAGGAGTAATGTTATTCTGACTGTTAACTTATAGCTTAATTTTAGCATTGTGCAGACTCCTATTTTCCATCTCCCTCAAGAATTTTTGGACTGTTACAAAGGAACTAAATTGCTATTTTATTTCATTTGCATCCATAATCTGAAGGGATTATGAATTATAAAAAAGAGCTTAAAAAAGCTCTTTAAGTTTAGCAAGGTCATTTGCTTAATTACATGTTTTCATAGGATAACTTGCAAAATATAAAAATGCTGTTCTTTTTGCAGTCACGTACTGAATTTAAATACATAAAAATATATGCTTGAAGCAGCAAGCCAACAGGATTCCTTCCTGCACTTAGCACTCTTTTTCTTTCTTTCTGTTGCTCTTTGTCATTCTAAGTAGTCTCTGACAACTGTAGAAGAGCAGGAGGAGGGGAAGTAGAAAGACAGAGTGGTAGGAGAATAGGATATATGGTGGTAATTGCATGTATGGGAGGAAGGTTGCTGAGGATGGCAATTTGCAGATGATACCCAGCCGTGGAGTGAGCCAGGTGGTCCTGTACCCAGTAAGACCCATTGTGAAGAAAGGAGATAGCAGTTCCAGTAGAGCAGTAAAAACCAAATTTCACCCCAGAGCTTTCTTTCCCAGAAGTAAGGTTGCCCTAGATCAAGGAGAGAAGGCTGTGTAATAGATTTCCCATTGAATAATGTTCACTGCTACTTGTACAAATTTGTTTTGTTTTTAAACATAGAGTCAACATATAAACAGAGGTGAATATTGTATACAAGGATGTGAGAGGGATGCTATTACGAGAATCCTTTAGGTTGCTGATGTCCAAATTGATGACCCTGGAGTCCTTAGTGAAGTTGCTCTTGAGTCCTGTATTTTACTATTAACAACACTTGATGTAATCTTGATTGCAGTCAATATACATGGTTTATTTGGCCAAAGCCAGTGTAAGCCTTTGCTGGTGTCAGAAATGGAAATCTTGCCTTCCCCTCAGCCAAGCATTTGGCTCCCAAGCATAGTGATAACATAAGAAAAGTGCTAACAGGAGGAGAAAAATAAATGTCTGACTGCAGAGGCTTGAAATCAGCTTTCAGCATTTGGGAAACTGCATCCCAAGTCAAAACTAACAAAATAATTGCATTAAAATTAGTTGAGCAGTGAATTAGCTATCCATCTCAACCATAAGACTGATCCCTCTTGAAGAGAACTTATCTATGGAGTTTCATCTGTATTAGTATTTGATGACAGAAGCAGCATATATTAGCAATGCATATATTAGCAACAGCAAACATGTTTATTATAAACTTTTTTAAAAATATTATTTAAACATTTAAAGTAGTGTTGGCTATGTAGGAAGCTTGAAGCTTCTGAATATCATTAGTGAGTTTTATTTTTGATGAAGACTGCCTCTGTTTTTAAATTTCCAAATGAACCTTTTCTTTTCAAGCTCATCTTCACTCATAAATTAGCTGACAGATTTTTCTGTATACCCTCAGAAAACAGTTTATTCAGACAACACTGACAATAACTGCAAAGAGTTTGGAATGATGGGGTGGTTTTTAGTTGTTGTTGTTATTATTTTAACAAGAAGGAGAGACTGAGTACTTCCTTGAAGTGTTAAATGCATCTGCATCTTGACAATGCAGCTGTAACCAACACCTATAAATAATGATTTACCAAAATGCAAGAGCTGGCACGCTGTGCAGAGTTACTGTAGTTGTTTTCAGGCTTGAAAAGTGATTTTAAAGCCCTTCAAAATGCTCATTTTGTGGTTACAGACACTAGAGTTAAGTAATCCTTAAACCTCACAGAATCACCTAGGTTGGAAGGGCAAAGTTTTGAAATTGGACTTTGGTTGTTGTCTCAGTCTGGTGCTGAGAATATTATCATCAGTATAGAAAAATTGTGACACTTGTTTTGTGTAGGAGTTAGTGATCACAATAAACATGCAACTTCACGTTCATGAACAAAGGTTCTTCAGTTTCACTGCTGCATTGTTTCAAGGTTGATAAGGACCTTCGGGTGCTTACCTTGCTATAAAGTCTACCCACAATAAAACCTTAATTGCATGTATTTTTCTACTGTAATAGAAATAACTAATGCTGATGTAGAGGAGCAAAATTTGCTAAAATGTAAAGCAGAATTACAGAATACAGAAGTTAATCATTTGATTATAGTATGTTCTGAGCGTTTTCTACATCTGTTTTCACAATTAATATATGAAAGGTTTATTTTTACTGCTTTTGTTTTTCTCTCTTATATCATAACAGTATTTTTTTAATGGGAGTAAAGATAAACCAAGGAAAACTTTGGTGAAGAATTTCCATTTCATTGGCTACTAATCAACAGGCACTTGTTATACTAGGACTAGGGTTTATGATTTACAAATAACCAATAACATAAAAAAATAGAAGAGGCTTTATGAGAGATTATACTAAGAAAAAAGGGGTTGTCTCCTCTGTCTCAGGCTATTTGTTTACACAAAAGTTGCAAATCCTGAGAAGGAACAAGGAGGTATTATAATGCCTCATGGAACACCTGTGGACTGAATGCAGTAGATTAGGTTAGTTTAAACCAAGGTATTAGTTGTCTTCCTTAGTGATGTTAGATCACTGTGAAAAAGTATGAGACCACTGGGAGATAGCAGAGAGGAAATAGGAAATGTTATGAAATATAGGTTGTAAGTTGCATTTATTTATCATGCTCTGTATCTCAGTGTTTTAAAGAATGGAGCGTTGTTTAGTTTTTTACCAAAACCAAAAAGATAGATCAATGGAACAAAGTTTCTGAGCATTTTGTGGTATGTTAGATTGGTGTTTGGCCATAGAAGAGATGAAAAATCACAGGCAACAGGATGTTGCAGCCAGAGAATCGGCTGCCTGTTAAAAAGCATGCAAGGACACCCAGTGAGAAGACTAGAATCAAAGCCATAATTTTCTTTTCTTCAAGTTATAATGATGTTAAATGCTAAGTCTTCCTACAAATCTTTGAGCTATTCCGTCTTTACATCCTTGTGAGTAAAAGAACACTTTTAAAA
The DNA here is from genome assembly GCA_004320125.1 of Scolopax mira. NCBI lineage: Eukaryota > Metazoa > Chordata > Aves > Charadriiformes > Scolopacidae > Scolopax > Scolopax mira. The sequence continues at coordinate 77,699 of BJBW01001414.1, forward strand.
GCATGATTTTTTCCTAGAAAATTGCAAACAATTTAGGCCTTATTTTTCTTAGTGCTTAAGAAAAGACAGAAGACCCAGTGTTCTGAGAAAACTAGGATGGTAAAAAAAAGATAAGTATAAATATATAATACTTGTGTGACAATGTTGTAATTGAGTTACATCAAGTTAATCAAGTTATATCAGGTCTAATGGAACTGTTTGAACTTCAAGAGATATAAAACTATTCCAGTTCGACCTGAAAATTCTGTAACTAGTGATTAGATGGGTGTGATGCTGCAAATTAATAATCCATTTCTTCATACTATCATAAATTCTGTTTTATGAGAGTTCTAATCCCAGTAACTTTCATGATTCTTCATTTAGACCCTTAGTCACATGAAAATGTGTCTGTAATTACTGTCATAGTCCTCAACACAGTCACAACTTGAATATTGAAATGATGTGCTGCTCAGTCTGTTGTTAAGGCAGCACACTCAAGAAGACCAATGTCACTTTTTCTTCCAGTTTCTACCGGTGACATCAGTGGAAAACTAAGAATAGATAGTAACTTGAAATTGTAAATAAAAATAATTTATCAAGTATTAGTATTTGTTCTGCTTTCAGTGGCTTTAATTGCCTATTTCAGTTGAAATAATAGCGTGATCCAAAACCAGTGGCAGTTACTGCTGAGAAATTTCCTTTTTACCAATTACTTTGTTAATATAGTGTTAAAGGGTATACGTACGTGAACTTTAAGCCTTTTAAAATGTGCAGCAATAGAAGTCTGAATCCCTTTGTAACAATGAATATCCACAACAAGAAAGGTTAAAGGTAGGTGAAAAATATATTTTTTAGATTTTTTTCTTTCTTCTTTTGGCACTGATGTTTTCTGACCTTTAGTAGGTGGAGAGGACTAACTGTACATCCTGCTTACATAAAAGCTAATCAGTATTTTAACAGGAAAAGTCAAACATCCATGAATCAGTTATAAAATATGTGTAGTGTATACCCTCCCTAAACTGCACCAGCATGACATGCATACAGGACATCTGAGTTTTTCAGGTTTTTATTTTAACACTGAAAGTAATCCAGGTTGTAGGATAAGCAGGGCAATGGAGGAAAATGAACAAAGGTTTAGTCACTATTTTGAGTCTGTGCATGTTAAGTTTTTAGTCAAACATATGCTGTGAGCTTGGGAAACTCTTTAGTTTTCCTTTTCTGCCTGGCTGTTGCTTCATAACTTTGTTGCCTCTCTCATACCTTTGTTGTCAGCTGTTACCCCCAGTTTCTTCTTCTCAAAGTAGTCTTTTTTCTAATAAGCAAAAGTAAACTAGGAGCTCAGCCTTAGTGCTAAGAATCTTCTTCATTTCCAGTTGGTACTGGCTGTGTACAGAATCATGCGCATGGAGAAATAGCCAGAGAGTGTTAGAATAAAGACAGCAAAGGTCGGGGGCAGATCATGCATTTGGAGTGGCTTGGCTTTTTCTGTAACAAGGTTGAGTAGATCAATGCGCCAGTAGTTTACGACGCACCTTTGAACCAGAAAACGCAGGAGGAAATGTACCATCCCTCTGCATAAAAGCGTTTATGGTAGTCTTAGGATAATTGTGAACTAAAAGCATTGAGATGAAACACTTCGACTTTTGAAAGATCTGCCTTTTAGAAAATCTGTTTGTATCTTTTGTACAAGTTTTGACAGTATTTTTTATCATATTCTTTGCTGAGTATAAATTTGATCAAGAAATTGAAATGAAAGATCAATCAATATCCGTTTAAGAGAACATGGGAGATACCAACTAAAGCGTGTTCTGCCAATACTCATTTTGTTTGGAAAATGTGTTTAGCAGAGTCAGGGTGAGTAAATACACAGGTATAAAAGTCAATAATATGAACTTTGAAGTATTACAGACACTTCGGTATTCCATGATAGGCATAAACATAACTATGTGAATGGTAGTTGGGGTAAACAGCAGTTGTTCTGTTTGAGTGGAATTTGGAAGCTGAGGGACTTTGGCTTGAAATCTGCACCAATATGAGGATTGACTAGTTAATTGTTCTATCGTTCCTTCCGTCAAGAAATATAAAAAAGAAGGTACTTTGAGGATTCATTTAACAAGGATAATTTCTGAATAGTTACTTTACTGCATACCTTTTTGGTGTAATATATATGTAAAAAAGTAGCTAAACTGATTACAAGTTCAAGTGATGGCTACTCTCAGACTCATAGTATCTACTGTTAGGGTGTCCTCTTGGTTTAATAAAATTGTTCCTGGAACTTAACTTATTGCAGAAATATCTACCCACCTGCAATTAGTCCCGCCCATCTATCTGCAGTTGGTCATGCCCATGCTTTAAAAAATGCTCTGCATAATTGGGAACTAACACTTGGGTAAGGAGGATTGCTGGACAGGATGCACATAATAAACTCACATAGTTACAGAGCTACTTGATTTTACTATTATTCTGTTCCCTCCTGACGTATGCCTTTTTTTTTTTTTTAATTGAAGTGATAGAATTGTCTGATGGTTTACATGCTTCTTCCCACTGCAGTTATAACACCAAACTTTTCCTTGTATATAATTTCAAGTTTTCTTCCTTGTCTTCATGTTTATCTTCCATTATCTTTTGCATTTATTTGAAGTAGCTGTTTTCATTTTCTACACCATGTTAAGAAATGTTTCGTGGTGACAAAAATGGGAGGTTAGAACTCAGTGGCATTCATTTCTGTCTGGTTCAGTATGTATGCAATAAAACTTTGGATAAATAATTTCCACGTGCTAAGTCTTTGCCATATACAAAATCAATAGAGGTACCAGGATTTAAAGATATCATTCAATTAAAACCATATTTGTAGTTTATGTACTCAAGCAAGTGCTCAAACTAAATAGGTTGGAGAAGACCTAAGAACCAAGAAAATGCTGCAAGTCCTATTTTGTCAGCCTTATCAATGCTATCAAATATTTCTTGTCATAAGAAGCCTTATTGCTCTCACAGAGACTTTTTATGAAGAACTTATCCAGTGGAGGGAGCTGTGTTGCTTGGGTAGATGTCTGTCAAGGAGACAGCTTGGTACTTTCTAGAATACTGAAAAAAGAATTTAAGAGCCAGGAGTGGGGGTTGGTGGGGGGTAGACAGCTTCCAGAGATGTTGTTTGTGCCCTAGCAGGAATACCAAGTTGGAAGCATGAGTTTAGAATTTGGCTACAGGGCGGAAGTTGTGGTGTATTTTTTCAAAACTACTAATAGTAAAAGGCAGAAAAGACCCCTAATGCTTAAGACAGGATGTTAGCAGTGTTTACACAGAACAGTTTAAAGACTAATATGTGAAATATCTCCAGGGGATGACAAAGGGTTGACCTTTGTATCAACTGGAACAGTTGTTTACCATAGGGATAATCATCTTTTTATCGTCTGGTAGACTTATTTTTATATATTTTTATATATATAGTATATTTGTATTTAAAAAAAAAATACCCGTGAGAACCTCACATGGTTGAGATCTGTGATGTTGTAAAACTTCTGCTTGTTACCTTGTGTAAGATCTTTAGTTGCCCTCGCCAAACACTAGAGCATAATAATTAGCATATACAAAACTAATGGAGTCAGACCCCTAATAAATGAGCTTGATGTCATCTGCAAATGAAAATATTATCAAAATAACCTTTGATTCATTGACTCTTTACTTACCAGTCTGGGGGACTGAGTGTCTATATTTTTGCCTATTTTATAAATTTGATAAAAATCAATCCATTATAAGTCTGCTGATTTGACATCCAGGGAATGATGGCAGCAGCTGAAAAATGTATTTAGGAAAATGGGTAGAATGCCATTAAAATCTGTTTAATGTTTTCAGTAACATCTGTCTTCTGCCTCTGTTACAGACTTTTACAAATTAGATTGCAGAAAATAATTGAAGGATATGACCTATGTTTATAAAACCAGAAATATTTAATACTGAGAAAAGAAGCTTACTCAGTTAAAATTCTTTGGTGAAGTTCGCAACAATTTAAATTCTTAGTATTTTTAGTCTATTAGTACTGAAAACTTACAAATATTTAGTATTCTTTCTCCGGCATTCATTTCATTAAAGTTAATTCAGTGCAAGGGGTAGTAATTTACTCAAATCTGGTTGCAGTTGGTGATATATTTCTGTAGTGAAAAATGGATTTGGAGAGAGTAATAACAATGCAGAGGGAAAACATCTCTGCTTAGATTATTGCGTGAAAAATCTTTGGCTTCAGAATTTTAAAAGTGCAATTGAAGGAAAGGGTTCGCTTACATTTCTTTTTTTAACAGACTTTTGTTATAATAATTGTAATTGAAAAAAATCAAAGTAACTAGAGCTTGAAGTAGCTTTTCCTTCATTCCCTTTCCCTCCCTTGCTCTCATTCATGTGCTCTCACACTTGCTCTTGCTTCTCTCTTTCTCCGCTTCTTTCATTCTGATGGAAAGCCTTCACAATTTCAGCAGATGAACTGCTATTAGCATAAGGTTCATCAATTCAGGGGAAGGAATATTTTGCATTAATTGTGCTGTTGTGTTTTTATGTGGCCTCAGTAGCTTCTTAGTGGAGTCAGAGGAAAAACTCATAGCATATTTTCCATTTGAAATACAACAATGTAAAAGTTGCTGTAGAAACTCCTTTTCTCTGTGAGTTCTGGTTTATGATAATATAGCTGTTGTTTTCATTTTCCTTCTTGGAGAAATGCATATCAAATTACTTAAATTCTCAGTGGGTGAAACCTTGAAGAAACAGGGTAGAAGTCTGGGTTTTTAATTTAAAAATTCTTACTAAAGACATTTCATTAAAGATCCTCTGGAAAATGTTTCTAGTGAACTGATAAGTTCATCCTTGTAATATTAAATGGTTATACTGGTCTGTTTTAGTGGTACTTATATTACAAGGCCATGAATCCAGAATTTTTTAGAAATGTTTTTGTTATCAACATACTTGGTGTTTGACTAATTGTCATTTTCTTGCTGATTTCAGTGGGAATTATGATATGTTTCTCTGCTAATCCCACCTTTATTGTTCTTAATCATAATCACATTCTCTTCCATTGTTCTGATGTTCTCAGTTTGTGCAATTGCTTATAATTTCTCTATATCTCAATATGACATTTTTAATATATGTTCCTGAAACAGTTAACGTGCTGGCCTTTTTAAAAAATAAACAAACACACAACCAGCTGCACTTGCAGCTTTGGAATTGCTTATGTGCTGTTACAATTCCTTAATGCAAGAACCACCACCGCTCTGGTGTCTTCTTGGATGTTCCAAGATTAAACAAATATATATATATAGCACGATTATAGCAATTAAAACTTTGTTAAATGCAGATCTTCCTCTACACTCCCTGCAGAACTGGATATGATCTCAATGTACATGCACAAAAATATACCAGCAGTTCTTATTTCTTTGAATACCAAGTGAGACAATCTCTTGTTGACCTCCTTGGTGACCTTGTTTCACCCAAGGACCTGCCATGCAAATGGCAAGCTGATGAAAATTTATGAATGTAGCAGATGTGAGTTTATCACGCCAAACCTTGGTTCTAGTTTTAAATATATGTAAATAGAGTTATAAAAATATTAGAAACATATCCGAACCTGCAAGTGGTCTGTGGGATAATATTTAAAATTTCTCACTGATTGCAGAAGGGTATTTTCTCATTATGTAATTTTCTGCTTATTCTGTGTGCTAAAGACTGGCATGGAATCTGGAAGAAAATAGTCTTCTATAATATTGTATGTGTGCAGTATACTTGCCAAACATTAACAGGTAGTGATCTTACGGTAATTTATCTGAGTTTATCTCATGGACTTTCATCATGTACCTTGCCAGTGAATGCATTGTGCAATTCCTTTGGTATTTTTTCCCCTTTCCTATCTGTATCTGTTTCCTTTTTATATTTCCACCTGTACCTGATTTCTTAAACTAAGGATTTCTTTGGGGTTTATTTGTGTTGGCAACTACAGTCTATGATATTTTTTTATTATTATTATTTTTTGGAAGAGAATGAGGGAAGTAAACAAAGCTTTACTAAGCTTAAAGTCTCCAGAGTCCTAATGAGAACCTGTGTTCAGATTACTCGAATGCCACCTCTTTCTAGCTCAGCTTCCGTAATACGAAGGGGGTTCTATATTATAAATTGGGTTCGTAAATCTTCTGTCTCTGCAAGATCTTCTCAGGTGTTTAAGAATAGCAACAGGTATGCAAGTGGTGATCTGGTTGATCACCTTTATCACCTTTATCAAAATCACCTTTATGGTTCAGTAGCAGTGTATTTTCCCCTGGTAGATGAATGAATTAGAACATCAACAGCACATGCAGTTTGAAAAAGCAAAGCAGAATGGCATGGATTGCTGCTGTTGTACTTTAGGGAGAGTTTAATGAATGCCAGGTAGCACACTTCCTTTGAGAGAGTCACCTACTAATTAAACACTCAAAGAAAGTTCAACCAACCTCAAGTGACAACAGTTTTATTGCAGGAGTTTGTTTCTGGTTTTATCTAAAGCACGGAGGCGTTTTTATTTTCCGTGTTTCTGAATTCAGTAGTAACGTTTTCTGTTGTGGTACTTTTAAGAAAAATGCTCTTTATTTTATTATTAATATTCAAAACCTACAATAGGGAAACGGCAAACATTATTGGAAAAGTTTGGTTTTATTTTCTGACAACTGATTGCTCCAAACATGCATATTAATTACATCTTTAAAATTCAGTAAATTTTCGTAACTGCTTACAGGATAAAATTGTCATGGGAGATTACACAGATGTGAGAAGTCCTCTTAAATGCTTCATTGTATCTTTTTTAAGGTTAATTTATGTGGTATTTTAAATACTTAGGGGAAATAGTTGTCATATTGGCTTAGATGTTATTGACTTGCTGAAATTGCTCTGAATTTTGAGTTGGATGCACTTCAAATTTTGTTTACTTTTATAATGCTCACTGGGAATTAAACTCTTCCTCCTTAAAGTAATATAGGATAAACAGTGCTTGCTGTCAGAAACAGAAATTCACAACTACCCTTCTGGCCCACTTACAAATTATGTTTACTTAACTCTCAACAGAGTCTAAAATTGACTCTAGTGACATTTCCAGACTTTATCTGGTAAATGCCTGTCTGAGTGAAACTGCCAAGTCAGCCCCTGTGTGCCTTAAGCTTCCATTAAAACACATAGACATGGTGCTGGTAATCAGTAAACACTATAGAAATATGCAGAAATTAATGACTCAATAAGCATTAACATCCTATCAGCATCCATAGCTATTGGGATCACGCAAGAAGCCTCATCCTGGTTTTATCAAAGTCACAGAAGATTTTGACAATGTGACACAGCAGAAGACTGGATGTTGTGCATCTAAAACACCTGCCTCAAAACAAAATATTTACAATATGGGGGTGGAGGGGACAAAAACCTCTTACAGATGTCCAGAATTACAGATGTCCATCCTGATTGTTGCTGTAGTATAGGTAAAAATATCTTTTTTTTTCACTAGTGTATGTGCTTGTGTAGAGAGACTAAGAATTGCTAACTTAAAAATTCCATATTTGTCAGAATCTTTATAGTGGGGGTGTTAACACCACATTTAAGGTTCTCTGCTGTAAGCTTTGGAGAGAAGACAGTTGTTAAGAAATGTAGACCATTATAGGAGAATCATGTTTTATCCGTGATTATAGTGTAATTTCTAACAAATTATCAGCATATCAGTGGTTCTATATCTGGGTGATTTCATGAGAAAAACTCTGCTGGGAACTTCAGGAAAGCATTTTGGTTTAGCCTCGGTCAGGGGTAGAAGTTATCCGACACACAGAAATATTCTGTGCTGATGGGTACAGTGGTATTTTAAATATACCTGCCAATTCTCTGTTAGTATTAAGAAGAAGACATTGCAGGAGGATTTAAATTGCTTTACCATGTATTGTTCTACCACCAAAATGAAAACCAAGTTAATCCTAACAAGTTAATGACACAAAAATAAGAAAAACAGAATTAAATCATCTTTTTTTAGGGTATCTAGCTGCTTTTTGTTAATTTGTCAAACTGGAACTCAGAGGGTTTGAAATCTTGCATTTAAGACATGCTTCTGAAAACAAGCGTGGGAACTTAAAGAAAATATTGATACATAGGTGTTTTCCTTGGTTGCTGCCTGTACAATCTGCAATGGAATGTAAGTACAGTTCATCAAAAGTAGCCAAAGGACGAGGAAAAGGGCTTTTATAAAAAAAAAAAAAAAGAAGCTAAATATATGAGTGGATAAGCTTCCCAGGCTTTGATGTAGCAGGCTTTTTATATGAAGTTCGTTCTGCCAGTTCTGAGCAGGAGAGAGCATGCATGTCCAATCCTTTTCCAAACAAGCCTCTCTGATTTCTGCCAGAGAACCAGGTTTACCAAAGCAAGGCAAAATTAACCCTTATTTAGGAAAAAAACAGCTTTATGTAACTTGAAGCTCACTGAAATGATGGTTCTAATAATAGATACGGATTTAGGCAATTAAATAAATGATGCCATTGTTTCAAAAATGAGATAAGGCCAATACAGAATGAACTTTCAAGACACTAGAACAAATGCTAATTTTCCAAATTATCACTTAACTTTTCTGAATAAATAATGAAAAAGTCAGTTAACAATTAGTGACGTTTTATGACTGAACACCCCCACCCCACCACCCCAAAACTTACTGGTAAAATGTGAGGTGGATAAATGTGTTTCTTTGTATTCTTTTAGTATTACCATACAATTAATGTTGGTATAAGTAAATAGTGGCATAACCAGTAAAACTTAGAAAATATTTACATCTTTGTAATAAATATTAGTATAGTATGTTACGTCCTCCTTTTGAGGCAAGCAAAATTCAGAACAAAAGAACAGCTTTGAAAGACAAAATCTGATCCTGCTGAAAAAGGCATGCACATACTAAGAGCCCCCGCTGAAGTCTAAATCCCAGTTTATACTCAAACAGGGAAGAAGCAAGCTCTGGATGCCAAGCATTATCAGGCGATATTTGGAATGAAACATTTGGATTCAGTGCTGTGGATCAGGATATTCTGCAAAGCTTTACAGATAGAGGATAAAATGTAATAATAGCTGAGTACTAGTATGTTTTTAGTGTCTTGTGAAACCAGCGACTGGGGATTTGGACAACATAAATGTAACTTATTAAAGGAAATACTAAGGATAGGAAATGGCTGTTTGTATGCAACTTGTTGCATACCACTTGTACATTGAATGTCTATGCACCAACGGAATGTTTCAGGAAAACATTGGGAAACTGCGTCAGCATTTTTGCCAACAGAAATTTCAGTGCAGCATTATTTAAGGACAGAATAACATTTTTAAGAGTACAGATACCAGACAGTAATTTTATCAGCTTTATATGTTGGCTGATGGTTGTTGACCTTGCTGGAAATATGTAGCAAATACTTTGAGTTCTCTGTACCCATAAAAGCTCTTGCTTGGGAATCCATATGCTTTTAAACATAGTAACCAGTTTTAATTATTGCTTTTATACCATCTAGTATCCTCTGTGAATCAGAATCTATTTTTAGATATGGTCGAAGGATTTGTCATAAGCTTTCAGAAAAGTATTTTATTTCTTTAATTTGTCGTCAGAAGGAAGGTTATTTTTCTTCCCCAATACAGGGAGAAACACTTAAACTTCAGAAAAAGTAAATGAGAAAGAAATATTCTCTCTAAAATGAGAAAGAAGTATTATAAACATAAGATATTGAGCATTTTACCTCTGATATAAATGCAAAAACAATTTTGAAAAGACAAAGGTATTTCTGTAATTTTTCAATGTCTAACTTTATAAATATCCAAACCATAAACTTTCAGGTCCCTATTTTCGTTTGCAGTGACCTGACTCTGATTTTCTTTGGCTTTAGTAGAATATCCACTTAATGCCTTATGTGTATGTAGCTGCTTGGAAACAGATTTTAAAACCCAGTAATATTGTAGGTTATTTTAGCCAGAAATTCAAATGGATTTTGTTCTTGTTCGATACAACTAAATATTTTCTCTTTTTTTGGTTGGAAAGGGATAGACTTTTGTAAGACTATTTGAAATGAACTATATATGTTAACATGAAAGTAATGAGAAGGGATTTTTCAGATACTAATCACTTAATCTCTTTTGAATATTTGCAGACCATAGTAATTATCTTTCTTTAAGTTCCCAAAAGGTACTTTAGTCTTGTGCTGGTTGGAGTAGAACCCCGCCACATTCCTTACCAATCCTCAGAGCAATGATATTACACACAACTTCTAGAATGTGGAAATAATGGGGTTATTGGATCCTTTCTTTTATGAACAAAAATTATCTAAAATGTAAGTTGGTTAGGTTTATGGTTAGGATAGTGGGTAAGAGTGTATGCATGTGATTGCTATGATAATCCTTTGAAAAGATTCCTACACTTAAAAATATTTTCTAATACTCAAGAGGAAACCTCAATCTTACCAATTTAGAAATGATGTATGAATGATAGTCATCGCATCGGCATCTGATACGCTGAATGTCAGTTCACTTTCAGTTTTGTGGTATTTACCTGGAAAAAACTTTTGCTGTCATTTTGGTTAGTTAAGGGTGGACTTTTTTCTCCTTTTCTCTGCTACAGGAAAACACTGGTTGCAGACTGGGAAACTCTTAATTGCCAAATTAACTGTATAGGTTAGTTCTATCCTGTACATGGGAGGAAACTTGAGCATCACTCAAATGCCTGGCACTTCTTTTGACACTTCGCATGAGGTTTTTACAGCTCACTTCATTTGATCAATTAAGTTTTGTCATCTGTTTATCTTCAGTATGTCTTGAGTGTGAGTCTCACTGAGGAGGCTGGTTTCACAGGTCGTTTAGAGGTCAGTCTTCACACAATCTGTTAGAAGTCAGTTTGTAGTCATCTAATCTAAGCTTGCTGAACTGGAGTCAACTTTTCTTTTTAATAAGCATTATTTATGACAAAATAAGGCTGCCAAAGCAGCACAGAAAATGTAAAAGTGTGATAGCACATTTGCAATTTCTGCAGTGAGCCTAAGTGATGTTGAGTTTTTTGACGGTGCATAATTGCAAGGTCACTTATTAATGAGAATATTCTCAAACAAAAAAAAAACTACATTTGATACACTCTTGTTTTACCAAACTGCCAAAAGATGTTTCAGGTAAAGCTGTCCATTTAAAACTGGTTTGTTCAGTTCAGTCAGTTTGAGACAGCCTGCCAAAACAAGGCAGGTTACTCCAAATCACTGTAAACATGCTCTGGGAAGGAGAAGACACTAGTTTTTTCTTGACCAATTAATTGCACGGTTTTGGTTATTATTTTTAGTGGGCGGTTGTAATAACCCAGTGACCCAAAAATACCCCATGGAAAGCTTAAAAGAGTATTCTGTTTCAAGAATGCTTTTACTGTACACTGTATAGCTTTTGTTCTTTCATAGAATTTTTAAGATTAAGAATAATTTCAGAGCAAGAGATCCTGATCGTAGCAAGTAAAGGAGGTGCTTTAAACTAGCTGTAGCAAACCCACTTTTCTTAGATGGTTGGGAGCCTGAAAGGTTTCCAGCCTTCTGTAGCTTCTATTGCTTTTTTTCCTATAGGCTTTTAATGGGGTTTTAGTAGTAGATAATATTAGTGATACACACTCCAGGAGGCCTCTTCTGCTTTGGCCTACTTTCAACATGCCAGTACTGAAAGATGTGAGAGGATTAGTTTAGGCTGCGGTCTCATGTATGCACTTTCAACGAGCATAAGTCACTGCTGTTGTCACCCTCTTCTGGCCTCCTCTCAGACAGCCTGGTCCCCTCATGCTTCCTCCCTTGGAAAAGACAAGGAATCCGCCCCAGATGCCACGCCAGGTGAAAAGTAGTAAAGGCAGCAGATGCCTCCATAAATGCTCGTGCTGGCACCAGGGTGGGGGCAGCGAGCAGCACGTAATTTAATGGCAATAATGCCACTTAAAAAATGTGTCTGTGAAGCTGTGGCTTTAGAATTCCTACCATTCCAGTGATGGTGACCTCCTGCCCAATAATTCTACTGAGAGAAATGTTTTTGTTGCTTTTGGGTTTTTTCACAAGAACGCAGTATAAATGGGTTTTAGTTTAGCAGAAAAGACTTTTGGCTCAGGATCTTTATCTGTGAATTAATTTGCTCCTTCAGTTGCTGTTTTTTTATTTCTCATCATGGATTTACAGTCCCTTGAGGTCTGGTAACTGAAAAGCAAAGCTGCTATAACGAGTATCCTAGAAAAACAGACTCCAAAGAAACACCTGCAACTGATTTATACTCTGTTAGTGAGTTTCACCCCATCCTTCAGAAAAATATGAGGAAATGTTCACTCATTTGGGAAGAAGAAGAGTTGTAGGAACTTCCACGGGGACTAAGCATTGTAAAAGCACTGTTTCTTTGCACTTAACTTGTTGTCCTTTGTTCTTCCCTTTCCTGCCTATCCCCTATCCTGTCCCCCTCCCCTCAGTTGTTGTCACTTCAAACATAATAGCCTTTCCCCAAATCCTTTCCAGTTTTCCACTGTTTACTCAAAGCCAGACAAACCCCCTGACTATGAAAATTGGGAAATACATCTCTCCTTCAGGACGAGTTTATCTTTCCTTCTTTTGTCCAGTGACAGTGCTATTGGGAATCTTGCATTGTGTGCTTTTAGTATCAGTTACTGATTTCAAAATTTCTCTTCTGCAACTGTGAATTTTGCTTCATGGGTCAACTAGTAACTGATTTGGGAGAGGAGAGTAAAAAAAAACATTGTCTGTCTCTGAGGTAACAGAAATAAATATTTATTTAACAAAAATACTATTTCTGAGATCTATGAGTCTAAACACACGAACATTTGTGTTAGCAGAGGTGTGCAAAGCATGGTGCCTAAAGGGATGAAGAAGTGACTGAAAAAGAGGGGGAAAGACAGATTCCTAAAATTACTGATAGAAAATGTTTCTGTTCTACTTACTTAAAGTTTCCAGTCTCTGTCCCTAGCTGCATGTTCATCTCCATCAGACTGTGCCAAGACAAATTGTGTGTGAGACACAGAATCCTCTTTAAAATGTAATAAAAATATAAGCCCATTATCATCTATGAATATGACACATGATAATAATTCATATGATAATTTCAGAGCCATAGAGACATTTCACAAAATTTGTCACTATTTTCAATTAAGGCAAATCAACCTTATATAAGGCATCAGACTGTAAGACAAAAATAACATCTAATTACCTATGTACCAGCTGAGGAAAAATAGTTAAAAGTAGTCAAAAAATATGACAAATGTTACTTTCCCCACAAGCTGATAATTTGTATTTACTCCTAACCTTACTGTTCTTTTTCTACAACATACATTTGCAGCTTAGTGTTTTTCTCAGAATTTGAAAAAAGCAGACCAGATCAGATAAAATAAGAACACAGTCACCCCAGCTCTTGGTCAAAATCCTGGTGTGTTGCAAAAATGTTTAGGTTTTTTTGTTTGTTAGCTGTCAAAATTCCTTCACCAAGGGATTTTTTGGTTCTAATGTTGGACACAAGTATGCAATATCCTCAGCCTTTGAGGCCAGTGTTGCAAATGAGCCTGTATCTGTTTTTTCTGATCATATCTGTTTTTGGAAACAAATACCAAATTTTTTTTAAAAATGTACTTGTACTATTGCGTATAGTGTTTATATAAGTGCTTGCTCTAAACATCCATAAAAATGGTTGCAGGGTATCTATGTTTGGATATTTGTGGGTGGCTGCAATATGGACCCATGTGCATTGGGCCGAACTGTATAGCGCAGCTGGTTTTTCTCATTTTAAAGAAATGACCCTAAAACTGTTTCTTTACACAAAGCAAAAAAGCGCTACTCTTAATAGGTTTCCACAATGGCTTTCTTTTATGAAGCAGCAATGTAAAAAAGGATTTTCCTGGGCAGATGAAAAACACTGGGTGCTCCAGACAGAACAATCGAGTATTTCAGAATGAATTATTCTAACTTGCTGAACCAGACTTTTCTCCCTGTGGGCATGTGTCTGTTTGCATATATTTATCAGTCTGCTTGGAAACAGAATGAGGAACACTCATGCATTGCCTTTTAGAGAAGAACCTGAATGAACCTTTTTTTTTTTTTTAATTGTATTAGTAAAAAGGGCATCCTAGGGAAGATTGTAGCTACTTACTGTAAACTAGAACGAGGCTTTAAAGGCTCTTCTTCCCACCGATTTTCACACAGCGTGAGTTGGTAGTTCGTCTTTCCTTGAGATAATTCCAAGCTCCTTTTTAACAGTGAAGCATACTAGAATTCCCTGTCTCCAAGTTTAATCTCCCTAAGGGAGGTAATTCAGGAAGCCCATACTTTCTTGTAATTTCTTGATTGTCAGGCTATTCTACATCTTTATTTTTGCTCGAGACCACCCATGAAGCACTTCAAACTTAATCTGATTGCTAGGACTTTAACAATGGGTTCAAATGTTTCCAGAACTAAAACATTTTTCAAAATAATGGGGCAGACATGACACTTGATATTTCAGTAGCCACCATCTCATGAAAAAACTTACTGATTTGTTAAAGTTATGACCTCGTGGTCTCAAAATCAGATTAGGTCTGGTAGTAAGAGTGGTACTTCACAGAGTAGGCCCAGCTAGCAAACACCACACAGAGCAGTTACAGCTATCAACAGACAGCTGGAATTCTGTTCCTTTGTGATGAACTCTTTGCCCAGCAAAAAGTGTTCCAGCTTTTGACATAAAACAAGTGCTTACTAGTCACTGTGAAAGAGATTGCTTGCAAAGAATTAAGCGTTGTTCACACTGCTTAATGCACACAAAGGAAGCTATATTAGGAGGCCAGTCATACATCATCTCCTTTTTGGTTAGTAAAGGGTAGAGCTCTTATAGGGCTTGCTTCAGATTATTGCAGAACCCAGGACCACTTCAATGTCCAGATGCCCCATCAGACTAAGTCATGATTTTATCTCATGAGAAGACTCAAGATTCACACTCCCTTCTTCTCAAATTTAATTTCCACATCAAGGAAGCCTGATTTTCATGTTCTCCTTTTTCTTTTGATGTCATTGCAAATCAATGTTATTGGTCATTTACTGATTTTGTAAGGTTGCTTATAGCTCCCCCTCTTAGAACTCTGAATTGAAAAACAAAGTACCAATACAGGTCATTTTAGCCTAGTTTATCTCCTTCAAATAGTAATCATGTCAAAAGCCAAAAATATTGCTGAAAATAATGAATTTGTTATCTGCATTTTCCATCATGAGGTAAATGGCATACTGTTTGTTCTTTCAAGAATATATTCAGGATCTAGGAATATATTCTCTTCATTTAAAGATCCTTTTCTTTTTGTGAAAGCTCTGTTAAGTGACTGGAATGGCAGTTCTACTGGTTTTGCTTATTTATGTTTTCTAATTAATGTGGCACAAACTACACATTTAAAATTCATCTTGATTTATTGTGAATGCCTGCTTATATCTTCAAAGCTTAAAGACTTTAAGCAAGGCTTTCTATAGGTATTAAAATATATTGGCAGGAGTTTTAATGTCTTGGGAAGAATCTGACCAATCTGCACCAAACGCTTTTCAGTAAAAAGCAGTTACTCACTTTTGCACACTATCTAGTAAATCATAAAAACTAGTAGAACTTTTAAATAAGGAACAATACCAAATTACAAATTGGTGGAATTGCATAACTAGGGAATAACACAGTTTCTAAAAGACTCCACATTTTGATTTATTTGCACTTTTCAAACTAATCTGCAAATTTACATTCCACAGAAATCGTAGATCTTTATTACAAATGGCAGTTGTAACCATAACATGTTGTGATGATTTTCCTCTCTGCTTTGGCTGTTAATTTTCAGGGCCACAGCAGTCTCAGTACCATAACCTGTGAAGCATTTGATTTATTTTCATGTACTTCCCATTTACTTTTTCCCCAGGACTGAAAATTATGAATCAGAGCTCCAGAGGATTTCAGAGATAGGCTTTTGTTTCAGGTCTACCTTCAGCATATATATATACTTGCTATATATATATTGAAATGATGTAGCTTAACCATGAGGTGGGAGGAGAGGAGAGCTTCAGCTTACATCAGACAACTGAAAGTTAAGACTTGAAGCTCCCGAAGGAAGAATCTAAACAAGACAAGTGTTTGATACTGTTCTGCAGAATATCAAAACCAAATCACATCAATGTTCTGAACCAAGTATGAAGCAATATCCCTGAAATTTATTTGTGGTCAGAATTACTCTTATGAACTGGCCCAGCATCATAGCTTAGTCTTAATATATCCTGAAGGGTTCTTTGCCAAGTAGCTGGAAAGGCTTGGGGAAGCTCTTGAAAGCCTTTCAAGATAGTTTTCCTTCCCCCCTTCCCTTGCAGTGAGACATAACCTGTCTCATGGAAATTTAGCCAGACTGCCTCACAGATCTCTTGGTCCACTGACTTGAAGCTCAGATAACTGTGGTTTAGATTTAAGGCAGTTGCACAGAAATGAACTTAGTTGCATGGCTGTGATATTTTTGGAGTTGCGATGAGCACTTTCAAACACAATTGTATGTTTTAATTCATAAGTGTACTCAGTAAGGATGGATTATAGACACAAGAGTCTCAATAGTGACCTTTTGAGACGGAGCCTTCTGTCGCCTAATGCAGCTGACATTCACAGACCTTGCAATGGGCTGCACGAGGACAGAGCTGGTGATGCTGGGTGGCTAGAATGGCAAGCATGTACGTTGGGAGATTTCTCTCTGCCAGTATATACACTCCCAAAGTGAAGGTCATTGCCAGTGAGGAAAGTTTGTTAAGTAGGTGGGGTAGTGCAAATTACCTCTCCCTCCAGCAAAAGAAATGCAGGAGTAGATGCAGATTCCCACTTGGCTCTTTTGCCAAGTAGGAATCTGCATCTACTCCTTGGACTGCTACTTGGATGATTAAAGCGGGAATGTGACCTTTGTGCTGCCCACTTTTCTCAAATCCTACCAATGTCTTGTAGAAACAAAACCAAAAAAAAAGATAGTGTTTGATACTATCATAGCCCTTTTTTTTGTATCTGTACAGAGAAGAATTTGAAAGGTACTGCTTAGGGTTGTTGAAGAATGACAGTCATCCATATTAAGCCATGTGAGAAACAGTTTATAGAAAACAATATGCTTAAATTCATATCTGTCTTCAAATGTATTCATATGTCTCCTGAGTGTTACATATGTGCTGCTGTAATCTTGACCTGCTCTGCTGTTTTCACAAGTTCCTCTGAATTCTCACCAATGTCAACACTCATGTCAGCATCTGAAAAAGGTTACCTATCTCTCTGATTTTGATTTTTAATTAAATATATGATTAGTAACCTCTAATATTTATTAAGTAAACCATTCTACACCATTTCAGGTGGTACTGCAAGATTTAATGGATCATGTGTGCCTTGGCTGCTAGAAGGGCTTTTTTTAACTTTGCAAAGTAGGAACAGAGGGGATTTGTATTGATAGATAGAAACTAAAGGGTAAGAGAAGCATACTTTGATTCAGAAATGAGCTGTCTTTCTTAATTAGGTGGAGTTCTGTCTTCTTCGTGAAATACCTGTAACCTGCTACTCACTCAACTTCCCATCATCTGTTGTGTTTCTTCTATAAAGCATTTCAGAGAGTCTCATTATGCAGTATTTTCCAGGTTTTTTAAGTGTGAAAGTTTATGATTTGCCCTATGAAGATATGCAACAGAATTTAGTATCTTCATACTGTTTTCAGAGTGTATTTTGTTGACTGGCTCGTGCTGCTCCAGGGGTCATTTTTTACAGCAAAAAGCATAAACCTGCTTTTCCCAACCCCATCTTAAAAATTCTTCCTCTGTGAAGGCATCAGCAGTCATGCAGCCCCATGGCCAGCTGAATTAGGTATTTGTTATAGTTAAAAAGTAAGCAAAAAAACGACCAAACCCAAACCCTTAGTTTTTCAGCCAGATCACTACCCTTTCAGCATCGACCCACATTTAGATCAGCTTAAACTAACAGTGTAACTGCATGCTTAGTGTGGAAGAGGCTTCAGTACACCTTTAATAAAAATCCTTTAAGTGTTACTCTTGGTGCAGGGTATTTAGAAAAGGGGTTGTTGAAATATAAACTTGTATGAGATATGGCTGACTGTCCTGTGCTGTGTTACAAAACCAAACTTTCTTGTAAGAATGGCTCACTGGCAATTCTTAGCAATACAACTCACAGGAACATTTATTGTGTTGATTGTGACATGCCTCCCTACTGAATAAAAATCTTGACTTTGATGGATGTCTTTAAAAGTTTCCATGAATTCTATAGAACTTTGCACAGTAGAAGCAATTGTACCTGAAAAATTAACTGATATATTTAACTGAAATTTAAATTTAACTGAAATTATTCTGATATAAACATATATCAGAAGAAATGCAATGGGGGAAAAAAAAGTTAGCATTTCCTATTTTATTTTGGGCCATTGTTTTCTGCCCAATTCATAGATGTTGTCATGCACATGTTACATTATTATGTGAAGGACTTAGTGATCTTCATTAGCAAGTATGTTTGAATTTATTTGAAAGGTAACATTATTAAACCCATCAGAAATATTAGACTAGACTTTCAGAGTAACACAGCCTGTTTTCTGCACTATGGCTATGTCTAACTTCATTTTGTAAAGTTGTTTGTTTTGTAAAGCATTTCATACTTGGAGAATTTTTTTCCAAAGTTACACCATCAGTATAATCCACAAAATTCTTTCTTTGCATTTCCAGCTGCTTTATAATAAATTCCATCTGTGTTTTATATATATATTTGTATTGATTTTTCAACTATGCTGGCTTATGTGTGTCCTCTGCCTCACTGACCCTGAAGTCAACCAAAGTGGTGGGCGTACAGCCAATTTCAGATGGCATTTGGTTAGTTTACTCCCTTTTAAAGTAGTTTAGGAAATGTAACTCAAATATTTCTGTTCTTTGACAAGCCTGTTTAACTTCTCCAGTTTTACCCCCTTTACTCTGAATTTCCTCCTCCTTAATATTTTCCAGTTCTAGAGAAAGGGATTAGAAACGCACGTCACCTTTAGCTATTTTCATTGTGCTTTTCTTTCTATATTTCTAGTTTTGTTTGTCCTGCTATGGATTTTTTTTTTCCTAATCCTGGATTTATATATATTTTTGCTTTGTGCTACTGAGCATTTGTCTTTTAAGACATAGTTATATAACCCTGGCACATAGCCTAAACTCATAATTACTTTAAAGGGAATTAGGGTGTGCAAAGAATGCAAGATCGGGCATTTGGAAAATGGTCCAGTGGAGTTGCTGGTTTTTTCCCCTGTACAATGAGTATTTATCTTAGACAATTTCCATGACTCTCGGAAACTTATTTCAGTTCTTCTCAGCTAATATGTGTTCCATTAGCATTTTTTGGCCTGCAGCCAGTTGATTCCTTCAGGCTTTGTTGAAGTGTGGGTTGCTTTTTTTTCTTTTGTTTGGGTTTGGGGTTTTTTGGTGTGTTTTTTGTTGGTTTTTTTTTTTAGCAGTTCTCTATGCAGTCTGAAATGATTCAGCTCTGATTTAGTGGCTATTGTGATGTTGGGGTTTAGTGGTTTTAGTCTCCCAGACCGGTGACTAGAATTGCAGCCCCTTGTTTCAAATGTCCAAACCTTTATTTATATGTTATTTTATTGCAGAATGTATGGGATGCTATCCAGGCAATATCTGATTTAAGTAGGATAAGAAAGTATATTTAGTGATCAGACTTATTAGGTTTAATTTATTTTTGAGAATCACATCCCATCTATCAAACTGTACTATCAATAATACTGTTCTGCTGACAGTATTATTTAGGGCTTGTTTTTCCCATAGCTTACTGGGAAATTTTTAAAAAAACACTGTATTATCTTTTACATATACATGGGATTGTTTCCTCACTTCACTATGTGTTGTATTCTTTGGAATGCATACTTGAATAAAGGAAGCTATACAGTATTTCTTAGAACAAGAAGCCAGGAAATAGTGATGCAATAAATCAGTCAAATAGGCACAGCTTTTTGAAGGTCCTAATAAAAGATGAGGTAATTACCTATCTGACTGTATTCAAAAAAGAATTGCATGTTTTTCTCTAGGGTAGGCTGAGGGGGACAAAAGATCATTAAAGCATAAAACAAGATTCAAGGAAAATAAAGTAACTTATGATAGTAATGAGACACTGGCTTCCTTGTGTACCAGTGCTAAAGGCCAGCCAGCATCAAGGGGAGGTTGTGTGCTGCAAACAGTTCAGAGGTTGGTAACCATGCTAGACTTTCCTCCTTTATTCATTGAAAAGGTAAGACTCATTTTTGTAGGGTAATTTTTTCTGTCTCTGTTGTTGCTTAAACACATTTTTTGGTCTTGAGTACAATACTCTTTAAGTACTGTGACATAAATCACACTTTTTGAAGAAGCAAATCTATATTGCCAACAAACTTCTGAATTAGTCACAGATAACACCTGTTGTAATCTGAGTAGCAGAGTGAGAATAATCAAACTGGGGAATTTCCCTTTCCAATTCTGCTACCTCTGTAAGAGTTAAAGGCCTGAGGAGTTCTTCCCTTTGGGATATGCCTTATGGGAGCCTGAGAAAAGACATTGGTACAGATAGTCAAGTGGCAATGGTCGAGACATCTCTTGGTAGAAATTTGTGAATGTTTGTGCAAGGATTATCCTAAATTGATTCCAGTTGTCCCTTTTTTAGAGATGCTGAACTGCTGCTTCAAACTGGTTCTGCAAAAATTAATTGGGGTAATTCAGTCTCTTGTTTCATCAAACATTTAGCTGTGTTACATCGAGATTGCTGTTCAGTTATTTTACAGCAGCATTCCCCACTAATTTCCCACTAAAAGAGATTATTTGAGATCAGTGAATATCTAAAATAGTCTTCTTGAATTATAAATAAATAAAATAAAATCCTAAATAAAAGCTAAACAAATATATAATATTATTATATCATTTTGTATACTATAGTTTAATTCTACAACACTTTTCCAATCAGAATAAATTTCCTGCTTTCTTTGCATGACTGGTGAAACTGTTTTTATCTTTAATAATTTCTCAGGTAACCTTTTCCTTGTGATTTTGCAATTCTTATGCATTCACCTTCTCCTCATACATAGATTCTTAATGTGGTGTTGTTGCTGTTTGAAATCTAGAAGCCCCTTGGGACAAACCTGAATATTGAGTCTTTCTCCCTGGAGTGCCCTGAACAATTTCTGAGATTGAAATATAAGCTTTTTCATATTCTTCTTCACAGCAGCAGTTCCATATGGTTCCTGGCTAGGTAAGGACTGCTGAAATAAAACCTGCCACCACCATAATTTTTCTTCTTTGAATCTTCCAGCATGCCCATCTTTTTTAGGTGTATCAGAAAGTTGGCATAGTGACCACACATCACCTGGGAGTCCTTCCCCTGTGAGGCTAGAGCAGTGTTCAACTGTCATGAAGAGATTGAGCCATCCTTCAAAGTATTTGCCTAGCTACCTATAAATCTATATGGCTAAAGTTTTTTCCATGACCGTTTTCCTTTTCTCCCCAGTGTTACTTATGTAAATGAGTTGTGCAGGGGGTGGTTATTTTACCACCACTGGATGATTGAGCAAGGAATTTTGGGTATTTTATTTTTAAAGTCCAAAGCATCTGTAAAATATTTCTACAATGAAAAATAAAATATTTAAATAACTTGTAGTAATTGCAGTAAATCTAGTGTGAGAGAGAGGTCATGCAAAAAACCAAAAATCTCATTACAGCCACAGACAACTGTTAGTTGGAATGTCTTTTTATTTTATAAGTCTATAAATATTCAGTGAGAGACACTTAGAGTGAAGTTTGTTACTTTGAACAGTAACAAACTGTTGTCGTAATGGTTGTCGTAATGGAAGTTTGGTTTCGAAATTTCTATACAAGAAAGTGTGATTCAGTTTAGTCAGTGATATTCTCCTGGCCCCAGAAACTCTCAGATAACAGTCTTGACAGTGTACCTATGGTGGTATATAGTGTATCCTTTAAGTGCTGATTTCAGTACGTTAAACAACTTATTTTTCTGAAGTCCTCTAGCATAAACATGCTATAGCAAAATTCTAAATACTAAACAGTTTTAACTAACACAGTGGAATATCTTAGTGAGATTTAGTTAACCCCTCCTTTCTTCCTGAGAAGCTGAAGGAAGGATAGGTTTTGCAGAATGGCAGAGTGTAAAGTTGTAAAAAGAACACAGTAGTTCTTTCAGAACAGACTCTCCATAAACTGAACAGACCCTGCAGCAAAATAAACAGCGTTCCATTATACAGGATAACCTATAGGGAGTTCTCATTATGACAAACCCAGAAAAAGATTTACTTTGCATTTGGCAAAGAAGTAATCCAAGAATATGTTTGGCAATGAGTATATTTGGGAACTATCTTATTCTCCCTCCCCTCCACCACCCTTATTGAATTCATAGTGTTTTGGGTTTGTTTTTTCCAAAGGAGATTCTGCTAGTTCTGTAAGTCCAAGGTAACCATAATAAAATGTTGTAAGCCCGCATGTGTGAGTGTATACTAATCGTAAGGGCGGTGTTTTAACAAAAGGTGTACTGTTTCCCCAAATACGAACCATACGTGTTATACAGTATTGTAGCAAAAGCCTTGCTGACAGCATATTATGGTTTTAGTTTGATCAAAAGAGTAGAATTTTGAGGGAAAACTTACAATGAGCAGTCATTCTTTATTGGCACCCACCCATTGCTTGGGTAGAAGGACACTGAACTTGTTCTTAAAAGTCCGGTTTTGGTCAGTAAGATCAGTTAGGAGCTTATAGGAGCTATAGGTCTGCCATGCAGTCCTTTTCCAGCTGGGAACATCATTGTTATTGTGATATGGCAAAATCCTCATTTGCTATAGGTTTGGAGACTATTTTTTTGTTTAGTTGGTGGGGTTTTTTTCCCTTTGATCATACTATATGTAATAAATGATGCTTAAAATAAGCGTCCAAAATATGTTAAAATAACTCCTCTGGATAAGTGCAGTTGTCGGGCTAGAAGGTAAATTTGCTTCAAGAAATTTCAAAGACCCTCCAGCTATCCTTCCTAATCAGAGTAGACAACATCCATACTGTTGCTGTCAGTAAAATTAGTGAATATGCAAATGATGAAGGAATTAGACTTTCTGCCTAAGAACCGCTGTCTGCTGCTGATGCACTTGCTCTCACAGTGGATGTTTGTAGAAGTTCACGAAACCATTGGCATGGCCCAGGTCGATGCCTGGGCACTGGCCTGCAGTACTGCTCCTTTGGCATAGCCTCTCCAAGGAACTGTTTTTGTTGAGATACAGCATCCCCGACCACGTAGTACTCCTCAGTCATAAGAGTTCTTGTTGTGCTTCTGGAATACAAATGCTGTGTGTTGTTTAGCTTTGTCAAAGAAAGTCCTTCTCATGGCCTAACTAAAACTGTAGAAGGGAAAGTATCAAAGTTTATTAGAACCTATATGTCATCAGTTAGCAGCTGTTATCTGTCTTCTCCATCACATTCTTTTAGTGTGCTATAATTTTAAAGCCTAGTTACAAATTCAAGTAGAATTTAAAAAACTGATACAACCACGTGAAAGCAGAATGTCACTTAGAGGAATTCATCTATGCCTCTCTGCATGCACAATTAGGTCTTATCACTCTGATAAGTGTCTTTATAAAATGCTGTTAAACTCAGAGTTCAGTTAGAAGAGGCTTAGCTAAAAAGTAAAATTACTGATCAGAAGATTGGTTCCGTTTTACCTCAAACTAGGATTTGTTATTTTTACAGACTTTTAAGAAAGTCTATATATCTACTTCTTCATTGAATTTTCAGAATATTTTATCAATGGCCACACCATAACACCTATTCAACTTTGGCTTTAAAGAGATTTACGGTTTGGGTTTTTATTTAATTTTCACTTTTAATTATCAAAAATCCTCTTTTAGTAAAGGAACTGGAGAATACTTCAGAATCTTCTGGATGTCTGTGGATTGGTATTTCTGTCCTATAACAGAAGTGTGGGCATTTTATTGCATGTTTTAACTGAGTTTAAAGTGAAAAACACTACATTTTTAATGGAATTCATAGGAAGAGGGGTAAAGTTTTAGTCAAAATTCAAGATGAAACAGCAGAAGTTTTATTTTAATGTATGGTACAATCTTTTACTGGTTCTTGTCCAACTAATGAAAAAAAAAGGGGGGGGAACCCCAACTACCCAGTATTCACTGGAAATTAGAGAGAAAAAAATAAGTGATAGTTATGAAGTAATTGAGAGTAAGAGGTCATACAGATCTTAGGGAGGCATAAAAACATGCAGTCTTATACTGCACTTCACAGATTTACAAAACTGTTACAGTAATCCTGGTTGAATGAAATGTAGCATTTTAATATTCAGGCTTACTGCACTATAAACAAATTTGTCTTAACAGTACTTTCTATCTGAAAATGAAATTTTATGATACTATATTCCTTTGCAGTTTATTTTCATCTCAGCTGAATAGCTGATGTATGCAAAACTTGATGCTTCACAAAAATACTGGTAAAAAGCCCAGAAAGAGCTGTACAGTACAAACTCTCAAAGGAGTTCTGTGGAAGTTGAGCATGTAAGACTAGATGAAAATTAAAGTTAAAACTAATTTGGACAAGTTTGCTCATCCATTTCTACCCACACATATCACAAAAATTACATGAAATGAAGTTCAAAAAGTCATTATGCACTTCATAAAGTACAGGAAGTTAGTTTTATGGTTTTCTATGATTGCCTTTAGTGTTTACCTTCATACAGAATCTCGTGCAGTTGCCCTGTCATAATCCTGAGCAAATGTTGGGAATGTAGGCCAGACAAACTCTGTTTTCAGTTCTCATGCCTTGTATCTCTGACTCAGAACAGGATTTCTAGGAAAGTCCTGCTAAGCCAGTAACTGTCCAGAGGTATAGCTTAGACCATCCTGTGTGTATGATCCATGGATTTCTGATCTGCTGGAAAAAGTCTGGCTGGAAATTCTGATGTCATACTGAGCATGTGCAAAGCTTAATTTTTGGTAGGAAGGGGTTTTGTTTGTCTAGTTTTAAATAAAAAGCTCATGATCTAGCCAAATATAGGCATAGTTTAGGGTAGCAAAAAAAGACTTACTTCTGGCACTGGTAAGATCCTCTGCCAAATAAACTAATTTTTCTAATTAATGTTCACATGCTAGAACATCCTGAAGATGTAAGAAGCACATTCCCCTTTCATTAACTTCAACTTCAAAACTTTTATTTCAAAGGCAACTAAAACTTCTTTGTCTAAAACTTTTTTTTTAAAAAGGCAACAAAAATCACCTGGTCAGATGTTCACCATGGGTTATTTCAGCACAAATGGAAATTTTGCAAAGCTGTAAGCAAATGATTACATGTTCTTCTAGCAATGTGCTGGGGACATGTTTAATAAAAGATGGTGCTATACTTTGAGGAGCATATTATTACTTACCAACAAACTGGATGCTTTATCCTGTAACCATGGAAAATGCCCCGGTGGGTTTCACACCAACACCTTTGGCGTAGGGAGGGTTGTGCTGGTTCAGTGTCTCTTTGGTTGCCATAGAGAGAGAGGACTTGCTGACACGGAAGCTTTGGTCTGCAAACAAGGTACCATACAATGGTGAAAGAGCTCTCTTAAAAAGCATTTTGATAGAGTATTGGAGTGGTTCATGATCCACTAAGTAAGGAGAAGCACCAGGCAACAGCTTTTCTGTGTATTTCAGAACAATTGCATTCCTTTTTCTAAGCCAAAACATAGCCATCACCATTATATAAATCTAAATCTTTCTTGAGAAGTCTGGTTCTCTTCCTTCATTTCCTGTAGCATGCTATCTGCAGCTTATTTCAGACTGTTTTCTCTTAAGCTCCCAGAAAATGTAAACAGAGCATAAAAATCTTGTCCACAAATCTTCACACTAAGTCATCCTGAACTCCCACTAG
The DNA here is from genome assembly GCA_004320125.1 of Scolopax mira. Classification (NCBI taxonomy): domain Eukaryota; kingdom Metazoa; phylum Chordata; class Aves; order Charadriiformes; family Scolopacidae; genus Scolopax; species Scolopax mira. The sequence goes on from BJBW01001414.1 coordinate 103,621, forward strand.
GAGTACATTACCCATAAGATCACTTATTGCAAATTACTATTGAAGTCTTTTTTTTGTCTTTTTTTTTTTCTTTAATATGCTGTAATGTCTAGGAAGAAAAACCTGGTTTCTAAAGGAAAAAAATACTTCTGTAATGTGTTGTGCTTTGACAGTCCCAGACTTGTGAGTGCATGTCTTTTTGTTATACATTGTGGTGGGTTTTGGTTGCTTGAAAGCTCTGTTCTCCTCCTGAGCGTCCAATAGACATGACTTCTACAAAGGAAGAAGATCTCACTAGTACAGTGCACCAAGACAGCTAATATACAACTGCTATTGTATTGCTGAGTTAATTTTATTACAATGCTGCTTTATTCTCTGTTTAGCACGCTCTGATCTGTCGATCTTCTATTTTGCCCAACAGTGTGAGAAGAGTTAAACTATGGAATAATGCTGCAAGTTTTCCCATAGAGTGAGCTTCAATTTGTCGCTTCTGAATTTCATTCTGCTGCTCCTCACTGTAGGCTGCGTTTATTTATTATTTACCAGTTGCAGATATCAGTAGTTATCATTGAACAAAGTCATGGAGCATATATTTCTCTCTAAAACCAGATCAGGTGGAAAGCAGTCATCTACTTGCAATTGCCAGTGATTTCTGCTGCCATCCTTTGCATTTGACAATATGCTCCATGTTGGCAAATGTTTTCCAGATCTCACTGCAATCCAATGGAGCATGTCAGCTATACATATGGAGAATAGTTTTTCCTGTTCCCATGAATTTGTGCCCAACTCTCTTATACATGAGCATTGTCCTTGGCTGCTGCTATAAATATAAGTCAAATGTATGACTTTTTACCACTCATAACTGCATTATATTTCAGAGTAGCTTTCATCCAGGTTTCCCCCAGAATATGTTTTAGTACTTCTGCACTGAAAGTTCTGGCAATACAATTTTGATATGAAAGCATGGTTTTCATTCATACATATATATATATATAGCTAATTGCTCATGCGGGTCTGTAATCAGAAAAGCATGCATTAAGATTAAATGAGAATTCAGTTCAAATGCTAGATTTATGTGTAGTAATTCAATATTGCTGACCAGAGTCTTGATGTTAAGCAACTGGTTTTTGTTTCTGTAAAAGATGGCCTTTCTTTTAGAGCCCCACTTATATTTAGTTGACAAGAATCTGTGATACTTGGAAAAAAATATATTTTTTATATATGATAGTTACAGCATCATGAAAAGGCTTTCTGCAAAATTATGTTTAAATATGTAATGCCACACTGTAAATTCAGGCATGTAGCTCAAGGCTCAGAGTTCTTTTTTGTATCAGCTGTCTGTTTCTCTTACCATGGTGAAAATGCCAAGACAGAAACGTCTTGTCTCTATCTTTCTTGTGGTTCCATGCAAACATGGTCAGCTGAACTGGGAAATAACCATTCTTTGCCTGTGTCAGTGTGGCTGCCTGTGGGTACCTGTATGCTTGGATGTGTGCATTCCATATCCTTCCAAGAAAGTTCTGGGGGAAATTTGCAGCAAGCAGTACTATCTTGGTTTCAATGTGGACATGTGTTTCTTTGAAGAGTATCTAAAATGTTTAGAAAAATAAAAATGCATTAAGCCTACAGACTATATATTGGCCCAAACAATTTGGGATGATACTTTGAAATAGAATATTTAGCTAATAAACTGAAGGCAGCAAATATAGCACTGATTTTTAAAAAGAGTTTTCAAGGAGTTTCTGAGGACTCTTGACTGATGAGTCCAGTATCTGAAACATTAGTAGATTATATAGATATAATAGCATGATCTAGAATAAAGAAATTAGAACAACAAGATTGTGAACATAATGTTCATGATTTGGGGGGGGGAAATTTTCTAAATAGAAGTAGCACCTCATAAATCTAATGAAACGATTTGGAAGAATCAACAAGAACCACGTGGATAAGTGAAGTCTAGTTGATACAGTCAACTGGATTTCCAAAGGTTTTCAACACAGTCCATTTTGAAAGGCTTCTGAAGTAGTAAGTAGCTGAGGGATAAAGGTTTAACAAAATATATCTTCTTGCCCAAATAAAAGTGTTTAAAAGAAAGAAACCAAAAATAGACATAAACTGTCAATTCTCAAAAGAGCAAGAGATAACCAGTTGAACTCCTTGCAGAACTGTGTTGAGTCTGGCACTGTTCATCATATGTGCCTCTTTTTCCAGATCATTTATGTTTTAAAAGACAAAACAAAACCCCTTAGCTCCAAACAAAAAGAAAACAATGTTCAGGTTTTGGTTGTGTAGGGACAACAGATCTGTAAAGGATTATTTTTATCAGTTAAGTCAAGGTAAATTTTCATATTTTGTCAAGAGATTTCTTGAAGTTCTGTATTAAAATATATTATTATCAGTATGTGTATCTATATATCCAGAATATGTTAAGAGGTTAAGGCTGAGAAATATGATTATGCATTCCTGAATATGCTTTATAATATTACTAAATGTTTTAGCATTTATGTTACAATGCCAGTATTCTTAATTTTTGTTAAAGGCTGAACACCAGGACAGAAATTCAGTTTTATTTTACTGATAAATGCTAAGGTTTTTTTACTGATTCCATAATTCCTTAAATAATTGTCAAGGTTTTGTAGTTTATGAATTCATGATTCCCCAGCAGCAGGTTGAAAGTTGTTGCCAGTGCTCTAAAGTTGACAAATGGTTGTGCACCGGTATCTAATACCTTCATATTCAGATGATAAAAGTACACAGGCCCATTGGGTTAATGATGTGATCTTTCCTGGCATGTGTCTATTCTACTGCTCCTGCAGAACCTTCTATCTTTTGACTACATCAAACTGCTCTAACATCGATGTGGGGTTGGCCAGCACGGGTACGCTCTGGCAGAGGTGGTGGGGGGCAGCATACAGTGTGGTTCTCCAAGGGCAGCACTTCAAGCCCATGAGAAAGACTCCGCCACAGCTCAGTCAACTTGCAACTCTCCATTTGCTGTGTGCAGTGGAGTACTTTGAGTTGAGTGGTTTCTTCAGGAGGAGAAGGATTCAATTGTGCAAACATGAATTGGCAACTAGAAAAATGAGAAGGTGGTATGGGGAATGCATAAGCTCTACATGCTGAAAGTGTGCCACTGGGGTCACTGGTAGCAATTTAACTATGTGGAGTATTTAGAGTGAGACAGAACTGTACTTTGAAACCTGTTTGACCAGACAGAGAAAGGTCTGGAATTATCATTGAAAGTCAGTTGAGTCCTGATCTCTGGGAGATCATCCTTTCTGCAAGGGTAGAGGTCTAAGCTTTCATCTGCATTTATCCAAAAACTTGCATTTATCCTGAGAGCATCCCTCATTCAGCAGAGAGATACTCTTCTTTGCAGAGGAAAATATGGCACAACTGCAAAAGAGCAAACATAGAGCAGCACCTCAAAGGTCAAAGGATATGTCCTCCTACCCCGAACATATATGTTATGGTGTCATTTGTTCCATTCAGAAAAACTGATGTCAGATGACAGGGCCTGGACACTAAATTGTATGCAGAATCAGCAGTGAGTTATTTGTCAGTAGCCTGGACACCTGCTGGAGATGATGGAGTTGTTCTGAAATAACCAGTGCTGCTGCAGCCTTTACCAGTGGAGAGGATGAGCTCTGTGAGAGATTCCATTTTGTTTTAAAAGGCTATTTGACAATCGTACGTCCTTATGATTTTTGTTCAATTTATTCTTAAAGCATTTCTGTATTTTGAATTTTAATTTTACCATTTCCTTTGTCAGTGATGAACATTTTAATTACATCCATCTCAAAACAGGTAACTTGAAACCAGGACATAAATTCTACTAAATTATTCTTCTGTTTCATATTTTGCCATCAATTGTTTGGTGGGTTTTTTTCCGAGGTGAATTTTAGCATGCTGGTTCATGTGTCTAATGTAAATATGATGTGATCAATATGCTTCTTATTCTGCTAGTCTTACTAAGCTGTTTCCTTAAGTTTTTCTAGTTTGAGAGTCTCTGACACATAAACAAACTTGTCCAGGCCTCTGTTGAGGGCAAGAATACAATGTAAAAACACCAGAGTCGGTTTTCTGTTGAGCTGAAAATACAACTGGCTTAATGTGTTGGGTGCAGCTGAAGGAGTGTTACAGGAAGGTGGTTATAAATGCACCTTTGTCCTCTCCCTCACTATTTTTTTCATGCACTTGTGCGCAGGACATCGGTGACTTAGCGCAGTGCTCCCTTTGTTCCAGCCTGATACTTGTTTTCTGCTTCACCCAGACGTCCACAGGAGCTTGCAATAACGGAAGAACTTTTAGCAGTATTTAAGGACTTCTTTTCACAACCTAATACTAAAGGGATCGCATTGAGAAATATGGGAATGCTTCCAGACTCCCAAGCAGAATTAGGAAGGTAGAAGTTTAGCTACAACTTCTTTAATTTGTTGCAAAATACTGGTTTTTGTCATGAGGCCCTAGAGAGGACTGTCTCACAAGACTTTTACTAATTTTGAGTCATCGCTTCGTAAAGGAGCCACAGCTCAATAACTTCCTTAATCACATAGAGATATTTGCATATAATCTTTGTTTGTTCCAGTTGTCACTGTGGACATATTTGGTATATATCTTCCTGAAGTGCTACCATTTTCATGTTTAAATTTAAAGAAAGGAGTCACATCCTGCAGGATTCCTTGGTATTTATTTAAAAATTCACTATCACATACGTGCCTGTGACATTCCACTTCAGAAAGAGTACATCTCAAAGATGTGAACACAAAATACAGTGACCAGCAGGGCTAATTCTTTTATTTAAGCATTCTTCCTTGCTCGCTGCTGCTCTTCCATGTACAGTTGGACTGTAAACTCTTTCTGATGCGCTACCAACACAAAGGGTGAAGCAACAGTCGGAACAGTAGGGAGTGTTCTGCTGGAGAATGAATTTGCACCGCCTGCAAGCAGGTACGCTGCTCTTGATGCTACTTAAAAGAGTTTAGGAGTATTTTGAGAGCAACACTGGTCTCACTCCCTTTCGTCATGTAGCATGACAGAATAGCCACGTCGTAAAAACCAGGTAGCACTGTTGAGGGATTCCTTTTTCTCTGCAGAAAGCACCGGTTAAACCCCCAAAGGACACGCTGTAACCTGTTCTAAAGAACAATGAAAACTATGGCAAGAATCTGTGAGTTCTCACACTGGAACTCCGTCCCTTCATTTTCCTTTGTCCTGCTGCCAGGGCTTCCCGCACCCGCCGCCACGGCACCTTAAAAAGCGGGACCGCCCAGGAAACCCGGGGGGGGCTTCTCGCTGGTAGAGGTAAGGCTGCTCCGGGGGGGGGCAGCGGAGGAACCGGGACTGGTCGGAACGGCCGCTCCTCGGGAGGATCCCCGCTGGAAGCCTGCCTGAGAGCGGCGGTGCCAGGCCTCTGCCCGCGGCGGGCCGCCCCCCCGCGCCGCCGGCGCCCGGGGAAGGTGCTCCTTACATGGGCATGGCCGCTGCTCGCCCGGGGCCCGGGCGGGGTGGCCCCGCCGGAGCCGGGCCGCGGCCGAGCCGGGGGCGGCGCGGCCCCGGGGGTTCAGGCAGACAAAGAACAGCGCCGGTAACCAAATAAGGAAGTTGGAGCTGGAGGATTTCAGAATAGGAGTAAGGATGGGAGGGGAGGGGGGGAGATGGCGGGGACGCCGGGGAAGCAGGCTTGCTGCGGGAAGCCGCTCTCGGTTGTTAAAAGCCAAGTGGTAAACACGGGGCATCAAGGCTCCCGAACTTGTCGCTGTCCTTCTGTAATCTTCTGCCAGCAAAGCTGAGGGACTCAAGCTGTGTTTGCCATATTTTCTCATGTTTCTGGAAGTTCTTTATAGTTTTTTGTTTATAAAGGAGGTCTTTGGCAGCCCCGTGGGTTAGCAGCCTGAAGATAAACGAGTCTTCCTCTGCCAGGGGAAAAAAAAATCCCATTGTAGGTGGTTTCAGGCACCAGGATAACACATTATGAATTTTTGTCCACTGCAGTGTTAAAATGAAAACTTAGAAATTCATCTAGAAAGAGTACACATGCACCCCCGAGAGACTGAGGTGCCTTTGCAGTTGAGAACAGGAGAGAAACAGAGAAAGGGAAGAAAATGAGTACTGAAAAAAACATCTTGACAATTCTGATAGAAAAGCATTTCATAACAAAATGACTTGGTGAAAAAGTATTCCATGATGTCAGAAATGTAAGTAAGCTACTGTTTTAAACATAGGTATGGAATTCATAACCTGCAGTCCTAATCCCTAGTGTCTTGGGACATTTGGGGTTTTTTTCCTACTTATATGGGCTGAATTTAAAAGATCTTGTTCCTGGTGGGGAAAGGCACAGAACACCATTCACCTTCTCACTTCAGACTTACTTGGAACAGGAAGAATTAGCACAACAGAAACATTCAGTAGATGAAGGAGCAGCTGTGATCTCTGCTGACTGTGTGAAAGCTAGAACAGAGAAAACTGAATAGCTGTGGGCACAAACTGCAGCAGGAACGTTTTACATACTGGCCTGGTTTGCTCTGGTTTCAAAACGTTAGCAGCAGAACGTCTCCTAAATTCACAGCCTTTATAGCAAACAATTACATGCACTGTGAGCTTGACATCCTGATGAAAGGAAGTAAGTTATGCCTTGATCTTGAAATTGTGACCAGATCAGCTCATAAACAGCTACTGAAAAACATTTTAAATATTGCGCGGAAGCCTGACATGGCAGAAACAGCTTCTCTGTCTTTCCTGACAGGCCTCCAAATTACAGCAGCTGTAACTTACTGAAGTGTAACTAATTGAAAGATACAGCGCACTCACCATTACTCTATCAGGAGTATTAAAGGAGAGAACGTAGTGCTGGGATTTGAGTTGGGAACTTGGAAGGACTTATGGGTGACAGTCAAATTACTGTAACCATCCATGACTTTATACAGGCCTTCTAACAATTGAAGTGTCTGAAGTGTAGGTAGACCTGTAATAGAATTGTAGTGATGCTTGCAGATGTCTGATGATTTCAGTATGAGAGCTGAAGAGCGTTACACCAATTTCACTATGAAGTAAAGAAGCCATAGATACAATACTAACAAAACCAAAGGGTAAGCCTTCAGCAAGGTTATTTTGCTCTTGATCCCAATATGTTGATTGAAACAAAAGAATATTACAGGTGCCTTTGAACTTATTTCACTAATAAAAAATAGAGAATCTGAGAAAAGCAGTAGAGTAAGGAGAATGAACGTGCAAGGAAAAGCAGCAAGAGCTGGGAAACAAATACAGGGCAGAACCAGCTGCACAGCTTGAGAGAGAAAATAAATTGGACAAAGACTTACAAAATATCTCTCCTTTGTGGTGTTAGTGAAATTGGCAGCTTCGCATGGGTCAAAATCCTTTTGACTCTGAGGAGCAAATCATTTTGCAGGTTATATTTTGTTATATTTTAATGTAGCCATTTCCAGAGCTCATACACATTGTTATACCTGTAATTGTAAGGGTCAGGAAATTCTTCTGGATTACTCATGGTCAAAACAGATGGGTACCAAACTAGAACGTGGGTACCAAAGTATCTAGGTACTTTAAGGAAGCCTCTGGGAGGGATGCTTCACTTCACCATATGCTTGTTGTTCAACCACCACTGTTCCAGGTCCTTGTTAGTAAGTGCCTTGTCTATATAGAAAGTGCCTATATAGTAGACCCATGGTTTTTCTCCATGCTATCATAGGGGTTACACAGTAAGTCTAATCAATATTATTTAAACAATTTTGTACCCTGAAGACCCTTGCTATTTTAGTCCAAAAGGTGAAGTAATTAGCATTTTAACAAAGAAGACTTAAGCATGAGTCACTTCACCACCATGTGTATGCACACTCATGTGTGTATATACATATATGTCCATTAAAATGGTAATTGCTTTCTTCTGAAAATTACCTCAGCAATAGGAACATCTCATTTTTGTTCTCCTCTGTGCGATTAGAAGTTTGGGAAAAGGTCCTCTTTTCATTTTATTTTTCATTAATCGTGTTTTAGTAGTTCACAGACTTTGCAGTTAGATTTGGTTTCTAATGTTGGCTCTAGGTTTGGTTTGCTCTCTGAGAAGCACATAACTGATGGTGTGTATTGGCAGAATTGAAAGTGATGTGAAATGTTTGCTTAAATATTCTTTCTTGTAGCAAATGTGATCCTTTATTTTCCATAAGTGCTAAGAAAAACAAAAGCCACAAGCGACTTGGTACTCCTAGTTCAGACATTGTGAATTTTACCAACAGGAAATAATACCAAACAAAGCAATTTACAGTTATGACCTCAGTGTCTGCCAACACCAGCAAAGCTAGGTAGTACAGGATGCTTGTAATACTGGATTCAATAGATTTTCAAGTAGTGCTAAGTGCTTTGGACTGGTTCGTGTTTAGCAATTACTGTTTCAGAGGTGTAATTAGCCCCTTTTGTCTTCAGGAAAACCTGATTATGCATTCTGGCTTTCTAAAGAAATATCAAACTCTCGTGTATTCCAAGAAAATCCATGTCCTGTTCCTGTTTTAGTAATCCCCCTTCAGAGCTTCTAAATGTCAAGTACAGTATGGGAGGGGGCGTAATTTTATGGAGAATTTTTTACTTTTAAAAAAAATATAAAAATCCACAATGGTTGGCATGTTGGAACTTGTTTTGCGTGGCTAGTGTAAGTGGGATGCATTTCCTCTATGTCAGAAAAACAGGGAGATTGCTGGATTGGGCTCCATATATCATTGAATTCAGTCAACTGCATATGAATCAGTTTGAAAGCTTGTAAACTCTTTCAGTTCCCTCTTTTAGTCCTTCAGTGTCTTATGTTACTCCCATTTCCATCTGAGCTTAACAATGTTTGAACTGTAATATGATGCAAAGCTCCATTGTGGCTGGCTGAATACTATTTGGGTTGATTTACAGGCATGCCAATATTCTTTAATTAATTTCCAGTTCAGTTTTCAAGACCAAAAGAATCTTGTGTCATGTGTCTCCCCCATGGAGAAAAGACCATTTGAATCTCAATCACAACTTCTTGTCCGACCTCAGAATTTTCTAGTGGTTTTTTGTTGTTGTTGTTTTCTTTTTGAAAAACATCCTGTTTTGATTTTAAAAATTTGAGAGATCTGGTCTTAGCTAGCTTGATCAGAACTGCACACTGTGTAACTTTTAATGTCTTTGTTATTCACTAGCTAAAATTTTGCATATCATAATGAAGAAAAAACAAGGCAAACAGAAGAAAGGGAATAGAAGCATGTAGTAAAATCGCAATTGGAAACTAGCTGTTGTGGATGACAATGTATGGATACGCTGTTAAGGTACACTTCCTTCACTGAAGATACACTGCAAGCAAAAAGGTTGCATTTGGTACTGTGAATTATTCTGTAGCAGTTTAGGAAAGTCTGTTGAGTTGTTTTGTCTTTATTTGTTTGCCAGGGATTCAACTACTTTATGTAAGGTTTTCTTTCTGCATTTTCAGCTTCTTTTCACTGAAGTTATCCTTTTTGTTTTCCATACTTTAAGCAATACTAATTTCATTTTATTTACAATGTGGTGTGAAAAGTGAGTCTTCTTTTTGTGAAGATTCTCAACGTTTGAAGGAATCCTAGCAAAGAAACCCCTTATATGACTTCAGCCAGTTGGGTGTTTCCCTGTTTTAATAACAGCATTTACCATTACCTCTACTAGTTCAGAAAAATTAATTTTTGTTGGTTTTTATTGCATTTTTCCAAAAACTGTTGCTTATGATTGTCATTACATTTGTTTTTTATGTGTAAATTAGCTTCCCTCATTTTAGTTTCCCAGTCATGCTGTACATATAGTTGGAAACTCCTTAAACTAGAAACAAATGTTCCTGGAGCTGGAATGATAGGCAAAGTTGTTTACAAGAAAGAATCACAGATCATATTAAGTTTTAAGTTAAGCATATGGTTTTGTTTCCTTTCTCTTTGGATCTTTATCTCACTTTGTGCCTCATGTTTGGTTCCCAGTAAGTTGAGCTTCATTTTCACTTTCTGTGCCCAGTTATGTTTGTGGAGTCACAGTGAAGCAAGTGTCTTGAACTAAGCTGATAAGCACAAGCTGCCTTTTTGCTTTCATCTTCCATCCCCATGAAGTGAACACGAGCATATATGCATAGACATAAAATTCTTCTCCAAAATTCCTGGAACATATGTGCAAAATATGTGCAATGTAAGAGCTGTGACAGAAGAAAATGTCAGAGAACTCAGTTGTCTTTACTAAAATACGAACTCGCTCTGTTATAGTCAAATACAAAAGAGAAGGTGCAGTTAAGAGACATGAAGTCCAGATACTGCTTTTCTATAATTGGCATTTCCTACTGTGTACCCGTCCGTTGTGTGTGTTAGATACCTGCAGCTATGACTGGCTGAACTGTGTTCTGCTTGTTAGATAAAATACTATCCTTGACCAGCATACTTAGCCAAAATCCCGTAGAGACTGGGGTGAGTGATACTCTTTTTATCTTTGGGCTATCTCTGATACTATGTGCCTGAGCTACCATGCTTCTTCCCCACAGTCATGTACCAGAATTGGAAGCAGAGTGCCAGTGCAGTGCCAGGGTCTGGCGTGTCACTCTCTGTTCTAGCAATAGGGAGATGCTTTATTTCCCCCTCCCTCTTTCCTAGTTGGTGGCATTTCTCTGTTCTCCCTGTGACCTTCTGGAGGCAGTGAGTGATGTGGAGTGAGTCCTGAGTCCTAAAGAGGGCTGGGTGGTGAAAAGGAGCGAAGGGGGTTGAGTAAGCAAGGGAAGTTTCAGTGCCACCTAGTTCTGAATTTTCCATCATAGAATGAAATTTCCCAGATCTTGTTTATCTTGGGGGTTCATACCGGTTGGAGGTAACTAGTTATGATGATGATGTTCTTGTAAACCGAACAGATTCACAGCATCCAGAGCTGGACTGTAATACACAGTGACTGGGAAGTGGAGCTAAAAGAAAGAGGAGCACCCTAACTTTCAGATGCCCTAATATCTCTTAGCTATTGTCCAGGTTGTTTCATACCAGTAAGACAAAAGGCAGCACGTTCATACACTTCTTTTTGCTGCCCACATTGTAAAACATTCAAGCGATACTGATCACCTCTGTGGACTAAGCATGGACTTGAGAATAGAGGTTTTACAGATGTATCTTTTGAGATTGTCCGTCTTGTTTTAAGCAGATATTTGAGTAGATGTTACTAATGACTAGTTGTGTTCTATGAAACTGATGTTGGCGTGTAACCTGTACGGAAGCACCAGACTAAGTGTGTTCTGGTAAGAAGGGTATGAACCAGCAACAGGAATCTGTTCTTCAGTCTTCATCTCCTTGTGGAAAAAGAAAAGAAAAAGAACTGTCTACCTCCCAATGATGCCCTTAGTGGAATATATAATAGGAATTAATGTATTTACAGTAAGTGTTTGGCACTCTGCATAATTAGACTGCAAAATAGCATGCTTTCTGTAGCAATTAGTAAATGCTCTCTGAACTCTGATGCTAACCTTTGAGAGGTGAGGAAGACAGGAAGTTGTTTATCAGGCAGATGACTAAAGTGTGCATTAGAATGGTACGGTTTTTCTGAAAAAAAGTTTTAAATTCAGTTTAACCTGAAAACTCAGGGACTTGGCACAAGTAGTGGCATTAAGTGTTATTTAAAAAGGAACAGAAAAATATTAAACAACTTAAAAGATAACTTGAGACATTGCTTCCACAGTTCTACGTTGGAACACGTAGCCATCCCACCCACTCTGTCATGCAGGGAAAAAAAATGTTGTGGAAATCATGGAAACTTTTCCTAGGCTGCAAACTAATGTAAACTCTGGTGGAGCCACTTTCGTGCAGCTGAGCGGCCCCATGGAGGAGCCGGGGAGGGTTCCTCTGGGCAGCTGCTTCTGCTTCAGTGGAGACTTCTCAAGCTCTTCTGCTGGCTGCGGATGCCGAGTTCCTGGAGGGAAGGCAGGGAGCTTCCAGCACGGGACCCGGGACCCCAGCCTTTTTTTGGCAAAAAGCGTAACAAAAAGTCCCAGTTCTCGCAGCTCCGAGGGGCGAGTAATTGAGAGTTAGTCTGCGGCGAGAGGGAAAGACGATCCCGATGGCCATTCGCTGCGGGGAGCCCGCGTTTCCCCGCCGTTCCCGGCAGCCCGGTAACGCCTCTCGCAGGCACGGGGGAGCCCGGGGGTGGCGGCGGGACTCTTAACGTGAAGCTGCCGGAGTGGGACGCGCCGGCGGAGGCTCCGTGAGTCACGGCGCGCTGCCTGCGCCGCCCGGCCCCTATATAGCGCCGGGTACCTGCGGGAGCCGCGCCGCTCCCGCTGCGCTCCCGCTCCCGCTCCGCCGCCGGCCTCCCGCCGCCCCGCTAAAACTGGCGCTCGGGTGTGTGATAACGGCCCACGCCGAGGTAAGATGGCAGGATGCTTTCCTGGGTTCGTCCGGGAGGTGTTTTCTGCGGGTGAGGCGAGCGCACGGCAGAAGCGGTGATGGAAAGCGAGGGGTCAGGGCAAATGAAACGGTGCCGTAACGGAATCGCGCTGCCCGCGTTTCTTTCGAGTATTTCCTGCTCGCACGACCGCTTCTTGCCCTCTTAGTCCGGCGCATCGTCTGTAGGTGCATTCCAGTTTGGCTGATGCACTTTATTTGCCCACCTTGGCCATCGGCTTGGTGTTGCCTAAGGCAGAAAGGATGCTGGTGTGGCGTCCCCGGCTGTGTGTATCTCAGTAGCTCAAGACTTGCTAAATCAGTTGTGAGTTTGTTACTAAACGTGACAGAGCAGTAAAATATGGGTGCTGTTGCAGCCTTCTTTGTAGGAGCCCTGTGATACTCCTGGGTGAAAAGAGAGTTGGTCATTAACAGGAGGTTCGGATGTTTTAGAAAACCTTACCATGGCTTCTTACAAAAATTAAACCAAGATCAAGCAAAATATTGGTTTGGGGTTTCTTTTTGCCCTGTGGAATTCATTAGGCTGTAAGGAAGACATATTTGGTGACCTAGCAGTGATGTACTCTTTGGATGACTTTTTTTGTCGAATGTTTATCATTGAGTGTTCAAAGGAATTTGGTGTTACTTAGTAACTTTGTAACTTATAACAGTAGTGGCTTTGGAGATTTTTTTTTTTCTTTTCCAAGTCTGTAGCAGGCCTTTGTTTAAATTTTAGTAGCAAAGACAGGGGGAAAAAAAAAAAAAAGTTAAACTTTCCTGGCAGAAAGCGCATAATTAGAAAGAAGGCTGGGAAAAGTAAGACTGGCCTTCCTTATAATGATGTGTTTACAGAAACTTGGAAAGCAGAGATATGCATTGGCTATCAAAGAGAAACCAACGTCTGCTGTTGGAACATTTTCGTCAGCCTTATATTAAGGAATAAGGCACTGCAGAGCATACATCTAAAAATAGGAGTGGACACATTCAATGTTTCATTAGGCTTTGAGGTCAAGAAACTGTTTTTCCACAGAATTCTGTGGCTGTATTGAACTGAAACCTTGATTCCTGGGACCAAACCTTATATTTCTGAAATTAACTCCATAAGATGTATTACATGTTGTATGGAAAGTTTTGTGTCCACTCACAAGTCTGTGCACCAAAATACACTGAAGTTCTGGGGTAGGAAAAGTTATGGTGATGTTCTTAAGGAAGCCCAACAGTTTCCAGGCATCCAAAGCTAGTCTGTGATTCACAATGCATACCAGACATAGAAGGATTAAGATATAGAACTGATAACAAGAGGATGGAAAAACATATAAAAAGTTAAATGGCTCTCAGCCCATGTCCATTGATTGCATCTAAACCACTTCACTATGAAAAAGGGGGCAAATACTTGTGAGAACAGGATTCTGAGAGAGATTCTGTTGGATCCTGCTTTTGGATGGAGAAAAAATCCTGAAAGAACTGACTATGAAATATTCTAGGACTAATTTTCCTGGCCAGGAGTAGAATCCATGTGGGAAAACATGGGGTCAGAGGGATAAAAGTTTGAATAAAAGGAACTGGGATGATTGAGTAGGAAATATGCAGATGTTCTTACAACTTTTTAAACTCTTAGGAATATGCAGGTAGGATTATTTTGTTGGAATTAGGAGTGTCTCATTTGGATAAAACCATTTCTCTCATCTTTGAGGTAATGAAACCTTCTAATCGCAAAGTCAGAATTTAGCAGGTTACCATACACCGCAATCTGATACAGATGTTTGCCTAAAACCAAAATGGTGGGTGTGTGGAAAATGTTTGTTAGCAGTGACACGTATGTCACATAGCTTTTCTTGTAGCTTTATGAGAGCCAAGCAAATACTTTTTTTTTTTCATTGAAATACTGTTCTGAAATTGTGAAGTGTGATTTAAGAAACAATATGTAGCCTAAGATATCAGGATTCCATTAAAAAGCACTACTCTGAAGTACATGTTTTTATATTCTCATACTTAATGAACTCCTAGAAAATTCTATATTATCTTCAAATTGTTCTTTTTATTTATTTCTTATTTTTATGTAAGAGCAAAACAGTTATATATATTTCCTGCCAGGCTCATTTTGCTAGACATTTATAGGTGCTTGTGCACCTCTTACTGTGGGCCTGTTGTTTTTGACTAGCCTGAGTCTACTACTTTCTCTTTGCAGAGACCATGATGATTGCAACATATAAAACTTTGCAAAGTGTTATTCCCAGTAATTACTGGGTTTGTATAATTGCAATTATTGTAAAGTAGTTCTCAAGAGATATGGTTCCAGGCAGCAGAAAGCAAGTCACTATCCTCTGAAGAATTTTTCGAGCTAATGCGACAGTTGTGGAGGGCATGACAGTCTAACCTCTCCACAGACAGGAGCGGGGTTGCAGTTTTGTCATCCAGTTTGTGGTCTGCATGACTTCAAGAGCCATTTCTAATAGCTATGTTAGCTATGTTAGAACTGCATGCCTCTGTTTCTGTAAGCACTCGGTGGTAAATCTGATGAGTAATGTTCAGCTGTTGGGTTTTGGGCAATTGGAAAACAAAGGGAGCAGCCTGGCTGGAAGTGACCTGTGGGACGCTGGTCAGCTCACTAACATGGAGAATTCCTTTTTTTCTCTCCTGCAAAGAATTTATTTCCAGCACTCTGCTTCAAAATGACAGACTCGCCTTATTTAAACTTACCTGGTTCTCAGATGGGCAAAGTGAACTGGTCTGACTTGTAAAGTCATGTATTTGATGGGAAATTACTGTGTTCTTCAAACAGCAAATGAATTTCTCAACCAGCTCTGTTTAAAGTAGCTGCTTCGTGATTTTACTGATGCCAACGTTAATGTGGACCCATGTGCCTAGGAGCAGAGTAGAGCATTAATCAATGTGATGTCATGGGTGTTTTCTCTGTGATTATAACACCATTTCCTATAGATTATGAACAGTGGTAGGTACCAAACCATGACAGACATGAAGATAAAGACCTTTGGTTTTAAAAAGCTGACTTTCTAAGATGAAAATGTGTAGATAAGGGAAGTGCAGGGGTACAGTCAGGACAAACTCTGAAAGATGAAGGTAAACATATGCACTATTAGTTACATACTTTTCATATGAAATATTTTATGTTATTGTCATATGTCTTTTCATTTGCTATTTACTCTCCAAGAAAGGAGTCTTCAAGTATTTGGGAATCTAACAGACCTTTACAGAGCTGAGAAGAGTGGTGACCCTAAGATTTAATTTTCCCAATAAAAATTTCAGCATTACTAAGAACATATTAATTAATGGATAGTCCCATATTTTCCTGAAAACAAAATTTTTGGCTGGAAACTTTTCATCCTTGGAATATTCTTTAATCAAAATATGCCTTAATTTGGAAGAATTAGGAAGAATATACATAGAGTAATTACTAACCAAGCTGTAGGATGCCCAGAAGACTCATTTTAACCTCTTATTCTGCAAAAACTGGAGAGTCGTTTGTGACCACAACTGGCAGAACTTCCTGGAGGTTTACAGATCATTTAACATTTTGTTATTCGTATAATTAAAAAAAAAAATGCTTACTATGCTATCATAATTATTATAGAAGGAGAACCAATAATTAAGGCAGTTTCTTTTACATCTGTGAATTATACTTTCTGGAATCATACATGAATAGAAATATTTTTCCTCTGCATTGCTGTCTAGACACTTACCATGGTCCTTCTCCCACCTGCTTAAGACATTCTAGCCCTTGCCAAGGCAGGAAGCTTATATTTCCTTTATTGAAGCAGAAAGTGATTGTAATTAGTGTGTTGTGCATGGCACTCCCCAGCACTTTCCTTTTCCACAAAGGGAAGGAGTTTAAGATAAACAGAATTTATTTTTATATAAATAAATAAATACAATGGGTCAGTTTATTGCTGGACATTTCTCTGCCTGGTGCACCTGCATGAGATCAGCCAAGGAACAACTGAATCCGCTTTCCCTAGTTTACATGCTGTGTGTATCTCTCCAGGGATGATTTTTAGATTCATTTAGTTTATCCTTTGGTAGCAGAGTTCATTCCAGTCCTTCCTAGGACTTCCTTCTAAGAAAGCAGACTGGGAATTTTATTCCTCCACGTTACAAAAAAATGTTCCTGTTGAAACTCCTCTTTGAAATGTTATACAATATAGACCATTGTATGAAACTGATGTGCTGATCTAAAACATAGGAGAAGAAACCAGTCTGACCTCATGCTTCACTATAGAGTATTTCAAACAGAAAGTGACAATGTGAGCTTGAATTCATATTTCAGCATTAAAAATACAGTAGAGTTATTTGGTTGAAGACATGAGTCTGTGTGTCAAGAGCTGCTAATACTGCATTGCCAAAATATCCAAGTTTTGATAAGTGTTCCTAAGATGGCACAAGTCTCACTTGTCCTTTTGGATTGGTGTAAAGTGAAGGCTTTCTAGAGAAAGACAATTATTTGCAGACATGTGTCAGCCAGCAGAAATGTACAGGAAAAGATTTTTTTGGTTTTCATTGGCAGCATGCTTACATTTTATTTTCCAGGCTAAAATGTAAAAATAGATTAACACACAAAGTCTGTTTTTATAATGTTAACATTTATACCAACCAAGTAATCCCAGCAAATTCTTATATGCTTTTGTACCCAATAAGGCAAAACAGTACCTGAGGTGAGCATCTAAATAATGGGAAAACATTGGGAATTAGTGTACAACGTCTGTATTTAACTTACTGCTTTTATGATCTTGGGTGGGATTGTTTTAATCTTTGCATTTGCAAGAAAATGACTGAACTTTGCTTTAAAAGCATTACATTTAGATGGAGATTTAGTCAGCTGGATTTAATTTTTAAATTTTAATTTAAAAGGAATTCCTCTGCTCTGATGAAAAAGGATCCACTTCAGAAAGCGAGAAATGAATGCAGGCAGTATCTGGTGGGCTGGAGAAACTTCATTAGGAGTTCCTGCCTGGGCTCTTGTAAATAGCAAAAGTGTATGGAATGTTTTGATTTTTATTTTTTTGTGTGCCTCGATTACACAATCATTTTAAAAGTGTGACCCCAGTTCTCCAGCCACACTGAATACAGAAAGCTGGTTTAAATCAAGACCTGCATGTGTTACAGCAGCTTTTCTCAGGAGAGCCAACCTGATGGTTTTAGGCTGAGCTTTAAGCTGGACTTGCTCCTACCCGTTTTTGCACTTTACTCACAACTTGGAAGACTTATCCTTAAAAAAGGATCATTATGTTACTTCTGTAGCTGGATTTTGTCATCTTTTAAAATTTTGATTTGATGGCTGAATTCATTCCTCTGAATAAGCAAAATGAATGACAGTATGAACATAGTCACTAGAAATGGAATTGCTTTTCATTTCTGTTGGAAACACCATGTGTGTATGTACATGCAGATGTGTGTGAAATATATATTTCTGGCTTCAAAGAACAGATAATGCTTTTTTTTTTTTTATGAGAGGGGATAGTGCACGTCTGTTTCTGTGTCCATATATATGTAACAATGTGTGAATATATATGTGGGGGGAGGGGGGGTTCATACAGAGCGTAAGTAAAAGTCTTTATCTGACTCATGGGGTTGATTTGTTTAAAGCAGCTATTAAAGTGCAAAACAATTTTAATAGCCAACTTTGGCTAGTGGAACAGATTCACCAAGGCAACATAGAAAGTTTTGCACAAATGAAAGGAGAGTTTCCTTGTGCAGAACCCCGGTGGTGCTCTATTTCTTCCAGCCCACCTCACTATACTTATTTTGGCTCTGAAATATAAAGCCTTTCTTTTCAGTGTTTGAAGGTTTCGGGAGGGCACCCTGATTTATGGCTGTATTTTGTGGTGACCAAAGATCTAGTGAATTCTTTAGTACAAGTGAGGCTTTGAAAACCCCAGAGGTGGTCATAATATTTTGTGGTTGGGGTATCTTCATGCAGTCTGTATTTGTGTGTGATCTATGTTTCCTGTCAAAACTTTTAGGGAATTAAATGAAAGCGTGAGTTACTTGGTATTGCATTACTGATGGTGAGTCTTTTGCAAGATGGTGCCATTTAGTTCTCTGCAAATCCGAGGTTCCTAAACCAGAATTACGTAAAGAAAATGTAAAGGGAGTATTGATATCCATACTGGCAGAAGCATTAATGCATGGCTGCAAATGACTTTCAGACATTTTCATGGAAAGAGTGCCTGGGCTTCAGAAATGTCCATGGCTCTATAAACTACAGAATCTTTTCCATGAGGAGTCAGACTTTTGTGTTTTCTTTTCCACAACAGACATGTTTCCTCATCTGACATGGCCAAATCCTATTGGTTTTCTGTTTCTAAAGCTAGCTGATAATTTTCATATATCCATGATAATTTTCACACTCCTAGGTTCAATGGCCTCCCCAAATCATGTATTATTCTTTCATGTATAACATTCGTATCCTATTTTTTAAGGCAGTAAATAGTTTGCCATACTGCCTGACTATGTTCTAGGAAGGAAGTCTTGATTTTCTATAAATCTTTGTAGTTTTTCTATCTCTATAAAAATCTGGAGATCTGTATGTAACATAAAAAAAGAGACACACCTCTTCTATCAGTTTCTACAGACATACGAAATCCAATTTATAAAGTGAGACTACGGAAGTTCAAACTATATTGAAAGTACATTATGTTGTCTCATGAGTCTCTAGGATGTTACATGTGGTTTCCATTCTTTTATCTTTAGTGGCTTTTGGAGTTTCTGCTAGAGATTTAGAGGTTATTAACTGCTCAACATTTTCTTAAGTTGTTCATTAGGAATTTCTGGAAAATCATTGCTTCCATTTTCTTCTTTCTATTAAGATACACCCTAAATGTCTTCTTTCTTTTTTTAAAAAAAAGAAAAATATTTTTAATATCAGTTTTATTTCAGGAACATTTGTGCTCACAAGACACAGAGCTTTCAGGGAAAGCTTTCTTATTTCATATACATGCAAGTGAATTAGAAGAGCGTTGCATGTGCATTTGTCCGCATTGATGGCCTGTTAACTTAAAACCAAAACGATATGTCAACATTTTTTCAAACAAAGAATAAACTTCCAGATGCTGACTCTGAGGTTCATTCTCTGGTTGTCTATGGCTCATAAAACACAGTGTCTAAGTAATAGACTTGGTCTATTTAGACTTGTCTAAATAAAAGTTATACAGCTGATTCTAAAACTCTTGGTTCCTGTGTCCCCATCCCTTCAAATTTTAGTGGTCATGCTAATGGATAGGTATAGAGAGCCAGTTAATGTGAATAATGGCATTTATCTGAATCATATGAAATACCCAGAAAAACAAGCAGAAGACTCAGAAATCAGGATTTCTGTGCCACATTTCCCTTGCGCTCCCACCAATTGTAGGGCTGCCATCAGCAACCAGCTGCAAGCAACACATGAGCCTTCTCTGCAGCCCTTGGTGGAACATATTGCAGTAATCTAGTCTTGATGTCAAAGATGCGTCATGTGGTACGCGGAGCAGTGGATGGTGGAACCATTCCCAGGATGGTGAAGCTCAGTGCTGACCACATGCATCACAGTTCACCCAAGATCAAGGACCCGATTTCAACTCTGAGGAATCTTTTAAGGAGGGAAGTGATGCTTTCTGGAGCACAGGCAGTCATTTTAAAGGAGCACGGTTTTGTGATTGTCTGTCTTTGCTTCAGCATATCCAGCTGCTCTGCAATACCTCACTGGAAGTTTTCTTCTCACAAACAAACGACGGCAGGGATTCTGCAGGTTCACAGAAATGTAAAGAAATTCAGACCCCAGAAACACACACAGAAGTAGGGAATATTCTTCTTGTTACAGACTGCAGCAATAAATCAGGGCATTAATGTGTGAGCACAAATGTTATAATTATAAATTAGTTTCAGGTTCTTTTGCCATGCATATCTTGAGATGAAGCAAGCCATTCCTAAACTTCTTACAAGTATCTGTTTATTATCTACGGGCATGGCTTTTTGTGTTTGGTGCAGAGAAAGTACTGATATTTTTAACACTAGATTTAGCATGTTGTTTTACTAAAAGGCAATAAGGTACTTCTGGTTTCATGCTCTTCTGACTGCAGCCTGCTCCTCCTACAAACTCCCAGGCAAGGCTATTTCATCCTCACTTAAAACATTCTTTGAAAACTGTTCTGTGGTACTTCTTTAAATTTGTAAAGTTAACATTCCTGTTGGATACAAGCTTTTGACTATTTTTTTGGGGTAGACTGTAACTAGAAAAGAGGAGTGACCTAGGTACAGTTAATTATAAAGAATTACAAAAGAGCTCCGTGGGCCACTGGGCTAATTTTCACTTTGCGATTAAAACACAGTGTTCACATTATGTCCTTTTTTGGATTAAGAAGATAGATGTTTGTACTTTAAGCACTAATGCCTACAAACGCAAAAGACAGGCCCTGTTTACTGAGTGAATTCTTGTCCGAGTTCTAAATTAGAGGAACTGTTTGCAATGCTAATATTTGAAGTAACACACTCATTGATAAAGAGCAGAGCAGAATAGAATTGGAATGCATTCAAGCAGGAAGCTGGTCTGTAGGAGATGAAAGTTTGGGGAGGTTGAGTGATTTTGTGTGAACATATAAAGCTCTGGGATGCCTAATATTTTAACTAAGTATCCTCCCTTTTTCCAAAAGATTTGGTATGTCTGCCAGAATTTACAGTACTGGCAGAGCAAAACGTTGGTTATGCAGAGGAACAGAGGATTAACTAATTAGAGGGAAAGTGGGATGTTTAGGAGACATTTGAAAAAACTTGAATAGTACATTTTTAATTAGTGGAAATGTTTAAAAGATGCCAGGGCCTCATATAGAGAGTGATACAAGACAGAAGCACCTTATCCAAAAGATTAAATTCTTCACAAAATCATAATTAAATAATACTTAATGTGCTTCTGAGTTAGAGAAATTGTCTCTCTGTCATCATTGATGGTCTTTATGATAGAGGAAGAATCACAGAAATCTGCTGTCAAGCTTCCTGATTTTAATCTTTGTGGTTGGCTGTTGAGTTTATTCTCAAATCCTTCCTCAATTTAATTACCTCAAATATACCTCATGACTTTTGTTATAGGTTGTCTACTGCTTTGCATGAAATTGAAAATATCTTTTGACAAGAGTCACTTAAAAAGGAAGCATGCTACCAATATGATTAGTTTCTCAATAAACTGCTCTTTGTTTTGGAAAATTTAGGGTTTGCTAAAACCACTGACCACTGTCAAAGTTTGTAGAGTAATTGAAGGTTTCATATGTGTTTCACAGTTGGTAGAGGTAACTGCAGCATGCTGCAGAAAGGACAGGATAAAGGTGGTAAAGGGGCTTTTTGGAAGATGTGAGACATGTGAGGTCACCTTCTATGACAAAGTGACCTACTTGGTGGATGCAGGAAAGGCTGTGGATGTTGTTTACATAGACTTTAAAAAGGCCTTCGATACAGTGTCCCACGGTATCCTCCTGGAGAAACTGGCTGCCCATGGCTTAGATGGGTATACTCTCCACTGGATTAAAAACTGGCTGGTAGGCTGGGCCCAGAGAGTGGTGGTGAATGGAGTCAAATCCAGTTGGTGGCTGGTCACAAGTGGTTTCCCACAGGGCTCAGTACTGGGACCAGTTCTCTTTAACATCTTTATCAATGATCTGGATGAAAGGATCCAGTACACCCTCAGTAAATTTGCAGATGACACCAAGTTGGGTGGGAGTGTTGATCTGCTGGAGGGTAGAAAGGCTTTGCAGAGGGATCTGGAAAGGCTGGATCGATGGGATGAGATCAACAGGATGAGTTTCAGTAAGGTCAAGTGCCGGGTCCTGCACTTGGGTCACAACAACCCCCTGCAACACTACAGGCTTGGGGAAGAATGGCTGGAGAGCTGCCTGGCAGAAA